>JAKWIX010000329.1:54096603-54696603 GCA_027704785.1 Solanum chmielewskii | reverse complement strand
CAATTACTTCCACAACTTCTCGAAAGTGGAAATCCTCGTAATCCATCATTACCTTCATATGAATTATTTTCAAATGTATCAAATTGACGTCCTTGAGGAATGCAACCTTGGAGATGATTGTGAGAGAGATCTAAGACTGCAAGAAACGTCATACCAACAAGTTGTTGTGGTATCTCTCCCGAAAGCTGGTTAAATGAAAAATCCAATGATTCGACTAAAGATAAACTTCCAAGTGATGATGGTATATTACCTTGTAATTTGTTATGAGACAAATTTAGCACCCGAAGTGCAATGAGATCTCCCAAACTACTTGGAATATGTCCTTCAAATTTGTTACTTGAAAGATCGATAGTCTTGAAAATTGTTGAAATTCTATCCAGTTCATACTCCCTTCCTTTTGTTGAAACGGTTACAGAATCATTGTAATCTCTCTCTCCAAATTTACCAAGATATGTTGGTATATTCGCGGGTTGATCAATTGTCCTCATGGCTTTTAATTTTTGAAACAGACTAGTTGACAAGTTTCCTGTGAAAGCATTGTAAGAGAGATCTATGATTCGAAGCTTAGAAAACATGTTTTCATTACTTAAACCTCTAATTGGCCCATGTAATTTGTTCGATCTCAAGCTTAAAACTTTCAGATTTGGCAAAGTTTCAAACCATATTGGGAATGTATCGCTAAAGTGATTGTCTCCTAAATCAAGAATTTCCAAGTTCTTGCAATTGGCTAAAGATCGAGGAATTTTTCCTTCTAATTCATTGTCATGCAAGTCTAAGCTTCTGAGCGCACTTCCAATGCTAAAAATTTCTGGAAGAGTCCCATAAAGATTGTTTTGGTGGATATCCAAAACCTCAAGATGACCACCCATGTTGCCAAAACATTGTGGAATTGCTCCCTTCAAATTGTTTCTACCCAAATCTAAAATCCTTAGGGATGTTAGATTGCAAATAGACGAAGGGATATCTTCCCCAAGAATATTATCTTCTATTTTCAATACCTGGAGTCCACTAATATTAACTAGACATTGCGGAATTTCTCCCCTCAAGTTGTTTCTCCCTAAATACACCACTTCCAATTTTATCAAATTGCAGAAAGATGAAGGAATTTTCTCAGTGAGATTGTTGTTGTGGAGATACATCCATTGCAAGTTTCTCAAGTTGCCTAAGGAACCCGGAATTGAACCAACGAGTTGATTAATATTTAAAAACATAGTAACAAGTCTTCCTATATTCCCCAACTCACTTGGAATCGAACCAGAAAGGTTGTTAGCAAAAAGAGACAAAAGATACAAGTTGTTCAAATTCCCCAAAGAAGCAGGAATAGAACCATTAAGAAAATTAGTAGACAAATCTAAATAACTAAGAGTGTTGATGTAACCTATTTCTTCAGGAATTGAGCCAGAAAGATGATTCTCACGAAGATACATAGAGGTTAAGCTGGTCAAATTCCCCAATGAAGCAGGAATTGCACCACTTAGAGAATTTTTAGCCAAAACTAGTTGACTAAGAGACCTTAAGTAACCTATTTCTTCAGGAATGGAGCCAGAAAAGTTATTCTGTTGAAGATACAAAATAGAAAGGTTGGTCAAATTTCCCAATGAAGTAGGAATAGAGCCAAAAAGGTGATTCTCATTAAGAAACAAACTAGATAAGTTGATCAAATTTCCCAATGAAGCTGGAATAGAACCATTAAGAGAATTAGTACCCAAATCTAGAGAAGTAAGTGACCTTAAATAACCTATTTCTGTAGGAATCGAGCCCAAAAGATTATTCTGATAAAGAAGCAAAATAGACAAGTTGGTCAAATTGCCCAATGAGGCAGGAATGGAACCATTTAAAAGGTTGTCATAGATGTTAATGTTCTGGAGCTTGGCTAGTGAGCCGATTTGTGATGGGATTGTGCCTGAAAGCAGATTGGTGTGCAAGTCAAGATAGACAAGATTAGTGAGATTACTAATTTCAGGCGGGATAGTTCCAGAGAGATTATTCACACTAAGATCAACATATTCAAGAAAAGGGAGAGTCGAAAATGGAAAATCATAGAGTGTACCGATGACACGAGCACCTTGAATATCCAACTTGCTTACCCTACCATTTGAGCACATAACTCCATACCAATCCTCACATGCATTTGAACTTTGTGTCCATGAAGCCAATAAGGAATTAGTCTTGTTCTTGAAAGTTGCTTTCCATTTTAGGAGGGCAATTGCTTCCTCAATTGAAGCGGAAGTAACTGTAGAGAGATATAAGAGAATGAGAAATTGAACAATTTTGGGAACCATCATCAAATATAGTGATATGAAATTTTCTTTGATATTTTCCTTTAGATGAACTTGTCTTAGTGTACACATATATTTATATTGTAGAGAACTTTTTTTAAGGTATTGTAAGTCAATGACAAGTCAGTCTTATTATAATTATTATTAATAGTATTTTAATAAAATTAGAATACCCTATTGGACAATAGTTTGTTTATTCAAGCATAAGAAGTCAAATGAATAGAGAAATATTATTCTCAATTTAGACCAGCGTCATATGACAGATAATTATGGTTTTTTTTTAAAATCTTTTTTAACAGATATGATTGTTATTACAACAAATACTCCGTTTTCATCAATCAACAAAGACTTGGATTTAGTCAAGCATGAGAAGTCAAATAAGTAGGTAGGAAAACATTACGTTTGTTCGACGAAACACTCTTTATCGAAAAAATTACTTTATATAGATACGTTAAAATCTACATTTGAAGGATATATATATATATATTTACATCCTTAACAAAAGTTATACCTTTGACGAGTGGTAATAGGTATTCATTTTGAATGAAGGAGTTCTGAGTTTCGACCCCCAATTATTATAGCGCACAATATTTTTTTTGTTTTATTTTGATAGCCACACTATTTTTTTGGACACTCTTGATAAAATTTCTAGCTCCGTCACTGTTAATGTTGTGGTCTTTTCAAGAATCAATTTAATTGTTTTCAAAGTTCAATTAGTTTACATTAATTCGATATCTTAAAATAAAATTTAAATATTTAAAAATTGTATAAAAATATTATAAATTACAACTTCTTTCGTATCTATAAGATGAAAAAACACATTTTAAAATATTTATCAAAATTCACTCGTTTGACAACTAAAACGAAATGGATAGAGTAACCTGCAAACCGATCTAGTCATTAGTCACCTTTTGTAGTTTAATTTATTTTAACTAAGGATATAAATTGTTTTTTGTTGGTAGTGAGAGATTCTTTTTTGTAGCCCTTAAAAAATTGTTTATTTAATTTTTTAATTATTTTTTATATATAAAAAGATTATTTCTCAATTCAATGCACAAGTGTTTGCTTCGTAAAGTATCGGCCGGCCGGGTGAGTATTATATTTAATAATATTGCACTAAACTAATAATATTTACGCCAACTTTTTTACACTTCGTATTGAAAGGCTTTTTAATAATATTGTACTAAAACTACACTCTCATAATTACGTATAAATCACGCAAGAGTCCTAGAATAAGTTATGTATAAATGATAATTAATGAAACATTATATAAATACACAATTTAAATATTATAATCTCTAAAATTTTCTATCATTTTAAAATACAAAAAATTTCACTCGGATACATCCCTATCCCTCTCAGATACAATCATTCCCCTTTCGGATACATTTTTATTCTATCTTAGATACATTCATCCTATAAAGTAATGTATCAGACAATCAAGAAATGCATCCAGGAATAATGAGAAATTCAGAATTTTTGTAATTGAGAAAATTTCTGAAATGAAATGTGATTAGCCTCTAAATGTATGTGGTTTCGGTGAGTTCCCAATAATTAATCCTATGAAAACTAGAACACAATTAAAAAAAATCAATTGAGAAAATCAAACATTTGTCTCTTAGGTATTCTAATTCGTCTCAATTTTTGTGACATTGTTTGAGTTGATATAAAGTTTAAGATTTTTATTTCTTTTTTAAAAAAAATTGTGATCTAAAACTATTTTTGCTTATTTATATAATTATACGTCATTTTATTAAAGGTCAATGAAAAGTTTAAAGTTAACTTATTTTTAATTATTGGAGGTGACGATCATTTGAGGATGGACTAAAAAATTAATTAAGTCTTGTAAAATGGAACTAAGAAAGTAACTGAATTTGATGTTAAAGAATGACAAAAAGTGGTGGTTAATGAAATAAACTTGAACAATCCTCCTCCCTTGAGCTACCTTTTGAAATCTAAGACTTAATTTAACAAAGTTTTTTCTAGTTCGAGTTTCAATTATATTATATATATAATTAAATTAAATTAAATTATATTGTATTTTCAACATTTTCATATGATTGTTTATTCCAATTGAATACAAATTCTATTTATTGAGGGTTTCTGTAGTTTTCATCCTTCTTCCAACAATTGCCAATTTATTCACTTACAATTAATAACAACATTGTGGAACATAAGAACTATCATATATAGGGGTGTACAAAAATTGAACTGAAAATCGAATCAAACACAAATTGTGTTAATTCAAAAAAAATCCTTTGACTTGATTTGGTATTGTAAAAAAAGAATCCAATTATATTTGGGTTGATTTAATTTTAACTAAAAAAAACAACTCAAGACCAAACCAACCCGATATTATATATGTTATTTTAAAATTTATTTTATACATAAAAATATTTACTTTGATATAATTTTAAAATATTTCTTATACTATTTCATAGTTTTATCTTTTAATATATTATTTCAAGTTTAAAACTTAGAATTCGGAAGAGTCCAATAAAGATTATAGTTCATAGATGTTGATAATTATAATAAAACTAAAATCAAAATCAGATTAATACTAATGCAAAAGGAAAATCAATTCAACACTAAAAATGCCAATAATATTGAATATTTGTTCTTTAACATTGGTTTAGATGATTAAATACATAATCTAATTTTAATTTTCCTTAAATATTTAGTAATGTAACTAATACTTATTAAACTTATTTTAGTATGATTTAATACTTTTAAATTATGGTCATTTTTATTAGGACTTTACAGTATTTATTTTATATGATTATTTCATTATTATTTTTAATTGAATATTTTTGTGTCATTAATACTCATCTCATATTTTTTGTTATTTTTTTAAAGAAACACCTTAGATAATTATATTTTGATTGGACTAGAGAAATATTTGAAACATAAGTTAATTATATGTTTTTTAAGAAACACCTTAGATAATTATATTTTGATTGGACTAGAGAAATATTTTAAAAAAAGTTAAATCAAAAGATTTAAATCTTGAAAACTTAATTAGACTTAACTTGCAAAGTTAATAAGTAAAAGTTTTTTAAAGAATATCTTTAAAATAAACTTAAGTAGAAAATTACATAATAAATTTAAAAACTATTAATTTAAACTTAGAAAAATAAAAAGAAATATTCATATTTTCGTAATTTAAAAAAATCATTTTTTGAAATAATTGGATGTGTCATCCCGTTTATCCTATCCCATACCATTTCGGTTCGTTCCAAAATCCCGCTATAGTGGGACGGGACTGGACAGAACCGAGTATCCGTCCCGGTAATTCCAGTCCGGTTCATCCCGGTACTGGTCAACTTGTCCCGTTGCGGTTCGATACCGATTTGTTCCGGTTCGGTGGTCCCGTTCTGGTCTGTTGTCCAGTCTTATCAGTTCCCGATCAAAGATTAAGTTGAAAGGAACACGATACACAAAAATCAGCCCAATCAGACAAGAAACGAAACGAAAATCGTGATTTAAAAATGGCTGCTAAAGCTTGTGCAAAAATCTGCACTCTCACTTTTCTCTCTATATGGCCACTCTCAATCTCTTGTGATTCCTCTCAAAATAAAACCTAAAAGAAAGTCTTACATATTCACCATAATATTGGGCTTATGGACAAAAATGGGCTTGTCAAAATTTGGGCTAAATTTATCCACAAAGGAAAAGATAGAAGATTCAAAACCTTGGGTTTTTATTCATCCACATAGGAAGCGAAAATGCCCAAAAGCCCACATTTTTGTGGTAGGGAGTTCAATCCTAGGAAATGGATTAATATATCATAGAGCTAGAGCGTGCACATGATTTTGTGTAAGCGTTGTCGATATTTACAAAAAAAAGAGTTAACAACATTATATTAATAAAAATTATTTAAGACATATTAATAAACATAATTAAGTAAACTACTGCAACTCTCATAAAAAAGGGTTTGTTGAGGATCAAACTCAAGACCTCCTACACAAATTATACGCCCAACCAATAGGTCAAGATCACTTATGTGACCATTTACTACGATCATTTTACTAGTAATCAGATTTTTAAGGTTTTATAGAAATATAAATATAAAAAAAATTGACAAAGCAGTGTCGAGTGACACACCTTACTATAAGGTGGGTGCGGCCCTGATAGAGCACTTCTTTCCTAAAATTAGATACAATGTAAATTTGAATTAACCGGAGTTCATAACCAAAACAATTAAATATAGGGGAGGTGTACATGGGCGGATTGGTTCGGATTTTTCAAATATAAAATTAAATTATTTGTGTCAAATTTTTAATTGTATAAACCAAACCAAACAAATAAAATCCGAATTTTCAACCTCGGGCTTTTTTGGTTTTTCTCTGATTTTTTGGATTTTCGAGTTTTTTCCGGTGAAGTATTCATACAAACATATAATTTATTTGTATTTCAAATATTTCTTTAGTCATATCAAAATACAACTATCTAAGGTATTTCTTAAGAAAATAACACAGAATATGATATGATTAATGACACTAAAATAGCTAACAAAAAAAATAATGATGAAATCGTGTAAAATAAATATTGCAAATTAACTAGTCATAATGAAAATGATCATAAAATCATGCGAAAATAAATTTAATAAGTATTAGTTACATGACTAAATATTAAAGGAAATTAAAATTGAGTATTTAAATTGTCTAAACCAATGTAAAACCAAAAAAAATTATTCAATATTATTGTCATTCTTAGTGTTGAATTGATTTTCCTTTTGCATTAGTATTAATTTGATTTTTATTTAAATTTCATTATAATTATCAACATCTATGGACTATGATCTTTATTGAACCATTTAGAATTTAAGTTGCAAACTTGAAATAATATATTAAAAGATAAAAACTATGAAAAAGTAAAATAAACATTTTAAAATTATATTAAAGTAAATATTTTATTCTATAAAATAAAATTTTAAAATTATATATATAATGTCGGGCTGATTTGGTCTCAAATTGTTTTTTAGTTAAAAGTCAAACCAACCCAAATATTATCTGGATTTTTTTTCAATATCAAATCAAGTCAAATCAATCACTAGTCAAATTTTTTTCGTTTTGATTCGATTTTTGATTTGGTTCTATTTTATGTACCCCTAATTAAATATATGCCATTAAAAACAATAATTTCTAATTTTTCTTGATTATATCTAAGAACTAATCAAACACAAAATATTGTAATATTAATTATTGGTAATGAAAACTATGTACGGTACACATTTTTCAGTAAATTTATCAAAACCGGCTAGCACAAAATAGCTTACATCTCATGTATGATTGCAAGACATTGCAACAAGTGGATTTATCGTGTTTACACCCAAAAAATAGCAACATAAAAAATTAATTTAATCAAATTTTCAATATACCAAAAAAAAAAAAACTTTCTTAGAAGTCAATAGAAAAATTGGATTAAAATTTTAAATAGAGGTGATTAAAATTGTTCATGGCTTCCCATTATCTCATAATCTTAGTGGAACAACATCAACCAAAACATGGCAAAATCGTTGATCTGTTTGGATTATTTAGTTTTTAAATCATCACTACCATCTTAGTTATGTTATATAAAGTCCTAATTGCTCCATTCTAATACACACAAGAAAAAGAAAAAGAAATAAATATCTAGCCTTAGAATCCAACTCTTCTCTATGGGAAGCCAAATGAAGAAGCAATGGCTTCAATTTGCTTGTGTTTTGGCATTTTTCTTGATTGCCACATGCACTATGGCATATTCACCTTATAATTCTTATGAATCATCAGACTCAACATATAATAAAGTACCAACCACAGTAGTCAAAAGTGAAGACTTCAAGGTACCCTCAGAGTCGGAAAAGGAATATAAGTCGTCATTTTTGTCAAAAAATGATTATTACAAGAAGTCATTAGTTTCAGAAGATAACTATAAGAAAGTAGCCTTTGTTCCCGAACATGAATCATTTTTGCCAAAGAATGACTACTACAAGAAGCCATTATTTTCAGACGATAACTACAAGGAGTCATATGTTCCAGAGGTACCCTCGATGGCTAAACCAGAATTTAAGGAGTCTTTTTTTCCAAAATTTGACTACTTCAAGAAGCCATCTGTTTCAGAAGATAATTACAAGAAGGCTTCATATGTTCCAGAGGTACCCTCGATTGCTAAACCGGAATATAAGGAGTCATTTTTTCCAAAATTTGACTACTTCAAGAAGCCATTAGTTCCAGAAGATAACGACAAGAAGGTGTCATATGTTCCAAAGGTACCCACAAAGCCTAAATCGGAATACAAGGTACCATCGTTGCAAAAGAATGACTACTATAAGAAGCCATCGATTCCAGAAGATAACTACAAAAAGGTGTCATATGTTCCAAAGGTGCCCGTAGTGCCTAAAGAGGAATACAAGATACCTTCTTTGCCAAAGAATGACTACTACAAGAAGCCATCAGCTACAGAAGATAACTACAAAAAGGTACCGTTTGTTCCAAAGGTGCCCTCAGTGACTAAAGAAGAATACAAGGTGCCTTCTTTGCCAAAAAGTGACTACTACAAGAAGTCATCAGTTTCAGAAGATAAAAAGGTGTCATATGTTCCAAAGGTGTCCTCAGTGCCTAAAGAAGAATACAAGGTACCTTCTTTGCCAAAGAATGATCACTACGAGAAGCCATCACTTCCAGAAGATAACTACAAAAAGGTTTCACATGTGCCTAAAGAAGAGTATAAGGTGTTTTCTTTTCCAAAAAAAAATGACTATTACAAGAAGCCAATAGTTTCAGAAGATAACTATAAAAAGGTGTCATATGTTCCAAAGGTACCCTCAGTGCCTAAAGAAGAATACAAGGTGCCTTCTTTATCAAAAAATGACTACAACAAGAAGCCATCACCTACTCCATCACCACCACCTCCGTATTATTAAATTTCCATTTTTCATGCTCAAAATGCATGTTTCATTATTTTTTTCTTTTTGTTCTTTGGTTTTTAATTGTTTTGTCATTTAAATTCTATATTTTGAAAGTCTCGAGAAATTTATTTTAATGGAATGCAAGTTCCTTTTATTGAGAGTTTATGTAGTTTTCATCTATTCTTCCATCAATATAATTGCCAATTTGTTTAACTTAATATTAATAACAGAACTCTGGAAAATAACAACAATCATGATAATATTTCTAAAATAGGTCACTGATATATGACAAAAGAATCTATACAATACGTCAAATCTATTAAAATTTAAAAGAAGGAAAACGATTTCTATTGTTATAAACATATAATTTTTGGGAGATAAAAAAAATAAAACGAATCATGTAGTGAATCACTTTAATCAGATAAAGAGAAACTTGGAAATAAATGTTACACTACTTAAGATAAAATGTCATGGATTTTTCATAAGCCCTTCAATTTTATAGCTTTTTTTAAAAGTAAGATCTTCAAAAATATTTTGATAAATTTTTTAAAAAATTATTTGATTAACTCAGTCATCTTTTTAGTAGGGCGTTCAATCCTGGGAATACGATTAATATATCATGGAGCACTTCTTCCTAAAAATAGATACGATGTTAATTTGAATTAATCTGAATTAATAACCAAAAACGTTAAATATATGACATTAAAACAATAAGTTCGAAATTATTAAGTTTATATCCAGAACTAATCAAATCCAAAATATTGTAATTCTTGGTAATGAAAAGTATGTATGATACAACTAACAACATTTTCCCGTTAATTTCTCAACACGGGCTTACTTAATACAAGTTATATCTCATGTATGATTTACAAGATATTGCAATGAGCGGATTTATTCTATGTATATTCAAAAAGTAGCAACTACGAATTAACCAAAAAAATTTCCATAAAATAAAGAAAGAAAAGAAAACAAAAGTTTGAAGTATGGTGCCATATTGATGTGGAATATAAGTTGTGCTCAACAAGTACATATAACTAGTCGGCGCCAAATAATGAACAATATTTTCTAGGCCTACACATATCGCAACCTTTTTTATAGAAAAAAACAACTAATTTGATCAAATTTTCAATACCAAAAAAAAAACAAAAAACGAGAATAACATTCTTGGAAGTCAATAAAAAAAATAAGATTAAAATTTTAATTATAGGTTATTAAAATTGTTCATGGCTTCCCATTATCTCATAACATTAGTGGAACAGCATTAACCAAAAAATGGCAAAATCGTTGATATGTTTGGATTATATTTAGTTTTTAAACAATCATTACCATCTTAGCTATGTTATATAAAGTCCTAATTGCTCCACTCTAAAACACATAAGAAAAAGAAAAAAGAAACAAATATCTAGCCTTATAATCCAATTCTTCTCAATGGGAAGCCAAATGAAGAAGCAATTGCTTCAATTTGCTTGTGTTTTGGCATTTTTCTTGATTGCCACATGCACTATGGCATATTCACCTTACAATTCTTATGAATCATCGGATTCAACATACAATAAAGTACCAACCACAGTAGTCAAAAGTGAAGACTTCAAGGTACCCTCAGAGTCGGAAAAAGAATATAAGTCGTCATTTTTGCCAAAAAATGATTACTACAAGAAGCCATCAATTTCAGAGGATAACTATAAGAAAGTATCATTTGTTTCCGAACATGAATCATTCTTACCAAAGAATGACTACTACAAGAAGCCATTATTTTCGGAAGATAACTACAAGAAGGAGTCATATGTTCCAGAGGTACCCTCGAAGGCTAAACCAGAATATAAGGAGTCGTTTTTTCCAAAATTTGATTACTTCAAGAAGCCATCATTTTCCGAAGACAACTACAAGAAGACGTCATATGTTCCAGAGGTACCCTCTATGGCTAAACCAGAATATAAGGAGTCATTTTTTCCAAAATTTGACTACTTTAAGAAGCCATTAGTTTCAGAAGATAACTACAAGAAGACATCATATGTTCCAGAGGTACCCTCAATGGCTAAACCAGAATATAAGGAGTCATTTTTTCCAAAATTTGACTACTTCAAGAAACCATTAGCTCCAGAAGATAAATACAAGAAGGCGCCGTATGTTCCAAAGGTATCCACAGAGCCAAAATCGGAATACAAGGTACCATCTTTGCCAAAGAATGACTACTATAAGAAGCCAACAATTTCAGAGGATAACTATAAAAAGGTGTCATATGTTTCAAAGGTGCCCTCAGTTCCTAAAGAAGAATACAAGGCACCTACTTTGCCAAAGAATGATTATTACAAGAAGTCATCAGTTCCAGAAGAAAACTACAAAAAGGTACCACTTGTTCCAAAGGTGCCCTCAGTGCCTAAAGAAGAATATAATGTGCCTTCTTTGTCAAAAAATGACTACTATAAGAAGCCATCGGTTTCTGAAGATAACTACAAAAAGGTTTCATATGTTCCAAAGGTGCCCTCCGTGCCTAAAGAAGAATACAAGGCGCCTTCTTTGTCAAAGAATGAATACTACAAGAAGTCATCAGTTCCAGAAGATAACTACAAAAAGGTACCATTTGTCTCAAAGGTGCCCTCAGTGCCTAAAGAAGAGTATAAGGTGCCTTCTTTGCCAAAAAATGACTACTACAAGAAGCCAATAGTTTCAGAAGATAACTACAAAGAGGTGTCATATGTTCCAAAGGTACCCTCAGTGCCTAAAGAAGAATACAAGGTGCCTTCTTTATCAAAAAATGACTACAAGAAGAAGCCATCACCTTCTCCATCACCACCACCTCCATATTATTAAATTTCCATCTTCCATGCTCAAAATGCATGTTTCATTATTTTTCCTTTTTGTTCTTTGGTTTGTAATTGTTTTGTCATTTAAATTCTATATTTTGAATGTTTCGAGAAATTTATTTCAATGGAATGCAAGTTCCTTTTATTGAGAGTTTATGTAGTTTTCATCTATTATTCCTTCAATTGCCCATTTGTTTAACTTACAATTAATAACAAAACTCTGGAACAATCATGATAATATTTCAAAAATAGGTCACTAATATGTGACTCAAAAGAATCTATACATTTCGTCAAATCTATTAAAATTTGAAAGGAGGAAAAACGGTTTCTATTGTTATAAACATATAATTTTTGGGAGATAAAGAAATAAAACGAATTATGTAGTGAATCATTTTAATCAGATAAAGAGAAACTTGGAAATAAATGTTACACTACTTAAGATAAAATGTCATGGATTTTTCATAAGCCCTTCAATTTTATTGTCTAGGTGCATTTGATCTGTATGCAGAAGTTTTGAGCTTTTTTTAAAAATCAAATCTTCTAAAATATTTTGATAAATTTTTAAAAAATAATTCGATTAACTCAGCTATAGGACGTTCAATCCTAGGAATTCGATTAATATATCATAGTGCGCTTCTTTCCTAAAAATAGATCCGATGTTAATTTGAATTAATCTGTGTTAATAACCAAAACCATTAAATATATGACATTAAAACAATAACTTCTAATTTATCATGTTTATATCAAAAACTAATCAAACCCAAAATATTGTAATTCTTTCAAATGAAAAGTATGTATGGTACAATTAACAATATTTTTCAGTTAGTTTCTCAAAACGGGCTTACTTAAAGCATCTTGCGTCTCAAGTATGATTTGCCAAAAATTGCAACGAGCAGATTTATTATATGTACGTCCAAAAAGTAGCCACTACAAATTAATCTAAAAATTTCCAAAAAAATAAAAATATAAAAAATTAAAGTATGGTGCAATATTGAAGTGGAATATAAGTCGTGCTCAACAAGTACATATGACTAATGGGCGCCAAATAATAAACAATATTTGCTAGGCCTACACATATCTCAACCATTTCTTTTCTTTTTTCTTTTTTTTTTAAAAAACTAATTTAATCAAATTTTCAATATACTAAAAACTTTAGTGGAACAGCATTAACCAAAAAATGGCAAAACCTTTGATATGTTGGGATTATTTAATTTCTATTTCATCGAATCACCATGTTAGTTATGTTATATAAACTCCTAATTCCTCCATTCTAAAACGCAAAAGAAAAAGAAAAACAAAGAAATATCTAGCCTTACAATCCAATTCTTCTCAATGGGAAGCCAAATGAAGAAGCAATGGCTTCAATTTGCTTGTGTTTTGACATTTTTCTTGATTGGCACATGCACTATGGCATATTCACCTTACAATTCTTATGAATCATCAGACTCAACATATAATAAAGTACCAATCACAGTAGTCAAAAGTGAAGACTTCAAGGTACCCTCAGAATCGGAAAAGGAATATAAGTCGTCATTTTTGCCAAAAAATGATTACTACAAGAAGCCATCAATTTTAGAGGATAACTATAAGAAAGTATCACTTGTTCCCGAACATGAATCATTCTTGCCAAAGAATGGCTATTACAAGAAGCCATTATTTTCGGAAAATAACTACAAGAAGGAGTCATATGTTCCAGAGGTACCCTCGAAGGATAAACCAGAATATAAGGAGTCATTTTTGCCAAAATTTGACTACTTCAAGAAGCCATCAGTTTCAGAAGATAACTACAAGAAGACGTCATATGTTCCAGATGTACCCTCGATGGCTAAACCAGAATATAAGGAGTCATTTTTTTTCAAAATTTGACTACTTAAAGAAGCCATTAGCTCCAGAAGATAAACACAAGAAGGAACCATATGTTCCAGAGGTATCCACAGAGCCTAAACCGAAATACAAGGTACCATCTTTGCCAAAGAATGACTACTATAAGAAGCCAATAATTTCAGAAGATAACTATAAAAAGGTGTCATATGTTCCAAAGGTGCCCTCAGTGCCTAAAGAAGAATACAAGGCACCTACTTTGCCAAAGAATGATTACTACAAGAAGTCATCAGTTTCGGAAGAAAACTACAAAAAGGTACCACTTGTTCCAAAGGTGCCCTCAGTGCCTAATGAAGAATACAAGGTGCCTTCTTTGTCAAAAAAAGACTACTACAAGAAGCCATTAGTTTCTGAAGATAACTACAAAAAGGTTTCATATGTTCCAAAGGTGCCCTCCGTGCCTAAAGAAGAATACAAGGCGTCTTCTTTGTCAAAGAATGACTACTACAAGAAGTCATCGCCTTCTCCATCACCACCACCACCTCCATATTATTAAATTTCTTTTCATGTTCAACATGGATGTTTAATTAAAGTCCTTCTCCAGGTCAACATATATAACTCATGGATTTCTCATATTATGAGTTAGAAGGCATGATATTAAAATTTGTATTTATTTATTTATTTTTCCTTTTCCTACCTTGGTTTGTAATTGTTTTGTCATTTAATTTCTATATTTTGTATGAGAAATTTATTTCAATTGAATACAAGTTTTTTTTTATTTAGAGTTTACGTTGTTTTCATCTATTCTTCCATCAATTGTCAATTTGTTCACTTACTATTAATAACAAAACTCTTGGAACATAACAACAATCAGATAATATTTCAAAAATAGGTCACTAAGGATTATATTGGGTGAATTTCCTTATATTGTACTCAAAAGAATGATACAATTCGTTTAATCTATTAGAATTGGAAAGAAAGAAAACAACGATCTCTATCGTTATAAACATGTAACTCTTGGGAGATAAAGAAATAAAGCGAACCATTTCAATCCGATAAAGAAAAGTCGACGATAAATATTACACTACATAAGATAAAACATCACAAAATTTTCATTAGCCCTTCAATATTAATCACTAGTAAACTTAGCCGCGCTACGCGCGGTGTCTAGAAGTTTTCATTTTTATTTAATTTTTAAATTCAAATACATTAGTTAATAAATTTTATCATTTAGCTTTGTAATTTCAACTCAATACATGAATTAATTTTATCAAAAAATAAATACCTGTACGGTCAAATATCTATACTTTTTTTGGTTGAATAGTACCTATTATTTTATGTTAGTTATAATATATAATTAAGAATTTATGACTTCATTATCCATTTGAATGAGTTCTCAAAATTAAATATGGTTAACTTTGATGTTTTGTTAAAAATTTAAAGTGAGATTTTTAGTCTTTTAATTTTTTTTAAAATATCAAAAGAATTAAAATAGTAATAAATTCAAAAACAAACTTAGAAATATGAAAAATTATTCGTAATAGATAAGCTACCTATAATTTGAAGACTTAAAAAAGTAATTCAATATTTATATATTAAGATATAAAGTTCTCTGTATATTGATTCTTTGAAAGAAAATGAGTGATACATGATTTTAGTTCGGTAAAATAATTTTTAGTGATATAGAATTAACATAAAAATAATATATTATTGTTAAAATGCATAATAAAATAAGTGATAAATGAACAATTATAGATGAATGATAAAAGGTTTTGTGTTAAGATTAAAAAAAAACTTATATATCTACTAAAAACTTATAATTAGACTCTTGAATTTTTTCTGAATAAAGTAAACATAAAAAAACTGTTTACAAATAATATGAATATTTATAATTATTAACGATAAATAATATTTTCTTATAATTAAAGTGTAGGATAAAAAGTTAAGTAAATTTTCAGAATCGTTATAATGGATGATGAATGGTTAAGTAATAAGTATATTTGAAATGATTATCTGTATTAATTTTTTCCTTGATAAATTTTCTTTTATAATTCTAAGTTTTTTTAAAAAGAATTTATTTCAACGCTATTTTTAGTCTCCCTTTTTTCTTTTTTTTTTCTTTTTTATTTTTTAGTCTTTGCTTATTTAATTCTATTAAAAAAAACATAAACAATTAGCATCGTAATTAAGAGAACGAAGTTTGCTCGTCTTTAGTATTTTTACTAATTTATATATATTTTTGTAAAACAGTGACAATTAGCATCAAATCTTAACATAATCAAGTTAGCTTGTCTTAAGCTTTTTATTAATTTAAGCAAAATGTTTAAATGAATTCTCTTAATTAATTTTTATTATATTTTTCATGATTCATATTTTATTTAAAATTTAAAAATAACTTCATAATAATTTTGATTATCTCCCGCCGCTAAGCGTATCTACAAATACATTTTAATGTTTTCAAGAATTCTTTTTGTCTTGCGCTCTTATAATTTCATGCAAAAAAAATAAATCAATTATTCTCTTTTATATATCTTATTTTGTATCATTCTTATTAGAAGTAAAAATAATTATACAAAGAAGTCTTTGTCGATAGATTTTGCATTACAAGATTAAAGTAGAGGACAATTAAGCTAAACATAAATATATTTGGTTAGAAATATTTTTTGATGTGATTTTAAGATGTCACAAATTTAAACATTAAGTAATTTGGGGTTATGAAGGTATAAAGTTTGAAGTTATAGGTATTACTAATAAGTATTAATTAAAGTATAGAAATTTTGAAAGATGAAGAGGTGTGAGTTTATGATAAAAATTAAATTAAAATTAAATATATAAAAATAAGAAAAAGGCAAAAAAATGTGACATATTTTTTAATAAACAAAAATATGTTTAAGTAAAATCCTCCACCATTTTTATGATTTATTTTATTATATGACATATTTTCTTTTTACCTCATTTTAGAAATTTCAAATTATCAAAAGTCTCCAAATATGTTTCTAATAATAAATATTATTTTTAGTAATTACTATTATTTTGAACAATATATACTTTTTCTCTTATTTTATATTATAGGAGAGATATCTATTAAGAGAAAAATTAATTAAAAATAAATTTAAAAGGGGACACAGAATTAAAAAGTTAGTCAAAAGGAATAGATTTTTTTTTGAAATTATCAAAAAAAAGTAATGGTACGAATATTTTAAAATAAAATTAAAAAATATTTTATTTTTTGCTGATTAAATTCTCAAAATTGTGAAACATTTGGCCTATAAATAATAATTATATATGAATAATATAAAAAATAACGCAACGTTAAAATTATGTATTTTTACCATATCATTGTTATGTGATTGTGAGATATGAAATTATAACAGAAATTGATTTATTTGATTCTTAGCTATATAATATTTGAATTTAATATTTAGTATTTTATTTACTTTATATTGAGATATGATATATTACTTTTTTTATTACTTATATTTATTATATATTTGTATAACATTTTTATAGCAAGTGAGGAGGATGATATTGTTAGACGAAATCAGAAATAAGATATATTGGCGTTTTTTCAATTAACTAATTAATCTGATAAGGAACCAATCAACTCTTGTTACATCAGTGGTTTAACCGGAGAACTATAAATAATCCATACAATAATACCAACAAACATACATAAAATTAATTAACTAATCAAGCAAAAATATTTAAAATATACGATTCTTCAAATTTACAAAGTGAATAAAGACAATCAGTGTCGGTAGAAACTGCAAGATTAAGAAAAAAAATCTCAAAAAACTACAAAGAGAAGCAAAAAAAAATGAACAAATTATTTTTTCTATAAAAGAATCATGATTTGTATCATCAACAACTCAACCTAATAATATCAAATATATATGTAACAATAGAACAAAGTGATAATGATAATTAGACATATTAAATCATTTTACCTCACAAAATCAAAATATGCAAAATATATAACATTTTTCATTATGTATCCCTCTCCTGCAAAAATCAGATCAAAGAAGAAAAAAAAATTAACAAATCAAAGGTATAAAAAATGAAGAATAAGGAAAATAAAAAAAAATGACCATCATGAAATATCTCAAAGTGGATTTTTATAGGTGTAATATTTAGGAGTTATAATTTTTATATTTAATATTATGAAGGTTATGAATGTGAAAGGTTAGGAGTTAGGAGGTGTAATGCTCATTAACTAATTTATTAATAGCAATATATATATATATATATATATATATATATATATATATATATATATATATATATATATATATATGTACACATAATAATATTGTGTAAAAAGAAATAATCTAAAAAGCATTTTAAAAAAATAAAAATATATATTTTTCTCATCATTGAGGCATGCCACATAGGCTGATTGAAGATCCTCATTTATATATATATATTGATTTAGTTATGGAAAAATGCACAAGTACCTCCTCAATCTATGTTCGAAATATCAGAGACACACTTATAATATAGTACTTTTTGACATTTTTTTCAAGTTAGTGCCACGTAGGCCGATCGAAAAGGAGTAGAAAATTATTTATAAAATAAATCCAGGGGTAATAGGACCTTAATATAGTATAAGTGTGTCTATGACATTTTAGGCATAAATTGAGGGGTACTTATGCATTTTCCCAAAGTCATTGTGTAGGTGCATTTGATCTATATTGCAGAAGTTGTATGCTCAAAGTAGAATTTTTGACCAAGCTAAGCCACTATTTAAACCAATTCACCAAAATAATATGTTTTTAATTTTTTTTACAAAACTAGTATAAGCGTATTTCTGAGTAACGTTTTAGGGTGTTTTTATTTTAAAAATTCAACGGATAGAAACTGACGGAGTTGACGACGTTAAATGAATAAACGTACTCCTGAATAACGTTTTACACTTAAAACGTTACTCAGGAGTACGTTTATTGAGAATCCAGTTATGGGCCACTGTATCCAATCTTGCAAATGCAGACTTAAATCCTGGAAATTTAAAACGTTACTTAACGTTTTACACCTAAAACCCCCCATCTTTATGTGTTTAGCTGATTAGAGATGGAAGTATAACCCCCCGTCTTAGCAATATTCAAGCATATGTTCAGTAAATGATGTACTCTACGCAGGTGCTATAAGATTTCATGTAACTATATATATTTATGGTATGAGATGAGTTTTATGTTGCGATTTGTGGTATAAGATTTTATGGATGTGGATGAGATGAGATGAGTAGCTACAAGTTGTACAAGTCCCTTTGCATTTTGTGTTAATGTCTCAATTATAAGAACTGTTGTCCAGTAGCAACATGTTTTATTACTCAGAAAACTTTTTAATTATCAATAAGAACAGTAGCAATTTTGCAGTGGTTATGGAAAGCAATTTTGCTAAGATGGGGGGTTATACTTCCACCACCTCTAATCAGCAAAAAGATATAAATTTGCAATTTTTGTAATTATCCATTTGGTTATTTGATCATTCATATAGTTTGTAAATTTTATCGTATTATAACCATTGGGAGGTATCAATCTTTCTCTAATCTTGTATTAGTTGTGTACTTGACAAAAAATAGGAGCACAATGCTTATTATTCACACTAGAAAACTCAGCTGAAGGGAAAATTTATACACTAACGACATCATTGCAATAGATTAACGAGTAACGTTATCCTGAATAACGTTTTAGGTGTAAAATGTTATTCATTGTAACGTTTTAAATCTACAGGATTTGACTCTACATTTGCAAGATTGAATTTAGTGGACCGTGATTGGATTCTCAATAAACGTACTTCTGACTAACGTTTTAGGGGTAAAACGTTACTCAGGAATACGTTTATTCATTTAGCGTCGTCAGCTCCGTCAGTTTTTGTCCGTTGAATTTTAAAAATAAAAATACCCTAAAACGTTACTCAGAAATACGTTTATACTAGTTTTGTAAAAAAAAATTAAAAACTTATTATTTTGGTGAATTAGTTTAAATAATGACTTAGTTTGGTTTAAATCCCCTCAAAGTATGAAACTTTTTAAAGCCAGAACTTCTAATATTTTTTGGGTTTTTTTTTTTTTTAAAGAAAAATGATCGACTCAATTATCTTTGTGGTAGGGTTCGATCCTAGGGAATATTGAAGTAATATCTCGTAGAACCCTTTTTTTTAAATCTTAAAAATAGATCACGACGCAAATTTGAATTAATTTGAGTTAATAACCAAAAACACTAAATATATGACAATAAAAACAATAACTTCTAATTTTTCCTGTTTGTATTAAGAACTAATCAAACCCAAAATATTGTCATTCTTGGTAATGAGAAGTATTCAGGGAATTAACTCGCAAGGATACGAGAGGCCAGAGATCAATTTCTTGCGCCAACGTACGCTTTTTTAGTAGATTTGTTATAATGGGCTTGCTCAAAGCAACTTACATCTCATGTATAATTTGTAAGATATTGCACGTAAGTGATTTACTCAATGTGCATCCAAGGAATAACAACTGCGAATTACTTTGATTTAAAAAAGTAAGTGTAGTGACATGATGTGAATTACTTTGATTACTTTGATTTAAAAAAGTAAGTGTAGTGACATGATGTGAATTATAAGTAAGTCGTGCGCAATAAGTACACATAATTAGTGGACACCAAATAATTAATGAGAAATATTTGTTAGGCCTATACATATCTTTAACTTTTAAAAACTAATTTAATATACCAACCAAAAAAAAAAAACAAGAACAACTTTCTTGGAAGTCAATAAAAAATTGGATTAAAATTTAAAAAATAGGTGAGTCAAGCAAATGTGTATGAATTGCTCATGGCTTCCCATTATCTCAAAACCTTAGTGGAACAGCATAACCAAAAAATGGCAAATCTTTGATATGTTAATTAATTTTGAGAGAATCCAAATCTTCAAATAAACCATCTTAATTATGTTATATAAACTCCTAATTCCTCCATTCTAAAACGCAAAATAAAAAGAAAATCAAAGATATATCTAGGCTTACAATCCAATTCTTCTCTATGGGAAGCCAAATGAAGAAGCAATGGCTTCAATTTGCTTGTGTTTTGACATTTTTCTTGATTGCCACATGCACTATGGCATATTCACCTTACAATTCTTATGAATCATCAGATTCAACATACAATAAAGTACCAACCACAGTAGTCAAAAGTGAAGACTTCAAGGTACCCTCAGAGTCGGAAAAGGAATATAAGTCGTCATTTTTGCTAAAAAATGATTACTACAAGAAGCCATCAATTTTAGAGGATAACTATAAGAAAGTATCACTTGTTCCCGAACATGAATCATTCTTGCCAAAGAATGACTACTACAAGAAGCCATTATTTTCGGAAGATAACTACAAGAAAGAGTCATATGTTCCAGAGGTACCCTCGAAGGATAAACCAGAATATAAGGAGTCATTTTTGCCAAAATTTGACTACTTCAAGAAGCCATCGTTTTCAGAAGACAACTACAAAAAGACGTCATATGTTCCAGAGGTACCCTCGATGGCTAAACCAGAATATAAGGAGTCATTTTTTTCAAAATTTGACTACTTCAAGAAGCCATTAGTTTCAGAAGATAACTACAAGAAGACGTCATATGTTCCAAAGGTACCCACGGAGCCTAAATCGGAATACAAGGAGTCATTTTTTCCAAAATTTGACTACTTCAAGAAGCCATTAGTTCAAGAAGATAACTACGAGAAAGTGTCAAATGTTCCAAAGGTACCATCTTTGCCAAAGAATGCCGACTACTATAAGAAGTCATTGGTTTCAGAAGATAACTACAAAAAAGTGTCATATGTACCAAAGGTGCCCTCAGTGCCTAAAGAGGAATACAAGATACCTTCTTTGCCAAAGAATGATTACTACAAGAAGTCATCAGTTACAGAAGATAACTACAAAAAGGTACCATTTGTTCCAAAGGTGCCCTCAGTGCCTAAAGAAGAGTATAAGGTGCCTTCTTTGTCAAAAAATGACTATTACAAGAAGCCAATAGTTTCAGAAGATAACTACAAGAAGACGTCATATGTTCCAAAGGTACCCTCAGTGCCTAAAGAAGAATACGAGGTGCCTTCTTTATCAAAAAATGACTACTACAAGAAGCCATCAACTTCTCCATCACCACCACCTCCATATTATTGAATTTCCAATCTTTCATGCTCAAAATGCATGTTTCATTTAATACCTTCTCCAGCTCAACATATATAAACCACAGGGTTCTCATTTTATGAGTTAGAAGGCAAGATATCAGAATTTGTATTTATTTATTCATTTCTTTATTTTTCCATTTTGTTCTTTTGTTTGTACTTGTTCTGTTATTTAAATTCTACATTTTGAATGTTTCCGGAAATTTATTTCAATGGAATACAAGTTCCTTTATTGAGAGTTTATGTAGTTTTCATCTATTATTCCATCAATTGACTTACTATTAATAACAACAATCATGATAATATTTCAAAAATAGGCTACTAAATATATAACTCAAATTTCAAAAGAATCTATACAATTCGTCAAATCTATTAAAATTTGAAAGAAAGAAAAATGATTTCTATTGTTATAAACATATGATTTTTGGGAGATAAAAGAAATAAAACGAATTATGTAGTGAATCATTTTAACCAGATAAAGAAATAAAACGAATTATGTAGTGAATCATTTTAACCAGATAAAGAGAAACTTGGAAATAAAAGTTAAACTACCTAAGATAAAATGTCATGGATTTTTCATAAGCCCTTCAATATTTGAGTTTTTTTTAAAAGTCAAATCTTCTAAAATATTTTGATAAATTTTTTAAAAATAATTTGATTAACTCAGTCATCTTTTGGTAGGGTTTTCAATCCTAGGAATACGAGTAATATATCATAAAACACTTCTTTCTTAAAAATAGTTACATGTTAATTTGAATTAATCTGAGTTAATAACCAAAAACATTAAATATATGACATTAAAATAATGACTTCTAATTTATCATGTTAAAATCAAGAACTAATCAAACCCATAATATTGTAATTCTTGATAATAGAAAGTATGTATGGTACATCTAACAACATTTTTCAATTAGTTTCTCAAAACGGGCTTGCTTAAAGAAATTTACATCTCATATATAATTTGCAAGATATTGCAATAAGCGGATTTATCATGTGTCCAAAAATTTCAAAAAGAAAAAAAGAGAAAAATTTAACTATGGTGCAATATTGATATGGAATATAAGTAGTGCTCAACAAGTATATATAACCAATGGGCACCAAATAATAAACAATATTTGCTAGGCCTACACACATCTTGTTCGTAAATGATGGAAGCTTGATGACAATAAGAAGAAGAAAACTAGCTAGGAAGAGCTAAGACGAAGAAGAAGAAACAGTTTAAGAAGAAGAAGGAGAAAGAGTAGTATAATTTTTTGTTAAGTCTTCTAAAATCATGTACAAGAATGAGCTATATATATGTAACTCTTTTACACATCAAACTATTAACTACTTTTGTAACTAACTAATTGAAGAGTAGTTATAACTAACTTTAAGTAAGAAAGACTATTCTACCCTTTCTAGATTCTACAACTTTTCTATATTACAACACTCCCCTTCAAGCTAGGAGGTGCAAAGATATTCAAAACCCCTAGCTTGAATAACAAATGTTCATGTTGTAGTCTAGATAATCCTTTTGTCAATATATCAGCAGGCTGTTCTTTGGTATGAATATACTCCACTTTAATCAGTCCTTTTTGTAACTTTTCTCTTATGAAATGGCAGTCGATTTCAATATGTTTGGTCCTTTCATGGTATACTGGATTGGCAGCTATCTGAATAGCAGCCTTGCTATCACTGTAAACTTGGATTGGTACTTGAACCTTAGTACCTACTTCCTTCAACAATCCCAGCAGCCACACCAATTCTGAAACAGTTGAAGCCAAACTTCTATACTCAGCTTCAGCTGAGCTTCTTGAGACTGTTGTTTGCTTCTTTGCCTTCTATGATATTAATGATCTACCAATCTTAACCATATACCCTGTCACAGACTTCCTAGTGAGTGGACAAGATGCCCAATCAGCATCACAAAATGCAGTAACTTGTCCATCTGAATTACTTGCCAATAACAGTCCTTGACCAGGTTGATTCTTTAGGTATCTGATTACCCTTAATGCAGCATCCAGATGAGACCTTTTTGGTTGCTGTAAAAATTGACTCAGTGTCTGAGTACTGAATGATATATCTGGTCTTGTCATATTCAAATACAATAATTTGCCTATTATCTTCTAATATGCTGTTTGATCAACCAAAGGATCATCTGATTCTGCTTGCTTCACCTGCTCATCATATAGTTTAGATGTTAGTTTGACATTGATGTCAATAGGTGTTCTTGCAGGCTTAGCTGCTGTCAATCCAACTTCAGCTATAAGTTCCAGTGTATATTTCCTTTGATGCATTACTATACCAGCTGCTGATCTAGTAAACTCAATGCCTAGAAAGTATTTTAACTCTCCTAAATCTTTCATCTTGAAAACTTGTTGCAGAGCCTTTTTTGTTTCTTCTATTAGTTTAAGACTACTGCCAGTAATCAGCATGTCATCAACATACACCAATACTAATATAGTTCCCTCTTCTGACTGGTTAATAAACAAGGAATAATCATGTTGGCTTTGTTTGAACTTGAGATTGCTAAGGGCTTCAGTAAGCTTTTGATTCCATTGCCTTGGAGCCTGTTTCAGCCCATATAGGGACTTTGTTAGTCTACAAACTTTCTCCCCTTGACCAACAAATCCCTGAGGTAGTTGCATATAAATTTCATCATCCAAATCACCTTGAAGAAAAGCATTGAACGCATCCATTTGATGAATATGCCAATGCCTAGCTGCTGCAATAGAAACAATAGTTCTTACTGTCACCATTTTAACCACAGGTGAGAATGTCTCCTTGTAATCTATTCCTTCTTGTTGAGAATAGCCTTTAGCTACTAGCTTTGCTTTGAGTCTCTCTATCTCTCCTGTTGATTTGTATTTAACCTTATAAATCCATCTACATCCAATAGCCTTCTTTCCCTTTGGCAAATCAGAAAGCTCCCAAGTATGATTACTTTCTAGTGCTTGAATTTCCTGTTGCATGGCTTCTATCCAACTTTTATCTTGAACAGCTTCTGTATAGGACTCAGGTTCTTTAATAACAGAGGTGGCTGCAATATAGCTTTGATATGTAGGAGAAAGATGAGCATAGCTCATGTACTTTCCTAAAGAGTACATAACATCTTTGTTAACATTCAAGGATACAAAATCCTTCATCCATGTTGGTTTGAGTTTCTGTCTAGTAGATCTTCTATTAGTAGTTGCAGATACTTGATTCATCTCATTGTCTACCTCACCATCATTTTGAGCTTGTTCTGTCTCATCAATAGAAGACAAATTATGAGTCTCATGAGATACACTATCATCATGAGACACAGTAGTAGAAGGATACCTGGAAATTTCAGGATTTATACACTGTACCTCACTACTTAACATGTCTGAAATTTGCATAGGATCTACAAACACTTTTTCTTGTAATGAAGAATCTATCTTTGTAAAAGGAAACACATCTTCTCTAAACACCACATCCCTACTTGTGAAGAACGATTTATCAGTTAGATCAAGAAGTAGATATCCCTTTTGTAACTCTGAATAACCCATAAGTACTGCTGGTCTTGATCTAGACATCAACTTATCATGTTGTGTTAGATTTTTAGCAAAACACAAACACCCTAGAGTTTTGACATGTGATATTGATGGTTTACTACCATACAATCTTTCATAAGGGGTATTAAACTGTAGAACACTACTTGGTAGCCTATTAATGATATATGCTGCAGCTAACAAACACTGACCCCAATATCTGATAGGAATTTGAGCTTGAAGTCTCAAAGCTCTGGTAACTTCAAGTAGGTGTCTATGCTTTCTCTCAGCAACCCCATTTTGCTGAGGAGTGTATGGACATGATCTTTGGTGTAAGATTCCCAATTCTGTAAATAGTTTGTGACATTCTGAGTTTACAAACTCAGTCCCATTATCAGTTCTCAAAACTTTAACTCTCTTAGCAAACTGAGTTTGAACATATTGTAGAAACCATCTAATGGTAACACACACAGCAGTTTTATGTGAGAGTAAAAATAGCCAAGTTACTCTTGAAAAATCATCCACAATTGTAAGAAAATACTTCTTGCCATCAACAGTTGGTGTATTATAAGGACCCCAAAGATCAACATGAAGTAGCTCAAAACAAGTAGTACTCTTAATGCTACTATTAGGAAACACATTCCTTGTTTGTTTAGCCAATGGACATACAAGGCACTTAGAAATGCTACATGCACTTTGCTTATTCACTGAAAACATTTTTTCAAGTACTGTTGATGATACATGCCCCAATCTTCTATGCCATAACACCATATCTATCTCTTTGACATCATGAGCAGCAAATGCAGTCTCAACTTTCTTTTCTTGATCATTATACTGAGTGGTCAAATGCTTTATTAGCAAGTACAATCCTCCTTCCTCTTTACCAACTTCTTTCACCTTCCCACTATAGAGTTCCTGGAAGACACAAAAATGAGAAAAAAAGGTAACAGAACACCCTAGTTCTTTAGTAATCTGACTTACTGATAACAAGTTATACTTGAAATCAAGTATGTGAAGCACATTTGATATAACACTCCTTGTTGATAGACTACAAGATCCAATGTGAGAAACCTGAGTAGTAGTACCATTTGGTAGATATACAGGCTTAGAGACTTCAAGTTCATGCACAGTATTTTTGGTCAACATATTCAAACTAGACACCATATGGTTTGTTGCACCAGTATCTATAATCCACATATTACTGTGTGCAGAAACAAAATATGGTTTACCTGTATTGTTGACAGTATTACACACAGAAGTTGTAGGCTCAGCCTTTTGTTGAATCATTTGTAGAATATGATCATATTGATCCTTTGTAAATGTACATCCTTGAAGCAACTGTTGAACCTCTTTCTCTGCTGGAGTCACTGTTCTATTAACACTAGAAGTTGATTTCTCTGATGAAGGTTGATACTGCTCAGGTACATTCCCCCATCCTGGTGGAGGAACATTGGTGTTTATTCCATAGATGAGATTTGCATGAGTTGATTGTGCCTGACTATAGTTGTTACTACCAGTATTACCATATGTAGGAGAAGTTCCTTGCACTTTCCTTTTGGACTTAAAATCAGGAGGATAGCCTACAATCTTGTAACAAAATTCTTTGCTGTGGCCCTTACATTTGCAAAATCACATATCAACAATGTGTTTCTTTTCAATTTCTGACTTACATTGGAGCTGGTACTTGCTTTAGAATATAGAGCAACTGAGTCCAAAGCAGCTGAAATGCTATTAACACCACTCACTACAACCTTTTGACTTTCATCACCAACTATCATAGCATAGGCATAGTTAATTGATGGTAATGGATCCATCATCAAGATTTGACTTCTTGCTTGATGATAAGAGTCATTTAAACCCATTAGAAACTGATACAACTTCTGCCTATTCATATGAGCAACAAAACCTTTGGATATTTCACAGTTACAACAAGGTGATGGCACCAACACTTCAAACTCATCCCACAAGCTTTTCAATTTTGTATAATACATAGAAACAGAAACAGTACCCTGCTGTAGTGAAGTTATATCTTTGTGTAGACTATAAGTTCTAGAACCATCTACTCTATCAAATCTTTCTTTTAGATCCGTCCAAACATCAAAAGCAGTAGAAGCAAATGCAATACCATTCAGTAAACTCTTGGATACAGAATTCATTAACCACGACAACACTATAGCATTCACTCTTTCCCATTGCCCCCATATTTCCTTACCAAACATCTCCTTTCTAGCAGTTCCATCAATCAAGCCCATCTTATTTCTTCCTAGTAGAGCTATCTTAATAGATCTACTCCACAAAGTGTAATTCTCAACACCAAGCAGTTGAAACGAGATAATACTCATACCACTAACATCAGTAGGATTAAGAAACAAAGGATGGTTATAATCGATACCTTGACTCTGCCCAGAAATGGCTTGTGAAGATCTGGCTGACTCTGCATTTTCCTCTTCAATTGCCATTTGAGGTTTGAAGCTTAATGATTCAACAACTTGAACTTAGAGATCTTTTCAACAAAAAAAACCTAGAGAAACTTGTGAATCTGTGAATCAGTAACTGATTCTTTGATTTTGTGATTTCTCAACCAAAAAATTTTTTTGAATCTATGAATCTATCGTGATTCTTGGATTCTGCGGATTCTCCAACTTCATCAGTGTTTACTGAGAAGCAATAGCTCTGATACCATGTTCGTAAATGATGGAAGCTTGATGACAATAAGAAGAAGAAGAAAACTAGCTAGGAAGAGCTAAGACGAAGAAGAAGAAACAGTTTAAGAAGAAGAAGGAGAAAGAGTAGTATAATTTTTTGTTAAGTCTTCTAAAATCATGTACAAGAATGAGCTATATATATGTAGCTCTTTTACACATCAAACTATTAACTACTTTTGTAACTAACTAATTGAAGAGTAGTTATAACTAACTTTAAGTAAGAAAGACTATTCTACCCTTTCTAGATTCTACAACTTTTCTATATTACAACACATCTCAACCTTTTTTTAAAAAAAAATAAAATAATTTAATCAAATTTTCAATATACTAAAAAGAAAAAAAGAGAACATCATTCTTGGAAGTGAATTAAAAAAATTGAATTAAAATTGTTCATGCTTCCCATTATCTCAAAACATTAGTGGAACAACATTAACAAAAAAAAATGGCTCAATCTTTGATATGTTTGGATTATTTTATTTTTAAACAAATCACCATCTTAGCTATGTTATATTAAGTCCTAATTGCTCCATTCTAATACACACAAGAAAAAGAAAAGAAACAAATATCTAGCCTTAGAATCCAATTCTTCTCAATGGGAATCCAAATGAAGAAGCAATGGCTTCAATTTGCTTGTGTTTTGGCATTTTTCTTGATTGTCACATGCACTGTGGCACATTCACCTTATAATTCTTATGAATCATCAGATTCAACATACAATAAAGTACCCTCAGAGTCGGAAAAGGAATATAAGTCGTCATTTTTTCCAAAAAATAATTACTACAAGAAGTCATCAATTTCAGAAGATAACTATAAGAAAGTAGTGATTGCTCCCGAGCATGAATCATTCTTGCCAAAGAATGACGACTACAAGAAGCAATCATTTTCAGAAGATAACTACAAGAAGGAGTCATATGTTCCAGAGGTATCTTCGATGGCTAAACCAGAATATAAGGAGTAATTTTTGCCAAAATTTGACTACTTCAAGAAACCATCAGTTTCAGAAGAGAACTACAAGAAGGCTTCATATGTTCCAGAGGTACCCTCGATGGCTAAACCAGAATATAAGGAGTCATTTTTTCCAAAATTTGACTACTTCAAGAAGCCATTAGTTCCAGAAGATAACTACAAGAAGGTGTCATATGTTCCAAAGGTACCCACACAGCCTAAATCGGAATACAAGGTGCCATCTTTGCCAAAGAATGACGATTACTATAAGAAGTCATCAGTTCCAGAAGATAACTACAAAATGGTTTCATTTGTACCAAAGGTGCCCTCAGTGCCTAAAGAGGAATACAAGATACCTTCTTTGCCAAAGAATGATTACTACAAGAAGCCATCGGTTCCAGAAGATAACTACAAAAAGGTACCATTTGTTCCAAAGATGCCCTCAATGACTAAAGAAGAATACAAGGTGCCTTCTTTGCCAAAAAGTGTCTATTACAAGAAGCCATCAGTTTCAGAAGATAACTACAAAAAGGGGAAGGTGCCCTCACTGCCGAAAGAAGAATACAAGGTACCTTCTTTGCCAAAGAATGATTACTACAAGAAGCCATCACTTCCAAAAGATAGCTACAAAAAGGTTTCATATGTGCCAAAGGTTCCCTCAGTGCCTAAAGAAGAGTATAAGGTGCCTTCTTTTTCAAAAAATGACTACTACAAGAAGCCAATAGTGTCACAAGATAACTACAAAAAGGTGTCATATGTTCCAAAGGTACCCTCAGTGCCTAAAGAAGAATACAAGGTGCCTTCTTTATCAAAACCTGACTACCACTAGATGCCATCACCTTCTCCATCACCACCACCTCCATCTTATTAAATTTCCATCTTTCATGCTCAAAATGCATGTTTCCATTATTTTTCCTTTTTGTTCTTTGGTTTGTAATTGTTTTGCCATTTAAATTCTATATTTTTGAATGTCTCGAGAAATTTATTTTAATGGAAAATACAAGTTCCTTTTATTGAGAGTTTATGTAGTTTTCATCTATTCTTCCATCAATTAACTTACTATTAATATCAAGACTTTGGAACACAACAACAATTATGATAATATTTCAAAAATAGGTCTCTAAGGATTATATTGGGTAAATTTCCTGATATGGTGCTCAAAAGAATCGATACAATTCGTTTAATCTATTAGAATTGGAAAAGAAGAAAATAAGGATCTCTATTGTTATAAACATAGAATGCTTGGGAGATAAAAGAAATAAAGCGAACCATTCGACGATAAATATACACTAGTTAAGATAAACTGTTACAAATTTTTCAATATAAATCATTTGATCTATAGAATATCTATGCTCAAAGTATGAAATTTCTTAAAGCCAGAACTTCTAAAATATTTTGAGTTTTTTTTTTTTTTAAAAATTGATTGACTCAATTATCTTTGTCAAAGGGTTCGATCCTATGGAATATTGAAGTAATATCTCATAGAGCACTCTTTTTCTCTCTTAAAAATAAATCATACATAGACACAAATTTGAATTAATTTGAGTTGTATTAAGAAATAATCAAATTCAAAATATTGTCATTCTTGGTAATGAGAAGTATTCAGAGTACTTGCAAGGAAAAGAGAGGCCAGAAATTAATTTCTTTTGCCAACGTACGCTTTTTTTAGTTGATTTGTTTCAACGGGCTTGCTCAAAGCAACTTTCATCTCGCATTTTCTCTTCTTTTTTCTTTTTTTTTTAAATTTTCGCGCATTTTTCCGCTAACATTTTAATGTGAACTTCTTCTTTTTTAGTTTATTTTTCACTTTTTAATTTTCTATAACTCATTTATTACAACAAAAAAAACTTAAGTTTTTAAAAATTCCCGAGTGTAAATATTTGTAGTCGTCAATATGCAATGCAATGGTATGATACAATTTTTCAATATCTTCAAAATATGAAAGTTCGTTGAGAATCGTACTACTAGAAGCTTTTTTTTTAAAAAAAATTAATATTAAATCATAGTTCTCGGTAACTTATGACTAGAAGTCTTATTTCTAATAATAAGCCTTTTATTTTAACGTTCAGTAAAATAATTATACATTTATATTAAAAAATAAACACAAATAATTTTAAAATCCTAAATTCGCCACTGTTTACATTCAAAGAATAAAACCTATGAAACTAAAAAAAAAAAAGGAGTAAGTGTGGTGCCACTGTTTACATCAAATCACTATCTTTTATATAATATATAAACTCCTAATTCCTCCATTTTGATACACACAAGAAAAAAGAAATCATTAAATCCAATTCTTCTCAATGGGAATCCAAGTGAAGAAGCAATGGCTTCAATTTGCTTGTGTTTTGACATTTTTCTTGATTGCCACATGCACTATGGCATATTCACCTTACAGTTCTTATGAATCATCAGATTCAACACACAATAAAGTACCAAACACAGTATTTCAAAGTGAAGACTTCAAGGTACCCTCAGAGTCGGAAAAGGAATATAAGTCATCATTTTTGCCGAAAAATGATTACTACAAGAAGCCATCAGTTTCAGGAGATAATTATAAGAAAGTATCATTTGTTCCTGAACATGAATCATTCTTGCCAAAGAATGGCTACTACAAGAAGCCATCATTATCAGAAGATAACTACAAAAAGGAGTCATATGTTCCAAAGGTACCCTCAATGGCTAAACCAAAATATAAGGAGTCAGTTTATCCGAAATTTGGCTACTACAAAAAACCATCAGTTTCAGAAGATAACTACAAGAAGGCATCATATGTTCCAGAGGTACCATCGATGGGTAAGCCAGAATATAAAAAGTCATTTTTTCCAAAATTTGACTACTTCAAGAAGCCATTAATTCCAGAAGATAACTACAAGAAGACGTCAAATGTTCCAGAGGTTCCCATAGAGCCTAAAACAAAATACAACGTACCATCTTTGCCAAAAAATGACTACTATAAGAAGTCATCAGTTCCAGAAGATAACTACAAAAAGATTTCATATGTGCCAAAGGTGCCCTCAGTGCCTAAAGATGAATACAAGGTGCCTTCTTTGCCAAAAAATGACTACTACAAAAAGCCATCACTTTCAAAAGATGACTACAAAAAGGTATGACATGTTCCAAAGGTTCCCTCAATGCCTAAAGAAGAATACAAGGTGTCTTCGTTATCAAAGAACGACTACTACAAGACATCATCGCCTTCTCTATCACCACCACCTCCATATTATTAAATTTCCATTTTATTATGTTCAACATGCATCGTCCTCCAGCTCAACATATATAACCCTTAGGGTTCTCATATTATGAGTTAGAATGCCTGATATCAAAATTTGTACTTCTTTATTCATTTGTGATTTTCTTTTTCTTACTTTGGTTTTAATTGTTTTTGTCATTTAATTTCTATATTTTTAATGTTTCAAGAAATCTAATTCAATTAAAAATAAGTATATTGAAAGGTTATATAAATACATAGATTCATGTGCATTAGTCGGACTCTAATACAAATACTAGACTACAATATTGGGAAATCAACCATAAAAAAAGTTCATAGATTCATCTATTTTCCAGCAATTGCCAATTTCTTCACATAAATTGAATAGCAAAACACTGGAACATAACAAGACAGCCATAAGAAACTTCAAAATAGGTATTGGAGGTTACCAAAAACATCTAACAAAAATAGAGAAAATAATAAAGTTGACTGTATGGTACAAATAGGGGTGTCAAAAATAAATCCAAACATAGGTAACCTGCCCAGAATTTTAAGGGTTGGACTCAAGATAATTTGATTTGGGTTCAATCTCAACTCATTCAATCCTAACCCATTTGAAGAGAATCCACAATTGAGCCCAATTCATTCTCAAATTTCAACCCGTTTTAAAACTTTTTATTAAGATATATTTCTATATTTAAGGTATAAATTATTATCTATTTAGCATCTTTTAAGTTTTATCTAACCATTTGTTACTTTTTCAAAAAAATTCTTGAGTTGAAATTCAAATTGTGATTATAAAAGTTAAATATCAATATGTTAAATTATTGAGATTAATCGGATCAAATTGTGCGGGTCAAGACCTAATCCGATTTTCAGCCCATTTGAGCCCAAGGTAAACTTAGGCGGGTCAAAACCCAACCTCAATTCCATTTGAATCCATTTTAATATCTCCAAATTCAACCCAACCCGCCCATTTGACACCCATAGTTAGAAGCAATGTTTTTTCAAGTGTCATTGAGTATTTACTTTTGTCATTGAATAATTGCTTCATATATCCAATTATGAAATTGCTAGTCAACCAATAGTTATTAGCTTAGTATAACCTTAGTTATGCCCTCTCTCTCTCTTTCTAGTTCTCCTCTCTCCTCTCTCTCACCCCCCCCCCCCCCCCCCCCCCTCTAGCCTCATCCTTTCTATCTTACTACTGTTGGAATTCTGACCCCCGAATTCGTCTTAGGAACAGGTTTATTCTATATGTTCCTATGCAGATTGCAGTAGTTACATTTTGTGAATCAAATAAAATAATAACACAATATTTACCGCGAAAAACCCCAACTCTTAAGGGTAAAAATCACGACCTACACCTCTGTAGGATTTAACTCCTCTATATTTAACTTCAAATCTCAACAAAAGAATACAGAGTTATGTAACCTAAGGAATTATAAACTCTAATTTCTAGATACCCAAAACAAAAACCCCAGGTTTATGTCTTCTATCGTCCGTCAAGTTTCTCAAACTTGTTAGACGAATCCTACACACACACTCGATTGTAATCAAAACTCTTAATTACTTACAACGTTTACTCACAAATTGGCAACACCCGTAAGTAACTCTCAAAACTCTTTCAAACTCTTGATCGTGTCTTGATCTTCTCTCTATGTAAGTGGACAATTTTTTTTGATACAAATAGCTCTCTATTTATAGATCAGAACTTCAACAAACCCTTATATAATTCAACTTGTATTTGCCTTCTACGAATCCTTGTTGACTTCTACTTGGACTTTGAAGAAAACCTCGTCAAACTCGGATTTGTTCTTCACGTAGAAAACCACATCGCACTCTACTTGATCATGTAAGCTCTTCCAGCATTTTTCCTTAAATAGGTAAATTGCCTTAGGGAAAACGTATATATAAGTTTCCTTAAATAAGTAAGAAAACATTATCAATTTTTCTTAAATAAATAAGCGAAACTCTAACGTACGCCGACACCATTTTCAACTTGGTTTTGCTCGATCACGTATTCCGTATGCACCCTTGAATTCATTGGAAAATGTTTGCATATATATATATATATATATATATATATATATATAGATAAGCAAGCGTTAGTTAAGAAGTTTTGTTATGTTTCTAGTTTTAGCTATTTTTGAAGTTTAATTTCCACAAAAAAATTAAATATATTATATAAGATTACAAGGTAATTACTCAATTAGTCAATAACTTGGGAAATAAATACTGTGTGCATAATGGAGAGGAGCTTCACACTTGATTAATATTATAAATATAATTTTATTTGTGAATTTTATTAACAATTAGTAACACTAATATCATGGTTTATTGTCTTATCGAAATTTATGATATTATTTTTAAATTACAATTTAATTTAAAAGATTATAAAAATATATATTTTTTAAAAATAGTGGATTGCCCCGGCACGATCAGTAGCCCATGTACTTGTGGATTGGACTGACCATTTTCTGACCCACAAAAAATGGACTAGTCCAACTTAACCCATCAAATTTTAAAACCTGTATAAATTAACCGGAACAAAATGGAACAGCCCATATTCATAACTCTATGCATAGTGTATGAATTGGTATACAAACTGATATATATTACCTAAATTGAATGACATCCATAAGCAACAATATACTCATTCTTTTCATACACTAAAATAATTATCAAGTGTCCCCATTTCCTCATTACTTCTAATTATAAAGGTGGATTCTTTCTTTAAAATTATACAATGATCTCAGATTAATGTAAAATATTGAATGAGTTCACAGGCAAATATACACACATATATAATGAGAGAAGACATAAAGTTATCATTGATGTTGTCTCGGATTTGTTAAAAGACACCTTAATTTTGTAACTGTCCTATTACACCATTAAACAATTTTGAACATATATTATTATGCCATTTTTCGATCAGCCCCAAATTTTAAGAAGCAAGTGTGTTACACCATTAAACAATTTTTAACTTTATTTTTCTCTCTTACTTTTTGAATTTTAATTTTAATTTATCTTAAATTTCACATCATTTCCACCTCCCAATTTCAAGTGATTCATTCCTCCATTATCTTTTTTTCTTCACCTCCTATACCCCATGTCAAGTTGAATTCACTTGAATCACTAGGTTAAAGGCTAGATTCACCCTTGCTCTAGAAATAGAAATGACAATGGGGCAAGGCAATTACGAGGTGATGTAGGGCATGGCGGGGCAAAGTATTTGTGTATTATATTTAGGGGTTTACCCCGCCCCGCACTTGCATCACCTGCACCATTGCCATCTCAATCTAGAATTGGCATGTTAGAGGGAAAATAATGTTGCTATTCACTACGATCAAAATCTTGAATATTCCATAAAACGTGGAATATTTATAAAGAAATCAAAACATGCCACTATTCTTGACTATCAAATACTTCAAATTCAAGAGAAATTAAAATTCCCACAATGTTTCAGTCTTTTCACTCTCCTAACACCATTACACCACCCTTATACCTCATATCACCTTTCCTCAATTAAACTTTGTTATCACGAAATTGTTTGCAATAAATTTTCTCAAGTACGAATATAAGAAAAATAATTTTATGTATCGAGATTGTGAGTACAAATTGATTCTTCTCTATGTTCACTACTACAAATTTGATTATCAGAAGCAAATAATTTCGTCATTGATAAAGTATATTTTGTCACTAAAATCTTGTGTGACGAAAAATAATTCGTCACTCAGTCGTTACTAAATGTGTCTCTAAAAGTATACAAAGACGATTTAGTGCTTCATCGCTAAAAGTATTATATTAACTACAAAAATAAAAATCGTCCCAAAATGCTTAAACATTTGTGACAAATTTATTGTTGTAAAAAATATATTTTTGTAGTTAATAGTATGTTTTGTCACTAAAAAGGGTATTACTACCTACAAAATATTATTGTCGCTAATTATTTTACTTCAGTCAGTGATGAAATCAATTGTCTTTAAAGTTATATATATTTCGTAGTTGAACAAATTCTAATTTCGGCACTAATGACTATATTGTCTATGCAAAAATTATTTTGTTCTTAAATGTATATATAATAAATTTATCATTATAAAAATGAGTCTTTTTTTTATATATATAATTGTATATAATCAATTGTCTCTAAAGTTATATATATTTCGTAGTTGAACAAATTCTAATTTCGTCACTACGACTATATTTTCTATGCAAAAAATTATTTTGTTCTTAAATGTATATATGATAAATTTATCATTATAAAAATGAGTTTGCTACGGATTCTTATGCTTCGTCACTAAAAGAATGTGTCTCATATATTTAAGCACGAAAAGTAAATTTTGTCACTAAAAGCGAATAATTAGTGACGAACTTGATGTTGTAGCTAATAATTTCGTAGCTATATATCATATTTGTTGTAGTGGATGTTTTTTATTCGTTATTCAAAAATAGTTAATGGTGTATTTCTCTAATTAGGATGATTTGTGGATCTTCTTAAATTTTAAGTATTTGATAATCAAAAACAGTGACATGTTTTGATCATTTCTATAAATATTTCACAGTTTATGAGATATTCAAGATTTTGATCTTAATGAATATCCAAAAATTGTGGAATATTCGAGATGCATTTTCAAGGAAATATATTAATCTTTGAATAAACATGAACTAGTATTTAGAATCAAATAATACCAAGAATCCTAAAATAACAATTTTAGAATGAGAGGAAACTGAAAGAGGAGATAGATAATGATTTCTCCGGATGATGATTGAAAATAACAATTTTAGAAGAAAATGAAACGTGGCAAAATTCATCCATTCAATTACTTTTTCCATATTTTTTGGATCTTTTTTCTTTTTCTTTTATTTGTTTTTTTTATGATTTTAGTCCTTATAAATAAAAATTTATCCATTCAACTACTTTTTCCATATTTTTTGGATCTTTTTCCTTTTGATTTTATTTACTTTTTATGATTTTAGTCCTTATATATCAAATTTCATCCATTCACTCATCTTATACGTGTGAAACTCACCTACTTTGTCCAAATCAAGTATTCAATCATTAAATTGCCATATAGGCTCAGTCAATGATCGGAGGAGAGGTTAGGTCTATTTGAATATAAGTGTTCATCAATTAATAAAATCGCAAGTAGAAGAATTCAACTAATAATTCGGATCAAGTACAAGAGTTTTTCAGATGATTTCGTCTTCCTAATATGTAACACACTCAAATAATAATATTAGACAGAGTTTTTCGTGTTTAAATTTAGTTACATCACAAAAATATGTATAAGCACATTAAAATAATTCCACAATTAGAATTTGTTGAATTTTCCTATGTTAATGTCGTGTTGTCTTTCGTTGATTTCCCAAAAAACTATGATAAAATTTCAAACTGAATTGCATATTTTTAATAAAGTCTATTGGATTTATATAAGAAAAAGACAAATTGTTGATATTCTTAATAAGTATAAACAACACAAATTTTATTGGGGAAAAATGCGGATATAAACAAAAATATATATGGTAAAAATAATGAAAATAAAATGGAAAAATAATAACATCAACGAATTTACGTGAAAATCCTTCTAAATAAGGGAAAAATCACGGGCCAAGAGGAGCAACTGATATTAATATAGTAAGAAATTTTATATTGTGTAGTTACTAATACAATACTCAAAGTGACTACTATACAATCAAAAGGAACAACACTCTTTTGATTTCCACCTTATTAAATTATCGCTCACACTATATTTTTCTTCACAGAGTATTTTTCTTATATAGTCTATGAAATATCTCACTTTACTCTCAAAGTAGTTTTTCTCTCTAGCTTTGGTGTGTTCTACAAATGAGCAAGAATGCTCTATTTATAGAAGGATAAAATCATGTCTATATCACTAATGACATAGGTAAATATAACAAAGTCAAAAAAGAGTTGCAAAACTTACCAATTTGCCAACTACTAAATCTTAATTTTCAACTCTTATCACTATTCCATTTTAACAGTTACTTGTATACAAAAAAAATTAATTTTATCAAAATAATTAATGCTCATACTTTTTTGAAAATATCAAAAAATTAATTTTATTTAAAGGAAAAGGCTATAATAATTTTTTTCACTATTCTAACCATTTAGCACTTCTCTTTTTTTTTTAACCATTTGGCACCTTTGTACTATCCAAAATTGACCCAATTTGCATTTATTTCTCTAACTAATTAGTCATTTAGCTGTCATACCTTTACCACATTAATTAGCCTGTTTTTTTTATTAAGAGAAAATGCTTAAACATATGTCATCAAACTATAATAAATGACTTATTGTAAGATCCATTTATGTCATTGTCATTATTAAAAAAGAAGAAGAAGAAGGTTCAATTCATGTGTTTATTATTTTTTAAATAGAAAATCACTTACTTCTTCTGTCTCATTTTATGTGATATTTTTTGCATTTCGAGATTTAAATAAGTGTATTTTTGACTGTAATTTTTTCATAGATATTTTTAACATTTTGAATTATTAATTACTGTGACTTATAGTACTCTTTACGTAGTTTACAAATATGTAAATTTAATTTCAAAAATTTTGAAAATTTCATATGCAAATGTTCAGTCAAAGTTAAGTTGTTTGACTCTAAAAAAAACGAAAAGTACTATATAAAATGAAACATGGAAAGTGTATATTATGCCTATGATAAACCATTCATTCAGTGACTCTCTCATCACTACATCTAAACCTAACAATGGAGCCATGGAAAGACCTGAACGGAAAAATAGTGATGGTGACAGGTGCATCATCAGGGAGTCTTGCATTCGGAACGATTAATCCGGCTTTAACATTAGTGCTGATATATTTAATTCTGTTGGGTATGTAACAAGAATTGATGAAAAATAGAGAAAAAGAGAGGAACTTGAAAAGTTGAGAACTTGAAAAGTCCTCTTATGCTTTAATGAAAATGCATTTGTCCCTCATCGGTGGTGGAAAGAAAATAGGAGAGTTTAAATATAAAAATACTCCTATTAATTGTTAAAATGGTTGGAAAGAGGGACTCCCCTCGCGTCGTCGTCGCTCGTCTCGGCTTTGGCTTTGGTTTCGGCAAATGATCGAGAGATTATTTTTTGGAAAAGTTTGTTTTAGTTATTTAATTAATTATTTATTTATTTAATTAAATAACCAAAATGTTTTCAATTAATTAGTTGATAACACAGACGTTTTCAGTTATTTAGTTAAAATTAATCGAAATGTTTCAACTTTTTAGTTGATTAACCCGACCCGACTCGGATCCGCGCGCGACCCGTTTGATTTAAAAACTTCCCGTTTTAGTTAAATTTCCCGCCTTTTTTGAAATGACTGTTCTGAAAGATTGCAACTTTCAGGAACAGTCAGTATCATTGCAAAAGTTACAAACTTTCATTAGTGGTTGTGTGGATTCTAAAAATGTTGCAACCTTTCGAGACCTGTTCCTCTTGCCTATAAATGTCATTCACTCTCCAGAATTTTTCCTTACGAATTTTTCTGATATCTTCTTTTTCTTCTGCACAACAATTACTTCGTGTATTTTACTGCTCTTGATTGGTTCGTTGACACCAGCGTTTTTGGTATCTATACTCTGGTGATTGAGATTATTTTACCTGGGAGTTCATATTCCAAATCAAACCTCGGATACTAGAGAGGAATAATTTCCTTAAGGAGACACTGTGAGTTCAGTGGACTTGATCTTTTTCTGTTCAATTTTTCAGATTTTGGTACGTTACAGATTTTAGTATTCTTAATTAATTTATGTTCATCTCTTGTACTGATTCAATAAACTTTGGTTACTTCGTGTTTCTGCAAAATTTTATCAGAATCAGTAATTCTATTTTTCAGACGTAGATTGACAACAAATTCATAATTCCTCAGAATATGTTTCAGGTAATGTCTTCATCATCGATGCTGGAACTACCTTACCAGGTGTTCCCGTTTTCTCATCACTCTAGAACTCATAGAAACAAATATCTTGAATTTGAAATTTATGAATTACTACAACTACCTCAAGATCAATAATATATTTGTTAAATTTCTTAATATAACTATAGAGTTTGAGAATAAGGTATTGTGTTCACGTAAAGTGTATCTTTGATACCATTTAAATAATTCTTGTATGTACCCATGTTTTACATATTTTTTATTTTTCTCGACTTAAGATCTTTGTAAAATAAGATTAATGCGTACTTTGAAGCCTTGATGCTAATAGCCAATAAATGTGTTTTTTTCAACTATATATTCAAATTGTATATGTTTGAGAGTATGATAAAAGTTACACGTGTGGAAGTGTATTACCATTTCATCTAAAAATTTGAGCTATTAAAGAAAGGGTATACTTTTAATATTTATTTATGTTCTCAACACGCCCCATCGGCCCTCACATGCGGGGCTGAACTTTTTTTTTTGGGCCAAGCATGTGAATTTTTTTTTAATTTTTGAGTGATGGTGAAATTTAATCTCAGGACCTCTGTCTGCTATGATATCATGTTTAATTTTTAATTTTTGACTGAAAATTTTAATTTTTTCACCCCTACTCTCGATCCTCCACCCGCTAGCACCCCCCCCCCCTCTTCATAAAATAATTAAATTTGTTTTAAAAAATATTTTTAACTTTTAAATTTCATATTTTCACCCGTACACTTGCCCACCTCCCCCTCCCCCCCCCCCCCCCCAAAAAAAATAATAATTTAATTTTATTTTTAAAAATATTTTCAACTTCTAATTTTCTCACCACTATCCTCACCCCCCCAGTCCCCCTACCAGCCCCCCCCCCCTCCCAAAAAAAAGTTTTAAATTTGTTAAAATATATTTTCAATTTCATAAATTATTTTCTACTCTAGTAAAAACAAAAGTGATTTTTCAAAAATATTTTTCATTCATAAATTAAACACTAAAATATTTTCTATTCATCAACAAACATGAAATAAGAAGTAAAAAATCTACTTGTTTTTGGAGAAAACATTTTTAAGGAAAACATGTTCACTCATACCACATGACATGCAAGTAGTCTTAAATTCTTGTAGAAGCATGAGACTCTTAGTAAACAATCGAGAATATTGTTGTAAGTACCTCTGAACTTGACGAGAGTTTAAGTATGTATTTCACTCATGTTGTAAGACCGGGGATATATTTAAGTTATAAATTAGTCAAGTAAAAAAATATTTTTAAGACTATCAATAATACGAAGACAAAACTCTTCATTTATGCCAAGTTTAGAAATATTTTTAATATTTCTCTATTGTTTAAATATATTAAATTAGAACGTATAAGAAAGAAAGGCCAAATACATAAACAGATCCCTAAATTTGTTGGGTTTTTTCCCTCGGGTACCTCAACTACGTCATTTTTCTATTGAATCATTGAACCACCCATAATTTGTTCCTTTAAAACATTGTTGATTGATTTTGATCGGCTTTTTTTATTGTAAATGCCTTCAATTGTGTTCGAGTTGTAATAATTTTGATTGAATGAATGAAGACAAACCGTGTTAGTTTTCTAATGTGTTCAAATGACTTAAGTAAAACACAATTATTCTTGAGCTTTTTCACTATCAATTGGACAAATGAGTTGTGGAACAACATATGTATCCTCTATTAATACCCCTCATAAATCTGATTCCACATCAGACAACGATGTTTGTTTAAACGAAACAAATTATGGAGATTTAATGATTCAATAGAAAAATGACGTAGTTGAGGTACCTGAGGAAAAAAACCCAACAAGTTTAGGGATCTGCTTATGTATTTGGCCCGAAAGAAATATTCTTTTTGGGAAGCCAACATGATGTCACATGGCCAATGCCCAACGGTAGTGGTAGCATGCCTCACTTTATATTTATAATTTCAAATAATTATATGTTTTTCCATTATTTAATTAACGAAAAAGGGTCAAAAATACCCTTAAACTATCAGAAATAGTTCAAATATACAATTAAGTATATTTCGGCCCAAATATATCCTTACCGTTAAATTATAGGGTCAAAAATGTATTTCTCATTAATAGAATCGGTTAAATGTCACTTAGATGCCATGTGGATGTCACATGGCATGCCACATAAGCTAATAAAGTTCCACTCATGCCACGTAAACTAATAAACTTACCCCTAATTTTACCCAATTTTCTCCATTTTCCGTAGAATTTAGAAACGATTTCACTGATAAACATAAAACCTCTTTTCCTCATTTCTACCTACCTTTAATATATTGAAAATCTCCACAAATATATGATCCTAAAATTAGGCCAAAACACCATAATAGTTATATCTTCATCATTCAAGATTTAGCCTTATCTAACAAAATTGACAAAAATCAATTCAGCAGAAAATGAGTGAAAAAATCATGTTCTGAAGTACAAATTTCCGACTAATTCATAGTGGAAAAACCATCGTTTCTAGTAGTGTAATTAAGGACGATGATTTGCTGAACTAAAAAGAGAGTAGTAAACTCCACAAGGCCTTTTATCTAACAAAGAAGAGTGAGTCCCCCCCCCTTCTCCACAACTTTGCCTTTGTCTAACACAACAACTGTATCACAATTTTGTATACTACTTAAACTATGTGCTACAACCACGCTTGTCCGCCCAACCATCACTCGTTCAACTGCCTCTTGTACTAATTTCTCCAACTGATCGTCCAATCCACTCGTTGCCTCGTCTAGTAACAACACCCTTGGATTTTTTAATATTGCACGAGCTATCGCGATTCTCTGTATTTGGCCTCCTGTTAACTGCAGTCCCTTGTCCCCACACCATGTATCATATCCGTCTTTTAATGCTGAGATGAAACTATGGACATTTGCTGCCTTTGCGGCTTCAATTATCTCCGATTCATCCACTTCTTCTGATGCTAGCACTCCATACGCTATGTTTTCCCTTATGGTTCCGCGAAACAATGTTGGTTCTTGGCTTACAAGTGCTATGTGTTTCCTCAATGACTTCAAGTGGTATGATCTTATGTCACGTCCGTCTATTTTTACTACACCACTTAAAGGATCATAGAATCTTTCTATTAGACCAATTATCGTGGACTTTCCCGAACCACTTTGTCCTACCAATGCTGTTGATTTTCCTGCATCAATCGTTATTGAGAACCCCTTGAAGATGATCACATTAGGCCTGGTAGGGTACGCGAAATCCACCTCACACATCTCGATATGGCCTGTTATTTTCTTTGGCTTGTGACCATCTGAATCCTCTGGCTTGATTAAGGAATATCGATCTAATGTTGCAAAGACTGAGCTGAAAGCATCCGTATATGTGGCGAGATCTTTAGTCATTGTTCCTAACTCCGCGATGACACCCAAATTGCAAAGTAAAAGCACCAAGATTTGGAATACGGCTTGAGCTCTAATATAGCCTTCTACCATGAAATATCCACCAAACGAGAAAAAGAGAGCCCATGTACATGACTGGATACTGATGGTAGTGCCAAAGACAATTCCCCACAACCATGACTGTCGTAGATTTTCGCGTAGAGGGCCTTCTTGGGCTTCTTTTAGCATTTGAAGAATTCGGCTTTGGGAGTTGAAGGCTGTTATCGTTTGTAGATTAGTAACTGCTTCAGCTGCTAATATGCTGCTTTCTTCTTGAGATTTGATGGATTTTTCCAATAAAACCTTCCTGCAATCGATGGACAAAATGATGACAGCTTGAATCGCGATCATAACCAATCCCATTCTCCACGCAATAACTAGGCCAACTGTGCAAGCTATGGTCATCCCCGCAATTGTTTGAATGAATAATGATATCCTGTCCCCAACCAAAGACCTCACCTGCACATGTTGTCATTACTTATTTCACGCTATATGACATTATTTCCTTTTTAGTCTGATAAAAAAGAACGACCCTTTTATATAGTTGGTAACTCTATCAACTTCAATTTTTGTTCTGCACAATGGGCCTGATATAACCCTTAACTTCGTCATTTAGAGATGATACACCATTGTTATAAAAGTTGCTCACATATACCTATTTGTATTACAGTAAGGGTATATTTGGGCCACTTTTAGAATGAGGGCTGTATCAGTTCTAAATCGCAAATTTGAGGACTCTTTTCCCTTTGTTTTTTCATCTGTAGTCAATGAAATGATCTTAGAGTCACAGAAATGTCATGAAATGATCTCAGACCACTCGTTCGAGCTAAATGTGTATTATTCGGAAACAGTATATGATTAGTCAAAGACCGTCATATAAAATGAACATGAAAGAGTAGACATCGTACCACACTGGCATCATCGGTAAGTCTAGAGCATATTGCAGCAGCGGAATTCTGTTCCTTCTCATACCATCCAACTTCGAAAGTAAGCATCTTGGATAACATCCTCTCTCTGACCCTTTTAATCAATCGCTCTCCCATGACCGCAAAGTTATAATGCTGAAGTACATTGAGAAGAAGGGTAATAAATGCCATCCCCAGGAAAGCCAGAGTATACATCTTAGTCTTTTTCTTAATCTCGTCATGACTAGTCGAGTAAGACACTGATATCAATGCCCCCATCAGAAAAGCATATACTGGTAGAACTCCACCTACTAAGATTGCTCCGATACATCCTAAAGTTGCTTGCTTCCATTCCGGCAAATTCATAGCCAAAAGCCTTTTAAATGATCCTTGCCCTGAAGTACTCGGAACTGAAGTATCATCGCGATTTGCAATTGAGGAAGATTGTTGTGAAGAGGCAATAGTTGATCCAGTAGGCTTTTCATTTTGTTGTAGACGGACTAAGGAAGCGTATAGTCCGTTTTGCTGATTTTTAATAAGCTCATCGTGTGATCCAATTTCCTTGACTTGTCCGTTTTGGATAAAGGCGATAAAGTCAGCGTTACGAGTAGTGGAAAGGCGGCTTGCTACGATGATTGTGGTGCGGCCAGTGGAAGCATTGTCTAGAGCTTCTTGCACCACTCTTTCTGATGCAGCGTCAAGTGCACTGGTTGCTTCATCTAGGAGGAGTATTTTTGGTGACTTGATGATGGCTCTTGCTATGGCTATTCTCTGTTTCTGTCCCTCAGACATTTGTATACCTTTCTCCCCCACCTGCATGTATGTTCTTCCAAACTATTATTTTTTTCAAAAGTGACCTGATCGTATAAATATTTTTGTTTTATACGATAGCGCATATAAGTAATAGGTATATTCGATCCTAAACTTAGCTTCAAATTTTAACTTTGATCTTCAACTTTCATTATGCACAAATAAACACTGTAACCATCCAACTTTTAAATAAATAAACACATGAGTCCTACATGGCACAATACACGTAGGACATCACGTAGGACAAAAAATGACATGTAGGACATGTGTGTCTATTTGTTCAACTTTATACAAGTTTAAGTGTCTATTTGTGCACATCCAAAGTTGAAGGGCATAAATGTGATTTGAAGCCAAGTTAAAGAGCATATTTATGTATTATGCCTAAGTAATAACTTAGAGATGTCCTAGGAATGATGGAATATAAATTGCAGCATATTCAAAAGTATTTACATAAACGTGTCATTTAACTTTAGTCATCTGACGTCTATGCCTTCTTACTTTGGGTGTGGACACACGCATCCTACACAACAATTCGTATGAGATACACGTCATGGAGGATGCATGTGTCTACTTGTGTATATTCAAAGTTATAGGGCATAGATAACAGCTGAAGCCAGGTTAAGTGGCATGTTCCATCAAAAACATTTTCCTACCGAACACACTATATACTTTGAGAATATATTAGAGACATTTTACGAACATACCTTGGTGTTATAACCCTGAGGCAATTTACATATGAAGTCATGAGCATTAGATGCTTTTGCAGCCTCAATAACTTGTTCCATAGATGCATTCTCTTTGCCAAAAAGTATATTTTCTTTAATTGTGGTTGCAAAAAGTGCAGGCTCTTTGCTCACCAGACTCATCTGATACCTCAGCCACTTAGGCTGCAGCTTATTAATGACGACTCCATCGAGAAGAATCTCTCCAGATAGCGGAGCATAAAATCTCTGCAGCAATGCTATTACAGCGGATCCACTTCCTCCTACTAACGCCACTGTTTTCCCTCTCGGGATTTTTAGGCTAAAATCTGTTAGTCCTATGCTTTTGCTCCCTGAGGGGTACGCGAATTTAACGTGTTTGAATTCTATTTCCCCTGTCATGTTATCCAATGCTTGTCCTTCCATGTTTTCTGAATCAATCTTTGGTACCATTTTTATTACTTCCATCACACGTTTATTAGCTGCTACTGCTGTTGCAAATTCCTTCATCTTTAAGAAACCAGAAGCCAATCTTCTGTTTGGAGGGAAAAAAAAACATGCAAGTGTAACATATAAAAAACGTCTTTTTAACTTGACATCATTTCACAGTTATATTCGGGTGGTGTGTACAAGTAAACTGAAACTTGTACAAAAGTAGAACAAGCAGATATATGAGTCCTACGTGATATAATAAGCATAGGACAGTAAGTAGGATGAAAATTGTCATGTAGGACGTGTATGTTTGTTTGTTCAACTTTATACAAATTTAAATGTCTAGTACTTATGCACACTCTAAATTAGAGGGCACAGATATAAAATAAAACTAAATTAAAACACACATTTATGTATTATGTCTTTTTTACGCTTAAATAGAATACAATATATGTCATACAAGTAAACTATTCTTTCCATCTCATTATATATGTTGGTTTGTTTTTAACTGAAAACAGAGTTTCAAAAATTCCTTTTTCTTTCTTAAATTTCGGTTCAGATTAAACTAACTCAAATAATGTTGAACGGAGAGAGTATAAAGAAATTGCAGTAAAAGTCACTACAAGAAAATAAAAAATTAGCGACCAACAACATTTCCTAGTTAAACAACAAAAATCTCATGCTAATCTCATTTAGTGATGGACTATACAAAAATTCAATTATGTAGAAGCTATTTAGCTACAAACTAATTATAATAAAGGCATAATACGTAAATGTACACTTTAACTTTATGTCATTTTATATTTATGCCTTTTAATTTTGGGTATGAACAAGTAAGCACTTAAACTTGTATAAACTTGAACAAGTAGATACATGAGCCCTACGTGGCACAAGACACGTAGGACAACAAATGACATGTAGAACATGTGTGTTTATTTGTTCAACTTTATACAAGTGAAAGTGTCCACTCATGCAAACCCAAATTGAAGAGCATAAATTTGATTTGAAGCTAATTTAAAAGACATATTTATGTGTTATACATAAAATAAAGGGGGTAATAACTAATCTGCTATCACATGTATGCAATAATATTTGATAAAATATAAAAAAGAAAGGATAGAGATAATAACCTTCCACCCCAAAAAATTGCAAAGGTGACCATATAGACATTGCCACCATGAACTCCATTGTACATAACCAATATGCTACCATAATAAGACAAGAGAGCTCTAATTGCAAAGCCAGTGACAAAGCAATAACTTCCAAAGAACAATCCTTTAACTAAACTTTGCTTTACTCCCAATTCAACACATCCTTCAAGTGCAACACAATAATCTTCTATACTTTTTCTTTCTCCAACAAAAGAATACACTGTTCTAATAGAAGAAATCACTTGTTTCAAAATGTTTCCAGCTTTATTAGATTCATCCTTCACTTGTCTTGATATTCTCTCAAGAGCTCGTTGATAAATGATATTTGGTATTAACAACAATAATAATATTGAAAATATTACTAATACCAGCCTCCAAATCATCAAGAATCCTACCACGTATGCACCAATAAAAGTTGATATGTCCCTCAATAAAAGTGGTACCTATTTTCCAATATTATAAAACATATATAGTCACAATTCAATATGAGAATTTGATAGCAAAAGTTAGGTGGACGCAAGGGGTTCAGTTGAATGTCATCGGTATGAAAAATTAGCAAAATTTATAGAAATTATCGAATGTTATGATTCTAATAATACACAATCTCCGATGATATAACAAAGTGAGAATTAAATGAAGACACGTGACATTTGGATTCGAAATAATAGTTAAAAGCAAAAAAGTTCTTACCTTTTCACCAATGAAATCTTGAATTACTAGACAGTCATCAGAAACACTTGCCTTGAAGGCAACATCTTGTCTTAAAACTGATTTCAAGTATCTAATCCTTAGCCTTGAAGCTTTTCTCTTTGCTGTTCTTGTCCAACAAAAACCCTCTAAACAAAATACTAATAATCATAATATAAAACAATTTTTTTTTAAAAAAAAATAAAAACCCTTAGGTATGTATAAATTAAAATAATTAACATCGAATTTATTTATACCGGAAAGAGCTGATTAGACAAACCTAAAAAACACGCGATCCATTTTGCACAAGCAATGTATATCAACAACATAACACTTCTGTAAATAACCAAAACTGTGATTATTAATCACTCCCATAACGTTATAGATGTGCGTTCAAGTCTTACTGTTTACTTACCTCGTTAATATCGTGCATAAAATTAAGGGAATTTGAAGTGTTTACACCACCAATAATGTTCATGAGTTTGATGGTGACTATTATCGTGATCGAAAAGCAAAAACCATTGCCAATTGCTCCAAGAAAACCTAGAGTGATCAACAAGATATCAGTTCCATCGACATTCATGAAAATCATTTTTCACTTACTTTAATGTGTTAATGTATATGATATTAAACACTAATGTCTATATATATTTAAGAGTCAATAATATTATTAGTTTGAACAAGACTTTGTAGTTTTCAATATATAACATTATTATTATTTTTTTGACAATATCTAACAAATAATAAATTAATTTAAGAAAATGAAAAATAGGTTAAGATAATTTTTAATCAACTAATTAACAATATAGTTTCCTTAATTATAGTGTTTTATAAATGTAGGAATCCTAATTTTCTCTTAATTAGGTAGTCAGTATTTTGGTTGTTATCAATCTTCATCTTTTCTCAGTGTTAGAGTTTTATGGTGATTTTTTTTTTTTTGATATTTGGTTTATTAAGAGTAGAAAAGAAAAGGGTTTTAGTGATTTTTTTAATATTTGGTTTATTATTAATAGGATAGGGTTTTAGGACTCTATTTGTTTAATTTTAACACAATACAATAGCTTTCTCAATGTATACGTTTAAGAGAATATTATGTCTTTTAGTATAAGTAAATGTTAGGTTATATAATGTATAATCAGATTCTACGTGACTACGTGAAATTTTTACTGCTTTAAAAAATATTTTTGTTGATGTGATTATTTTAGTTTTTTTATTTGAAAATTACTTTTTTTTTTCAAAAAATGAATTAAAACTAAGCAATTTTATTTCTAGAATCTAATTTGTTTTTGGAATATGGATCTTTTTGTAATTTTATTTAGATGAATAATTTCGGTTTGATAGTACTGCGTCATTTACCATTAGCATTTGGATATATACGAATTTTATAAATCTAAAATATAAAACTAAATATCTATAATAAATTAATTTTACCAGTTTTGTGTATAATCTTCCTATTGAATGGAATGAGTATACCTTGTAACATATTATTTCACGCGATAAATTCAAAAAGAAATATCATTTATTGTATACAAAAAGGAGTGTAGCTTAATTTTTATACTTAACTTTAAACAATATTATCGAAATCAATTTATATACCACTTTTACACATGAAATAACAAGATTATTGAAATTAATTTATATACCAATTATATACATAAAATGACAATATTTTTTGGTACCTTAATGCATGTAGTTTTTATTCGATGTCAATTTTGATATTAGATTAACGTTAATTTTCATGACATGTCACTAAAGTGTCCGTATGTAATTGATATTAAAACTTGTATGAAAAAAATAATCTTATTAAACCAATCGGTTTACTATGAAAACGGTATACAATTTGCTAATACTTATTAAATTTGCCAACTTGGTGATTTGTTTGCATTTAATAGGGGTCTAAATCTTAATCATTCTTCACTCATTAAATGTGTTCCTTTTTAATTATTTAATCTTAATTATTCAGATCTAATTCATTAAATATTCGTTTATTTTATTTTGTTACAAGTCTCTTAATGAATCTGAATATATTTGAATGAATCAGATGTGTAACATACTCTTAACACCATTCGGTATTTAAAATAAGATTTCTATTTTAATTCAACTACATCACAACAACTCATAAAAATTATTTTCTTATTAAATTAATGTTAATTTCATGCTTTACTATTATAATTTCTTTTATCCTTATTAACTTTATATACGTCTTTTACTTTCATAAATTAATGAATATATTTGAATTGATGAGCACTCCTCTGATATAATATTTAGCATGGTTTCAAAAAATAAGAAAATATTAGTTATTTGATCGATAACAATAATAAATGTCTATTATAAAATAAAATATTTTCCTAAACAACATATTTACTACTCTATATAAACTATTTTACATTGCATTATATTAGATTCTCAAAGTTTTGAACGCAAAAATTAGTCATATTAATTATGTAACTTGATGTTAAATTCTTAAAGGAAAAATGCACAATTACCCCCTTCAACCTATGCCCGAAATTCCAGAGACACACTTATACTATACTAAGGTCCTATTACCCCTAACTTATTTTATAAGTAAATTTCTACCCCTTTTCGACCTACGTGACACTAGTTTGAAAAAAAAAAGTCAACTAGCGTTAGGCCTACAAGATAGTGTCACTTAGGCCAAAAAGGGGTAGATTATTAATAAAATAAGTTCAGGAGACCTTAGTATAATATAAGTGTGTGTTTGAGATTACGGGCATAGGTTGAGGGTGTACTTGTGCATTATCTCATTCTTAAAAGATAAATCATATTACCTTGTTACGGTAAACATGTTTAAGATATTATTTTCTATGTGAAAAAAAACCTATTTTACCAATATGTGGTTTTTAATAATATTTTATTGATATAACATTTAATTTCATATGGACATTCAGATATTGAAAATAAACAGTCCCAATAATTTAGTGTTCAGCTTAATATTCAAATGTTTATTCAAATTTATACATTTAGTGTTGAGAAATAGTTCGTTAACCATATGCTAGACATAGAGTTAGTTATATGGAATTAGTTAGAAGAGCATCTTAGTTAGGATTTACAGCTGTCAAAGATTCTCTTTCTATACTTGTATATATGTGTGTAATCAGCATGTACAAATATAAATTGAATGAATAAGAATTGGTTCATCCCCTCAAACTCTCTCTAAGATTTCTTAACTCCCATTAATGGAGTTTCTCAACACTTGACTGCTACATATAATCGTGTTTTCACCATGCACAGAAAATGTTGCAAAACAGTAATAGTATCTGATTTAGTGTGCATTAAGAAAATACAGGTGTATCTTGACGTATCATCCACTAAGGTTAGAAAATATCTTTTATCATCGTAATTAGTAATCCAGTAAGGTCCCCATACACCACCATACACAATGTCAAAAGCTGAAGCAAAAGTAGAAACACTTGTTGGAAATGGTAACCTTGATTGTTTAGCAATTGGACGTACAGAACAGTGATGCTCAGACATAGGAGCAGTGTTTATACACTTTATTCTACATAGCACTTTAAGAGGGGCATGTCCAAGTGTGTTGTGTCATAGACTAGTTAAAGAGGTAGTAGTAGAAGTAAGACTGGTAGAACTTATACATGAGTTTCCAACTGCACAACTTCTTCTATGAGAGCGTTGTTCACATGCAGGATGTGTAGAAGCTAAAAACTCAGTGTTGAGCGGATAAAGGCCTTGATCTTCTCTACCAATCCCCAGGACCCTCCCATTGAAGAGATCTCGAAAGATACAAAAATCTGGAAAAAATACCACAGCACAACCTAGTTGCTTTGTTAGTTGTGAGACAGATAGAAGATTATACTTAAACTATGGTATAAACAACACATCCTTCACCGTTTTATCCTCAAGTAGTATAGATTCACCAACATGAGTAATAGGAACGTAATCACCAGTAGGTAATTTTACATTCATATGTCTTTTGACTGACTTATCAAACTTACATTGTGGACCATATGATTTGATGCACCAGTGTCAATGAGCATTTACCATATCAGTCATAAGAGCTATATGAATACGTGAAGTACTGGTTGTAGCAACAGTAAATGAAGAATCAACTTCCTTTCCTTTGCCTTTGCTCAACATTTGCAGAATCTGATTATATTACTCATGTGTAAACATTGACATGCCCTGTGTACCTGGTGGAGTGTTAGTAGAGGAATATATCATCTAGCATTAGAGCTTACAGAGGAGTCATAACTTCCAGAGTCATTATGAGTAGCAGCTATAGTAGCATTTGCATTAGAATGAGATGTGTCTCCTTTCTTCTTAGGATAACCATGAAGCTTGTAACAAGCATCCTTAGTGAGTCCCTTATAATGACAAAATTCACAGTAGATTGGAGGTCTACCAGATGTAGGATTACCGTTTCTTCCATCACCATAATTGTTTCTCCCATCACCATAGTTGTTCCTGTTCCTGTAAATACCACCAGAAGGACCTCCACCTAATCCTGAAGCATTACTATTGTTATAGTATTCCTTATCATTTGAAAAGGTACCAAAAGACATTGGATACTCATAAGAGCTGTCTCTGATAGAATTTCAGTGGAATTACCATTCATTCTTTGACTTTCAACCTTTATTATCATGGCATAAGCCTGATTAACAGTAGGAATAGGAACTTGCATCAACGCCTAACTTTTAGAATGCGCATAGGACTCATTTAAGCCCATAAAAATTGCCATAGTTTTTGAAACTGGAAATGCTCAGTATATTGTTTCGACTCAGGACAAACATATGAGGGATGGGGAATTAGAGTTTCAACTTCATCCCATAGTTCTCTAAGTCTTGAAAAGTAATTAGACACAGAAGCAGTTCCTTGAGATAAGGTAACTATTTCTTTACGAAGATAGAAAGCTCTCTAAGCATTGACCTTATGTAACCTTTCACGAAGATCCTCCCACACTGTATGAGCATCATATCCATAGATGACAACACTCACTAGGATCTTAGAAACAATATTCATAATCCACCCTAGAACAATGGCATTACATCTGTCCCACACAGGATGCAGAGAAGCTGGATACATATCCTTTCTACACGTTCCTAACAGAAAACTTAACTTGTTTTTACCAGTTAACACTAGTTTCAAGGACTTACTCCATAGAGAGTAATTTTCAAAACCTAGAAGCTGAATTGAGATTAGAACAGAACCTTGAGTGTCCGATGCATGAATGAAGAAAGGATGATTATAATCTACTGAAACTTGAGGCTGAACTTCAATAGTTGCATCACCAGCAATCGACATGAATGAACCAGTAATTTGAAACTTCAATTGCAACTGAGATCTGATCAATTCTTGGTGCTACTGCAAAACTTCAATCAAGCAGCAATAGAACTGAATTTGTTAACTCTCAAAGTAGATGAGTAATTCAAAGTCAATGGCATTATACATCAAACCTCATGTGTTTATACTCCTCAACGGAATGGAGTGGTTGAGAGAAAACATGTGTCCATTCTTGATATGGCTAGAGCACTGAGATTTCAGGCTGGTATACCTCTGAAGTTCTGGGGTTTTTGTGTGACCACTGCTGTCTATACTCTTAATAGATTACCTTCTATGTTGTTAAAATGATGCTCTCCATTTGAAAAGTTATTTGGTCATTCTCCAGATCTTCATCATTTCAGAGTATTTGTTAGCTTGTGTTATGCTACAAATCCTAAGTCTCTTGATAAATTTGCACCTAGAGTTATTCCTGCTGTTCACATGGGTTACTCTTTTTCTAAAAGGGGCTATGTGTTATATATCTTAAGTTCCAAATCATTTTTTGTGACTCGAGAAGCTGTATTTAAAGAATCAGTCTTTCCTTTCAGATATCTTCAGTCTGAATATGCTCTTTTATTTCCTCCTCTTCCTGATATTTTTTTTGCTGATACAACCTGCTCTATCTCATTATCTCCTCAATCTTCATCTACATCATTCAAGTCTAGTTCCTCTTCTACAGTCCCACCTGATGATGTCAAATCTCTAGCACCATCTCCTCCAGTTCAACATAGGAGATCCTCTAGAATTTCCAAACCTCCAGTACGGTTAGACTCTTATGTCACTCATAGTGCTAAATCTACCTGCTTGTATCCAATATCGCAGTATGTTTCATATTCTAAGTGGTCCACCCCTTACAGAATTTCTCTTGCAGTCTATTCTTCCATTATTGAACCTAATACTTATCTAGAGGCATGTCAAGATCCTCAATGGATTGAGGCTATGAGGGCTGAAATTATTGCACTAGAGACCAATGCAACGTGGTTTATTGTTCCTCTTCCTGCTAATAAGGTTCCAATGGGGTGTAAGTGGGTTTTTAAAGTCAAATATCATGCATCTGGAGAGGTTAAGAGGTACAAGTCTCGACCGTTAGCTAAGGGGTATAGTCAACAGGAAGGTCTTGATTACACTGAGACCTTTTCTCCTGTGGCAAAGATGGTTACTGTCAGATCTGTGGTGGTTTTAGCTGCTTCTTATGGCTGGTTTATATTTCAAACGGATGTTCACAATGCTTTTCTTCAGGGTGATCTTAATGAAAAAGTCTACATGCATGTTCCTCAGGGTTTTGCAAATCAAGGGGAGAAACAACATATGGTTTGCAAACTCTACAAGTCCTTGTATGGACTAAAGCAAGCACCAAGACAGTGAAATCTGAAACTGACCAAAGCATTGATTGATATGGGATTTGTACAATCTCACAATGATTATTCTTTGTTTACACAAAAAATAGGACTAGACATTATTGCCATTCTTGTATATGTTGATGATATTCTCATTACTGGAAGTAGTTTGCATCTCATACAACAAACAAGAAAGAATTTGCAACATCAGTTCAAAATGAAGGATCTTGAAGAGTTGAAACACTTTCTTGGAATTGAATTTTCTAGGAAAGCAGATGAGATTCTTATGAATTAAAGGAAGTATGCACTTGGACTAGTATCTGAACTGAGACTAGCTGGATGTAAGCCTGCATCTACTCCCTTAGAGTCCAATCATAAGCTAACTTCTACTATATTTCATGATACACAGGAAGTAAGAATGAGATGATTCTTGATGATTGTGGGAAATACCATAGATTAGTAGCAAGACTCCTAAATCTAACAATGACAAGGCCTGACATAGCCTTTGTTGTTCAGGTGCTTAGCCAATATATGAATTCTCCAAAGCAGTCTCATATGGAAGCAACACTTAGAGTGGTAAGATATGTAAAAGGGTCAGCAGGTCTTGAATTATTTATGCCAAGTACTAAAGTATCATCTTTGGTAGCCTATTGTGACTCAGATTGGGGAGCTTGTGTTGAAACCAGGAGATCAGTGACTGGATATATAGTAAAGCTGGGCAATGCAATTGTGTCATGGAAATCAAAGAAGCAAAGCATAGTTTCAAGAAGTTTTGCAGAGGCAGAATTCAGAAGCGTGGCATCTACAGTAGCTGAGATTGTATGGTTGACAGGTTTATTCAAGGATGTAGGAGTACAAGTCAAGTTACCTGTGAGATTGTTTTGTGAAAACAAAGCTGCCATTCAGATAGCAGCACATCCAATTTTTCATGAGAGAACAAAACACTTTGACATAGATTGTCACTTTGTAAGGGAGAAGATACTAGAAGGACTAATTCAAACTCAACATATTGGAACAAAATAACAACAAGCAGATCTTCTGATAAAGGGTTATGCAAGCCTCAACATGATGCACTGATTGAAAGTTTGGAATAAAATACATACTTTTCAATTCTTAGCTTGAGGGGGAGTATTGAGAAATAGTTAATTAACCATATGCTAGACTTAGAGTTAGTTAGTTATATGGAATTAGTTAGAAGAGCTAGTTAGTTAGGATTTACAGCTATCAAAGATTCTTTTTCTATACTTGTATATATGTGTGTAATCAGCATGTACAGATATAGATTGAATGAATAAGAATTGGTTCATTCCCTCAAATTCTCTCTAAGCTTTCTTAACTCCCATTAATGGAGTTTCTCAACATTTAGATTTTCATGCACATCTTAAAATTCAAATGTATATCAAAATTCAGATATCTTAATCTTAATGGGAACAAATGAGGCCTTAGTATCGTGTTCTTTACTGGCGGTCGTGAATCTTGTTAATAGATACTTTTAAAATATGTAAATAGTATAGAATTCAAGTTTTATTTGATATTTTGAATCAAATTTAGAACAATTTTTATCAACAATTTATTCACTAAATATTTTTTTATTCTAACCGATAATTATGAATTTCAGCTTATAGTTTACATACCAATAAAATATTTATACACACTAGATTAAACTTACTAATGTATACCAATTTCTATACATTTTAATATATTAGTAAAAACTATAATAATTCACTAATTTATTGGAGTATCAAATTTCGTACCTAGTTTATATATATACACAATAAACTTATAGGTTTCTTACTAAACATAGTCTCCTCTCGAAACATTCATTCTCTCTCGAATACATATCTCTCATTAAGTAATGTATTGCTTGCAATGTATCAGATATCTACAAAATGTATGCGAGAGCAATTGAACATCCGAAATTTTATAATTAAGATAACTTTAAAAATATGATGTAACGTACACCCAAATATATGAGATTTTTTTATACTCTATACTATTTATATTGGAACTTTTACCTCAAATAACGTGTAAGTGTTATAAAATAATATATTGTGGATGTCCATTATACAAAATGGTACTACATTACTTCCCTCCATTATGAAGATAATCCATTACACCAAGAAGTTACTACATTACTTCCCTCCATTATGAAGATAACCTCCACCTTTATGATAATTATTCTTGTAACCTTTCACCTCCATAACCTCCTTCTTTATATTCATGTTTAATGTCATGTTTATGACTAACCTTTTGTATGCCTCTATGTTACTCTATAAATAGAGGCATAAGGATTCCTATTGGATACACTTGAAGATTTGATGAATACTTTGATGAATAAGAAATGCTCTCATCTTTTGTTTCCCTATTTTTATTGCTTTATATTTTATATTCCTTGTCTTATTTTACTTTAATTTTACAACACGTTATCAACACGAGTTGCTCATTCTCCGTCAAGAATAATGGTAGGTATTTCTTGATTTTAATATGAATTACCCTAATAATTCTTCATGCAAGGTATACTTCATATTTTATATATTATTTGTACTAACAAAGTTTATTTTGTGGTTATTTAATAATGGTTAGTAAATTATGATAATCTTTACAACAATATTGTGAGGTACAATGTTTTAATTAATTTTACTTGAGATTTATGATTCTAACATGTTATTCTAATTAATAGTTTTTTTTTCATTTTTATTCAATTTAAGTCAAATTCAGATTATATTTATGATATTTAATATTTATTCATTTTTGGTAATGTATTTTGGTTTATAAGACATTGGTTGAAGGTAAGACGGTGAATTCAGGTTTCGCCGCACCAAGTTGGTAAGACATCGAGTAAAGTCTCGGTGCACCAAGATAATTAGAAGTTGGGTTTAAGTCTCATCGGTTTATGACCAAATGCGTCTTTATATGGATAAGACATTGGGTTTAAGTCTTAATGCACTATAATGATGATGACTAACATAAAGTTGTATACTTTTGACTGAAAGTCATTAAATTTACCCAATTAATTTGCTCCATTCTCTTATTTGAATGTGGTAGAAGAGCATAATATGTCTGAAAAATGACAAGTGGTTGAATGTAGAAATATGAATATGGTAAAATATTAATGGTCATCATTGTGGTAATGAAAAGGAAGAACTTTATGAGTTCTTAAGATAATTGTTATTTGTAGTTTTGATGATTTGACAAACTTGGGGACCTTGTAAAGGTACCAGTTTCTTAATTGACTATTGCAGGGTTCTTGCTTGAGTATTGTAGATGAAACAAACCCAGGGACCTAGTAGAGGTACCAGGCTCTCATGATGAGGAGCCAGTTGATTGCCAGCTGGAGACGGTACAGAAAGTAGGTGCACACTTCCCGATGGCGTCAGAAAGTGTGACTTTTCCAGCCAATGGCAAAGAAGTTTAGGAAAGTGACTTGCTCATATAAAAGGCACTTTCCTAAACATTTTGTTTAGTTTTTGCAACTTGATAAAAACTTTTCAAGAACTCTTGCAAAGGCTACTACAAAGCAAAGGCAGAATTATTCCAAGAACAACTGCAATATCTGGAGCTTTTCGTCTAGTTGCTTAGGAATACATTCTCTTGTTCTTAATCTATAAACCATTCTTGAATCTATAAAGGAATTGGTGTGTTGTGTTAAAAGCCTAGGTTGTCCAGGTGGGATAGCTTAGTGGGTAGATTGTTTTCTACTTAGGCTTGTTAAGAAATAGAGGACTATTGCTTAACTGTAAGATTGATAACTCTTTCTTACGTTTGGTGTAATCGTGTTTTACTTTTGCTTTTGAAGATTAGTGAAAACAATTAAAAATCCTGTGAGACAGGTCGTGGTTTTACTCCCTTAAGCAAGGAGGTTTCCACGTAAAATCATCGTGTTGATTTTACTGCATTTAACTTTCTTTTTATTCAATAGTGAAGTAAGGGACCTGGTCCATTACTTGTTAAGTGAAGACATATATTCTATCAAGTGGTATCAGAGCAGGCACTATCTATTTGGTTAACACCAAGGAAGTGACATTTGCTCTAGAATGGCAGCTCCACTTAACCTGGAAGAAGGTCAGTCGTCACACATACCTCCTCGTTTCAATGGATATTTCTACAGTTGGTGGAAAGTTAGAATGCATGACTACTTCATGGCTGAAGACAGCGAATTATGGGATATTTTACTGGATGGACCATTTGTTCCGATGATGGAAGAAACAGATGGAGAGAAGACCATTATTGTTCCAAAGCCTAGGCAGAAATATGATGAGGTTGACAGAAAAAAAATTGAAAAAAGTTTCAAAGCTAAAACTCTTCTTGTCTGTGGGATAGGACCTGATGAGTACAACAGAGTGTCAGCCTGTGAGTCTGCTAAAGAAATTTGGGACTGCTTAAAGACTGCACATGAAGGAACTGAACAAGTCAAAGAATCTAAGATTGACATGCTTACCTCACGATATGAGAACTTTAAAATGAAGGAAGGAGAAACAATACATGACATGTTCACCAAGTTTTCTTCCATTACAAATGAGCTGCGAAGTCTGGGTGAACCTATAAGCATGACCAAACAAGTCAGAAAAGTGCTTCGAATTCTTCCAAAGACTTGGGAGAGCAAGGTTGATGTCATTACAGAAGCCAAGGATTTGAAGGTGCTGACTATGGATGCTTTGATTAGTAATCTGAAGACACATGAGATGGATCGGAATTACGATTTATCAAAGAATGAAGCTAAGAAGGACAAGTCATTGATGCTGAAGTATAAATCAGATGAAGATTCCAGTGATGATGATATGGCATATCTCATCAGCAGATTTCAAAAAGTTGTGAGGAAAAACAAAGTTTATAAAAGAGGAACAAATGGTACTCGAAATGCTGCTCAAAGTGATACTTGCTACAAGTGTGGAAAAGCTGGGCACTTCATCAGAGAGTGTCCTTTGCTCAAGAATGAAAGCAAGGATTATCAAAAACCAAGAAGTGACAACGAGAATAGAAGGGACCTGGTACTTGGCAAGAGAGATAGAAAAGCTGCTCAGACTTGGTTGTAAAAAGGGCTTTTGCTACATGGGGTGATTCCTTAAGTGATTCAGAGGACCCTGATGAGCCAAAAGATGTGTCCATGGTTGCTCTACATGAGGAGGAAACTGTCTTCAATGAAATGTTTGCTCTCATGGCCCACACAGAAGATGTAGAAGAGGACAATCAGGTAACTCTTCTAGATATGAAAAATGACTTGGATAAATATTCTCTTAAAAAATTGAGAACTTTGGCAAAAGTCATGATTGATTCTGTGATAGAGTTAACATCTGAAAGAGACACCCTGAATGTTGAACTTGATAGTTTGACTGAAAACAAAGTTAAACTTAAAGAGAAAATGTCAAGAATTGTGTCTCTAGAGTCAAATAACTCTGAACTTAAGAACCAGTTGAATCAGATTACTGAAGAAGCTGAAAAGCTGAATGGAATGTCAAATAGTTTGCAAGCTCAAATTCAAAAAAAATTGAAAAACTCTGAGAAAAACCTTGGTCTGTCACTTGAAAAGAGTAACAAATTAGAACAGGATATTGTGAAACTTAAGGAAGAACTTGAAAAATCCCTTAAGTGGACCAAATCCTCAAAGTTACTGTCAAATGCAACAAATGAGAGTAATTTCAATAAGAAAGGACTAGGAAGTTTGAACATAAGTCCTCCTTATAATCCTCACAGTAAGTATGTGTTTGTGTCTGACAATCTGTTGTGTCTTCATTGTGGTAAGAATGGACATTTGAAGGATGAGTGTGATAGATGGAGAAACTCCTGTGAAAGGTTCTCTAATAATACTGAAAGGCAAAATGTACCAAAAGAGAGACCTGGTCCTCCAAAGCATGTTTCAACTCACAGATTTTCAAAGAAAAAATCTGTCCCTGCTCCTATGTCCTTTGTTAGAAAGCTTCAAAATCTACCATATTGGACCAAATACAATCTAATCACTCTTTTATCTGCCTACTGGGAACGCAAGCTGAAATGGGTTCCCAAGCTTAACAAGTTATTTTTGGTGCAGGTGAGTGAGAGGAGCAGCAGTCAATGTTGGTATATGAATAGTGGCTGCTCTAAGCATATGACTGGTGATGTGAAGAACTTCCTCTCACTCAAGACCCTCCAAGGAGGAGGTGTCTCATTTGGTGATGGCAAGAAGGGGTACATTTTGGGAGTTGACAAAGTAGGAAGATCTCTTGAAGATTCAATTGACAATGTTTACCATGTGGATGGGTTGAAGTATAGCTTACTGAGTGTGTCACAAATCTGTGACAAAGGAAATGAGGTCAAATTCACTTCTGAGAAATGCACTGTGGTGAGTCTAACTACAAACAAGGTAATTCTCACTGCACACAGAAGTAAAAATATGTATGTGGCAAACTTAGAAACGTATCATGGAGATGACCTAACATGTCTTAGTGCTCAGAATGAGAATGCTGATCTTTGGCATCGTAGGCTGGGGCATGTAAGCTCATCTTTATTGAATAAACTGATTTCTAAGGACCTGGTCCGAGGTTTGCCCAAACTGAAGTTTGCTGAAAATAAAATATGTGAAGCTTGTGTTAAAGGAAAGCAAATCAGGTCATCCTTAAGCCCAAAAATCAGGTAACATCATCAAGAACCCTAGAGCTGCTTCACATGGACTTGTGTGGACCCTTAAAGGTTCAAAGCAGAAATGGCAAGAAGTACATTTTGGTGATTATTGATGATTACTCAAGGTACACCTTGACGAGATTCTTAAGATCAAAGGCAGACACAGCTGAAGAGTTGGTGGTATTCTTCAAAATGATTCAAACCAAATTGAATCAAGTTATTTGCAGCATGCGATCTGATCATGGCACAGATTTTGAGAACTCAACACTGGATAGATTCTGCAGGGAAAATGGTACGAGTCATAATTTCTCTGCTCTAAGAACTCCTCAACAAAATGGAGTAGTGGAAAGAAAGAACAAAACCTCGGTGAACATTGCCAGAACTATGATTATTGAATCAAATCTTCCTCAAAGTTTCTGGGCTGAAGCTGTTAACACAGCATGTCGTGTTACCAACAGGTGTCTAATAAGAGCTATTTTGAACAAGACTCCATATGAGCTGCTCAACAACAGAAAGCCAATGCTGAGCTATCTTAGAGCATTTGGATGCAGATGTTTTGTGCTGAATAATGAAAACGATGATCTGGGAAAATTTGATCCCAGAACTGATGAAGGAGTATTTGTTGGATATTCTTCATCCAGTAAGGCTTACAGAATATTTAACAAAAGAACTCAATGCATTGAATAAAGCATCAATGTTGTATTTGATGAAGATGGAAGCTTGAAGAATGAGGATCAAATGATGATGATGATGTGATGAAAATGCTCAAATCAAAGAAGTCTGAAGGAGGTGAAGCTGATGCAGATCAACAACTGAACAATGACTGTGATGATCAGAATCATAGTCTACCTGATGAGGCTGCTGATGGTGAAAAGGATGATATGGTACCTGGTACTACTCAAAATTCCAGCCAGAGTACTTCAGACTCCCCAGAAAATGATGTCACTCTTGATGAAGAAGAACATGCAGATCAGCCAAGTCAGTCTACTCCAAAGTCAGGATGGAAGCATAGCTCATCACATCCTCTTGATAATCTCATTTCTCCTTTGAATTCTGGAATTCATACTAGATCAAAAACAAGGAATCTAGTTGCATTCTCAGAATTCATATCATCTATTGAGCCCAAGAATGTTAAAGAAGCATTGAGTGATGCAGACTGGATCAATTCTATGCAAGAAGAACTCCATCAGTTTGAAAGAAGTAAGGTATGGTACCTGGTTCCTCGACCTGAAGGCAGAACAGTAATTGGAACTAGGTGGGTTTTCAGAAACAAGCTTGATGAGAATGGAGTGTTTACTAGAAATAAATCCAGGTTGGTGGTGCAAGGATACAATCAAGAAGAAGGAGTAGACTATGATGAGACTTTTGCACCTGTTGCCGGAATGGAAGCTATTTGAATCTTAATAGCTTTTGCTGCATTCATGGGGTTCAAGCTGTACCAAATGGACGTGAAGAGTGCATTTCTGAATGAAGATCTTAAAGAGGAGGTGTTTGTCAAGCAACCTCCTGGTTTTGAAGATGCAGAGCTACCAAATCATGTGTTCAGATTGAACAAGGCACAATATGGTCTGAAGCAAGCTCCAAGAGCATGGTATGAAAGGCTGTCAAAGTTTTTGTTGAAGAATGGTTTCAAAAGAGGCAAGATAGACAATACTCTGTTCTTATTAAAAAGAGAACAAGAATTGCTTATCATTCAAGTGTATGTGGATGACATAATTTTTGGAGCTACTTCAGAATGTTTGTGTGAAGAATTCTCATCACTGATGGGAAAGGAGTTTGAAATGAGCATGATGGGTGAGTTGACATTCTTCCTTGGTCTGCATATCAAGCAATCAGCAAATGGGATTTCAATATGTCAGGAGATGTACATTAAGGAGTTGCTGAAGAAATTCAATATGTTTGATTCTAAACCTATTGATACTCCTATGGGAACAAATTCCAAGATGATAGTAGAGGAATCTGATCGTCTTGTGAATCAAACAATGTACAGGGGAATCATTGGATCCTTGTTATATCTGACTGCTAGCAGGCCTAATATTTTGTACAGTGTTGGAATGTGTGCCAGGTTTCAAGCATGTCCTCGTGATTCACACTTGAAGGCTGCAAAATGTATTCTTAGATACTTGAAGAAAACAGGGGACCTGGTTCACTTTTATCCTACAGGTGATACTTTTGATCTAGTTGGTTTTGCAGATGCTGATTTTGCTGGTTATCAAGTTGACAGGAAGAGTACCTCTGGAATGGCTCATTTCTTTGGATCATCACTTATCTCTTGGGATACCAAGAAGCAGAACTCTGTGGCTCTTTCAACTGCTGAAGCTGAATATGTAGTTGTTGCAGCCTGTTGTTCTCAATTGTTGTGGATCAGGCAACACTTGAAAGATTTTGGAATTCACATCAAAGCAATTCCTCTTATGTGTGACAATACTAGTGCTGTTAGTATGAAAAAAAAACCAGTCCACCATAAGAGAACAAAGCATATTGATGTTAGACATCATTTTTTGAGAGATAATGTTGAGAAGGGAAATATTGTGCTCACATATTGTCCAACGGAGGAACAGATTGCAGACATCTTCACCAAGGTTCTCAGCAAGGATCAATTTGAGAGGAATCGGTTAAAGTTGGGGATGTTAATCTCCAAGTGATGCTTTTAGCTTCCAACAGTGGAACTCCCTCGATGGCTAAAATTGCAGTGCAGGTATCCTTTGTGTGAATTTTAAATATCTGAACAAAGATCCCTTTTGTATCTTGTGTAGGTATACTCTCAGTAGGGACCTGCTCATCAAAAGAAGAAACTAGAACAATTAAGGAATGAAGTTAAATTCTACCATGGTACCTGGTACCTGTCCAGGTTAGCATTTATACATTAAATTTAAACTGAAAAAATTTGACCATTGAAAATGCCACGTGTCAGTCATCGGTTACTCTGACCGATCAGTCCCATCGTTTCTGCCTCAAACGACGCATCCAATCACAGGACCTGACACCTTTTCACTTCTTTTAAAAAGCCTTTCTTCTTTTTGAAACTCTCATCCGTCTCTTAACTTCTTCTCTCTTTTCACGAAAGGTTTATCAAAATTCAAGGACAAAATCTGTCTTCCTCTTCTTCTCTTTGCTTTTCAAAGAAACCTTCTAGTATAACAACCATGTCTTCTTCTTCATCTTCTTCTAAACAAATGTTGAATGCTCTCAGTGAAAATAGAGCCCCTTTCCTTCTATTCTCCGACCACTGCTCAATCCATACTTCCCCCCCCCACCCAGTCCTCCACAAGACACTCCTGATAACCCTTTTTTCGCCATAGATCTAAACACTTCTGCAGTGCCTACTGGACCTGGTCCGTTTCAAGACATGTTGCCTGACAACATGTTTGAAGGGGATCTACCAAAACATAGGTCTTCCGAGTCTAACATACTGGCAGCGAGTGAGGAACTCGTGATTGAAAGCCTGACCATGATGCGAGAAGAAGCAAGGGCAGAGCATACTGAAGTCCTGGAAAGGGCAGAGGTAAGAGAGGTACTCAGCCTATCTTTGATAAAACCCCTGATTTAGGAAGGTACTCTTCTTCCTTTTCTTCTGAATCTGCAAGTGAGGAGGAGCCATTAAAATGGAAGGTTGAGAGAAGAGAAGGAGTGGGATCTAGAAAAGGGAAAGAAAAAGTTGTAAAGGAGGCCCTTAGGAGACAACCTACTACAAGGTCTGCAGCACAAAAGTTGATGGCTGATGCCTTGAAGGCAAGTGCACGCTCTACTGCTGCAGTTAGAAGTGCAAGAACCTTCAAGGTATCAAATTTTAGAATACCTGAGGCAAATGTGGTTGAGTTGTCTGGAGAAGAAGTGGAAAAGAAAAATAAGAAAAAGAAGTCAGAAAAGAAAAGGGAAAGGGCTACAAGGAAGGTTGAAAAATCACAATCAAAAGGGAAGAGATCTGAGAAAAAGAGAAAGCAGTCACAGGGACCTGGTTCTCAAGCCAGAAAAGTTGAGAATGTCAACATGCAGGAAGTAGCTGATAGCCTGAGGAAACAAGCAGTCCTAGCAGGAAGAGTTTTTGATATGGGCATTATAACTCTTCCTGACATGGATTCTCTGCATGACATGGTGGAGATTCAATCTTCGCTGCACTTGTTTGACAAGAAATTCCCCATCCTCCATGAAGAAGAAGTTCATGAATTTTACTACAATGTCCGATTCATGGAAGATGGGAGCATCCTCACACGGGTAAACGATATTGCCATATCTTTGGATGAGGAGGTGTTGAGCAAAATCCTCAGGGTGCCTACAGAGGGGACCCGGTCTGTGCTGGGCAAAACTTGCTCTTCTGAGTTTGCTTCTATGATTTCGAAGACACCCACAACTAAGGTTGCTGGGATTTATAAGAAAATCATGAGTGAGTATCAGCTTGTCTTTGAGTTCATCAACAAGGTGCTCCTTCCTCGCACAGAAAAGAGGACAATTGCAACTGCTGCTGATCTGTATGTGATGGAGATGCTGTGTAGCTTTGAAGACCTGAGCCTCCCTAGTCTAATGATTGAGCACATTCACAAAACCGTCGTTGAGAGCAAAGGTGTTCATGGAATGGGTTACGGATACTTTCTCACGGAATTATTCAAGCATTTTCGAATTCCTCTCAGTGTTGGAAAGGTTGGGACAGTTAAACAGACTATCTCCGAGAATACCTTGTTTGAGTGTGAATGCATTGAAAGAAGAAGCTATCCAAAAAGCAAGATGGCTCAACTTATTGAGGACCAGGATCAGCTTAAACACGAGATTGAAGAGCTCACTGTGCGGTTGAGTGGTAAAGAGGCAGAAATTGCTATACTCAAAGCAGAACTGCTTACTGCACAGAGTGAGGGACCTGGTTCTTCAGTTGTTCAAGCTCTGGAGAAAGAGAATGCTGAGTTGAAGGCGAAGATAACTGCCCTGCAAGAAAAGGCCATCAAGGATAATGATGCTGCCAATGCACGACTCACTCTTGTTATCCAGTCCCTGTCTCAAACTCCCCCCTCTTCCTAGCCTGTTAATCAATCCTCCCCTGTGTCATTTTTTTTATGTGGCCTATCACTGTGTTGATGGATTTTTAGTTTGTTTTTAATGTATTTATGTTATGATGGCATGTTGGTTACTTTATTCTTTTGTTGTTCTTCCTATCTTCTTTTGCGAATGCTTTTCCTCTACTGTTTGATTGCTTTTTAGCTTTGATCTTGTTCAGTATTTATGTTGACATCAATGGTTACTGCATATCTTTTTTTATGATGCCAAAAGGGGGAAGTAAACTGTGAGTAGCTAAATAATAAATAAGTAAAGGGGGAATATACAGTAAAGGGGAATATACAGTAAGGGGGAACATACAGTCAGGGGGAACAATTCTGGAGAAGATCTTAGATCATGGATTCAGTGTTTGTCATCATCAAAAAGGGGGAAAATGTTATTTGTAGTTTTGATGATTTGACAAACTTGGGGACCTTGTAAAGGTACCAGTTTCTTAATTGACTATTGCAGGGTTCTTGCTTGAGTATTGTAGATGAAACAAACTCAGGGACCTAGTAGAGGTACCAGGCTCTCATGATGAGGAGCCAGTTGATTGCCAGCTAGAGACGGTAAAGAAAGTAGGTGCACACTTCCCTATGGCGTCAGAAAGTGTGACTTTTCTGGCCAATGGCAAAGAGGTTCAGTAAAGTGACTTGCTCATATAAAAGGCACTTTCCTAAATATTTTGTTTTGTTTTTGCAACTTGATAAAAACTTTTCAAGAACTCTTGCAAAGTCTACTACAAAGCAAAGGCAGAATTATTCCAAGAACAACAGCAATATCTGGAGCTTTTCGTCTAGTTGTTTAGGAATACATTCTGTTGTTTTTAATCTGTAAACCATTCTTGAATCTATAAAGGAATTGGTGTGTTGTGTTAAAAGTCTAGGTTGTCCAGGTGGGATAGCTTAGTGGTAGATTGTTTTCTACTTAGGCTTGTTAACCAATAGAGGACTATTACTTAACTGTAAGATTGATAACTCTTTCTTACGTTTGGTGTAATCGTGTTTTACTTTTGCTTTTGAAGATTAGTGAAAACGATTGAAAATCCTGTGAGACAGGTCGTGGTTTTACTCCCTTAAGCAAGGAGGTTTCCACGTAAAATCATCGTGTTGATTTTACTGCATTTAACTTTCTTTTTATTCAATAGTGAAGTAAGGGACCTGGTCCATTACTTGTTAAGTGAAGGCATATATTCAATCAATAATCCTTCAAATGTGAAGGTAATTTTTATCCATCAAAGTGGTATGAGAAGTTGTTAGACACATTGTTGTTGGTGCAACCCAAATTTGAAAATTTTTGCAAATCCTCCACCAAATAAAAGAATACAAAGTGATAGTACATTTAGTACATTCGATCATTTAAAGTGATGTTGAGGTGAGTCACATAAATTTGATATGTAAATGTGAAAGTATGACAATGAGTTTCTAACAAAAACTTATGGAGTAGGTTCAAATGGTTATGGTCCATTTTTGAAAAAAATGTGACTTGTGTTCTTATGGATAATAACACGTCCATGAATTGTTGGATAAATGTCATATCTCACCTCTACAGGAAGTTTGAGATACTGAACAGAAGTATTTTGACATAAATGATCATTTAGTCATATACTTTAAGTAATACATAAATATTGTGATATGTTAAATTATGAACTACGGAAGGACAAAGAAAAGAAAGAATTCTTTCCTATAAAGGTTGTAGCTATGAAAAAAAAGTCAATGGTTGTCAAGAAATAAGTCTTGCATGTGATAATTTAACCATGACAATAATAATAATAATTTTCTCCTGATAGTCACCATAATAATGACGTTGTGAAATTTATGGAAGTATACAAAATTAGTTGAGAGTTCCGAAAGGACTAATTTGTTACTATCCGGAGGGATGAAATTGTTCATAATATTAGGGTTGTAGCGAGTCCTAAAAGAAACTTTTAAGTTTCAGAAGAATTGAAAAGAAAAACATTATATTGAGAATATGAACTATGGAAAAATTTAATATCTTCAAATTACTACAACAAAAGTGGGTTGTAAATATTTATGTATAATATTATCCATTTTTCCCCTTTTGTTTGTAGTATACATACATGGGCATGCTGATGGAATTACTTGCAAAAGTAAACTAGAAGTTTACTAGCATAAATATCAGTTGGCACAATCGGTTGGCCATTTCAATTTAAATGTGATGCAAAAGAAATTGAGAATTCATGTGGCTATATGTTGAAGAAAGAAAATATTCTTCATGAATTCTCTTTTGTATCTTGTTCTCATGATAAAATACTCATTGTACCAGCTAAGGGTGAGATTGTATCCCTTGAAATTATTTAAAACATATAAAAAGGTGAATATGGGTCGGTTCACCTACCATGTGGATCGTTTACTATTGTGGTTTAATAGATGCATCTATGGTGTGGTCGCATGTACATTTGTATCAACTTACAAATTGGTTTCTGTAAGGTTGTTTGCTCGAATTATTAAACTATAAAGAGCACAATTTCAAACTATAAAATCATGTTAATAATACTGGTTGGTTTAGAAAAAAATTGTATACCTCCAATTATTGCTAGACCATTGATTATGAGAACAAATCTCTCAAATAAAATTTGGTATGAGATGAGTTTATTTAACATGTATGCATCACGCCAACAAGGTTCTCCCAATACAATTGGTTCAGGGTCAGGAACCAAATAATTTTCATCTTAATATCTGACATGTGCACATATGATTTTATTGTTCCACCATGCACAAAGATGGGTCCCCAATTGAGGTTAAGGGTGAATGTTAGATTTCCTAATATTAGGGGGAGATGTGTAGCAATTGAAAATTATGTGTGAGGTTAATTATCTAGATCCTCGTTAAAAAATATGTGAACTTGAAGTTCAAGAGATAATTCATTTACAAAATATTGCAAATAATTTGCCAGATGTATTTGCTGACCCAATATTTTAATTAAGCTGCAAACGCTCCAATAAATAGTCCTTGAAGGACAGAGTCTATGGTACGCCAAAAGCGTGATATACCTATTGATTCTAAATGTGAAACTCCTCAGAAAGGAGAGGAGAAAATTATCGAAATGGTCATTCATAATGAGGTAAGTGCTTTGAAAGAGCACTATGACATAACATCTCATAAAACCTTGGCAAAGGTTCAGTTACATAAAAATGATGAAAATGAAAAGATCTCGATAAGTTATGTCATATTGGAATCGATGTCAAAATGACCGTCGACGGTATATTTGATATGAAGTAACACCCAATGCTATAAATGGTTACGAGGATCTTAAATTTGAAATTGTCATATAATGTGGACAGATAAATGACTAGCTAGATAAAATGCACTATTCATGTATATTTTGTTTCACTTAGAGAAGTGATGTTTTTGAACTTATAGTTTATAGATCAAAATATATGTCAGTGGGGGTACAAATGAATCATTGTGCGAAAGTATAAATGTAAGATATAAAGTACGATTTGTGCCTCAGGGCATAAAGATTTTTCGCAAAAATCCTGACATTATGAAATGGAGATATATTCTCTAGTGGTGGATGCAATAAGACTTGTTTCAGTCTGACAATAGATGAAGTACTTGAATATGCATAATGATTGGTTATTACGTCTAACTAGACAATGAAGATTATATGAAAATCCTTGAAGGATTTAAAAGGTCTTAAAGCAATTCCATTGAGTACCCAATGGTATTGAGATTGCTTAACACAAAGAAAGAATCTTTTCAACCTCATGAAAATGATTTAAAATGTCATGTATTAGTGCAATTGGTGCACTTACAAATTGTTGGTTATGCAAATGCTAGAAGATGTGTGATTTTCTTTGAAAAGAAAAGATGAGCTTCAATAAAATTGATCTGATCAATCTCCGAGTCAGAAATGATTTAATTATGTAGATGCAAAATATTTATTTGATCCCCGCGTATAGCTCGATCACAAATGGACTATTTATTTACATATGAAAGTACAACAATACCTTGGCGCTCAAAGAATCAAATATTGATAACCACTTCTTCAAATCATGCAGAAATAATATTGATCTATGAAGTAAGTCGAGAGTGTGTTTGGTTGGAATCATGATTTGTCATATTCAACCAATATGTGATTTTCCTTTGGCAAAGGATATTACAACCACTATATACGAAAATAATATTGAAGGGGGGATACAATCAAATGAGTTTGGACAAAGCATATTTCACCAAAAGAATTTTTTTCACACGTTATCTTCAACAAAATGGTGAGATTGTCGTTCAAAGACTCATTCAAGTAATAATCTTGTAAACTTATTCACTAAAGATTACCAACATCAATATTTGAGAAGCTGTGATGCAAGACTGGAATGCACTGTTTTCGATATATCAAGTAAAGTTTTAACCAGGGGAGAAAAATACACGTTGTACTCTTTACTTTAACCATGGTTTTGTCCCAATTGAGTTTTCCTGGTAAGTTTTTTAACGAGGCAACATTCAAATCGTATTAAAAGATATGTGTACTCTTTTTCCTTCACTAGAATTTTTTCCCACAAGGTTTTTTCCTAGTAAGGTTTTTAACGAGACAACATTCAAAGCATATTAAAAGATATGTGTACTCTTTTTTCTTCACTGGGATTTTTTCTCACGATTTTTTTTCTAGTAAGGTTTTTAACGAGGCAACATTCAAAGCATATTAAAAGATGTGTACTTTTTTTCCTTCACTAGCATTTTTTCCCACAGGGTTTTTTCCTAGTAAGGTTTTAACGAGGCATATTATCTATGGACACCCAAGGAGGAGTGTTATAAAATAATATATTGTGGATGTCCACTATACAAAATGGTTACTACATTACTTCCCTCCATTATGAAGATAACTCACTACACCAAGAAGTTACTACATTATTTTCCTCTATTATGAATATAACCTACACCTTTATGATAATTATTCTTGTAACCTTTCATCTCCATAACCTCCTTCTTTTTATTCATCTTTATGACTAACATTTTGTGTGCCTCTATGTTACACTATAAATAGAGGCGTAGGAATTCTTATTGGATACACTTGAAGATTTGATAAATACTTGGGATAATGCCCAAGTACCCCCTCAACCTATGCCCGAAATCTCATAGACACACTTATACTATACGAAGGTCCTATTACCCCCCTGAACTTATTTTATTAATAATTTTTTACCCCTTTTTAGCTTACGTGGCACTATCTTGTGGGCCCAACGATGGTTGACTTTTTTTTCCGAACTAGTGCCACGTAGGCTAAAAAGGGGTAGAAAATTGCATATAAAATAAGTTCAGGGGGGTAATAGGACCATAGTATAGTATAAGTGTGTCTCTGGGATTTCGGGCATAGGTTGAGGGGGTACTTGGGTATTTTCCCTAAATACTTTGATAAATAAGAAATGCTTTTATCTTTTGTCCTCCTATTCTATTGCTTTATATTTTATATTTCTTGTCTTATTTTGCTTTAGTTTTACAACAATATGAATTTATTGCTCAATATTAATTGGACCTTGTGTTTTGGGATTTGTTAGGAATAAATATATATAGGGATAATGCCCAAGTACCCCCTCAACCTATGCCCGAAATCTCAGAGACACACTTATACTATATTAAGGTCCTATTACCCCCCTGAACTTATTTTATTAATAATTTTCTACCCCTTTTTAGCTTACGTGGCACTATTTTGTGGGCCCAACGATGGTTGACTTTTTTTTCGAACTAGTGCCACGTAGGCTAAAAAGGGGTAGAAAATTACATATAAAATAAGTTCAGGGGGTAATAGGACCTTTATATAGTATAAGTGTGTCTCTGGAATTTCGGGCATAGGTTGAGGAGGTACTTGGGTATTTTCCCAATATATATATATATATATATATATATATATATATATATATATATATATATACATACATGTAAATGTGGCACACGTATGAGGAACGTTTAGTATGATTAAAATTGCTCCCTCCGTTCATTTTATTTTTTCAATGCACGATAAATAGTTGTCCAATTTTATTTATTTAGTTTAAAAATTTTAAAAATAATTTATTATTTTATATCTATTTTGTCTTATACATTAATGAATAGGTAAATACTATTAACTTTTTAATATTTAGGTAACTTATAATTAATAGTAATAATATAACAATGTTACCTTCTTCTTCTTCTTTTGTTTCTTAAAATGTGTAAGTCAAACAAATCTATAAAATATATCAAAATTAATAAAATGACTTCTCTGATAAAAACATCGAAAAAAAATTTCTTAATAGCATTCCAAAGCAATTGTCTCCTTCTCATCCCTTCGCCATCCCACCAACCCCAAAGTATCCTCACCCTCTAACAATCATTTTGTCGATATAGTGTTTGCTAGATTATATATAAAATACTCTTAGGGTAATATTATTTTTTATACTTAACAAACATTAAATACTTATTTTTCAACGAAATATTTTTGATGAAAAATATTTTCTTTCATATGTACCAAGGACTCCCTAATCTTAAGGGTTAATTACTCCAACCACCCTTACAATATTGTTAGGATCGTAAATAAGAAGGTGTAAACGGGGAAGCTAGCAAAGCAAACCTCGAAAGACCACAAGTAAGAAGACAACGAGAAATATACCAAAAGACACAAAGATTTAACGTGGTTCGGTCAATCGACCTACATCCACAAAGGAGATGAGCAATCCACTATAAATATGAGAGTACAAAATACAGAGGGAAACAACCTCAACCAATTCACTCAGAATACATGGGAGGTTCACACAAGTGATAACGTATCAAGCTTGTGACCCACAAATTCTCCCCCTAACAAAAACTCTCAAAGCCCTTTAAGACTACATTGTGAATGCTGATTAAGTTAGAAGGAACATACCTCTATTTATAGAGTCCTAAACCTTTTCCTACCAAAAAAAAAAAAGAATAGTCAATTCAAAACCTTTTCCTAAAAGGAAAACCTATTTATGGTAAGAAATCAGGGCAAATAAAACCCAACAAATCTCCCTCTTGGCCTGAATTTCTGACAAAATAAATTTGTCCACCTTCTTTACTTAATCTTCAACAACTTGCTTCTCCTCTCCATAATCTCCTTTACAAAATTTATGTCTCAACACAGAGAACCTCTCTGAAACAATTTCTCCAACAAAATCTTCATTACTGTCAAAAAAGTTGCGGCTAGAACTACACCCGTCAAGATGAACACCTCTTTCTAACTTGGTTCAATCATTGATTATCGAACCACTACACCTGACTCCATCATTGAATCTGACTCTGATACCACTTGTTAGGACCGTAAATAAGCAGGTGTAAACGCGGAAGCTAGCAAAGCAACCTCGAAAGACCACGAGTAAGAAGACAACGAGAAATATACCAAAAGACACAAAGATTTAACGTGGTTCGGTCAATCGACCTACATCCACAAAGGAGATGAGCAATCCACTATAAATATGAGAGTACAAAATACAGAGGGAAACAACCTCAACCAATTCATTCAGAATACATGGGAGGTTCACACAAGTGATAACGTATCAAGCTTGTGACCCACAAATTCTCCCCCTAACAAAAACTCTCAAAGCCCTTTAAGACTACATTGTGAATGCTGATTAAGTTAGAAGGAACATGCCTCTATTTATAGAGTCCTAAACCTTTTCCTACCAAAAAAAAGAATAGTCAATTCAAAACCTTTTCCTAAAAGGAAAACCTATTTATGGTAAGAAATCAGGGCAAATAAAACCCAACAAATATGACTAGTACTGTATTAAAATAAAATCAATATAACATTAAATATTAATTTCATAATTTTTGTAGAAGAAAAGCAATCTGATGAAACGTTTATTAAATTAATGATGTCTTTAATTTCAATACTACTAGACATGATTCTCTCAGCTATTAAATGGAAAAATCAACATATCATTAAATTTGATTTCTTAACTACTTTAAAGGTCTTGATCATGGAATATTCTCCACAAGCAGCAAAAGCTTCTAATTGAATAAATGAATTGGAAAATGATATATCAAAAGTCAAGTGGATCTCTTGCAAATTAGGCGAGTATATTTAAAGTTGGAGTGTTATTTACTTGTCCATTGAAGTTAAATTTGAGTGTTTATTTATGTATTATGCTTTATAGTACTATACTAGTTTCCGCGAACGTGAATCACACTCTACCCCAATGACGGAGCAAGACATTTCATCAAGGGTGTTCAAACTTTAAAAGAGTGAATATTTTTTAACAGAGTGACTATACACATTTTTTTTACCGATAAATGGGTGCATCCAAATTTAAAATTAAATTATATATCATCTAACTAAATCATATTAAGACTAAAATTATAAAACTATCAAAGGTATAAATCAAAATTAACAGAGAAAAGTTAAGAAAAATAATTTTAGCTACTAGTTGAATACACTCCCTCTAGTTCATATATTTAGTGAATTTTTGATGCATATTAATCTATATTAATATAATTATCTTTGTTTACCAAAAAAAAAATAAAAGTAAATCGTTGAGACTCTTTCAATAATTTAAAATAAGTATATTCTTTTATAGTTCAAGAGAATTGTTGAAACTTTACTTCATATTTATCCTTTTTTCAATTAGATTCTTATGTATTTTATATTTTCTAAAAGAATAATTTAGAAAATAATCAAAAGAATAATAGTGGAAAGTGACTTTTAGTTTATCTTTAAATATAATTTCATAGGATGGTGTTAATCTCACGATTTACTAATATAGATGGAAAATATGAAGAAACAATAAAATCTTAATTCTTAGGTTAGTAAATCCATTGAATGAAGAGTGAATAAATATAAGGCTAGAAATAGAAAGATTCGGGGCATCTTCTTTTGAGGTAACTATCACATAACCTCTTAGACTATCTTGTCTGACCTTGAGCTTTTCGCTTCTCAATGTTGACAAAATCAAAGGTACGAACTGTGGTTTAAGGTATGAAAAAATTATTTCTGTCTCCTCACTCTAATTCTGTTTCTTTCCAATTTTAAAAAAAGAATTTGCTAAATTGAGCACGCTTACCGGAGGGCCACATAATAAAAGACACATTTTATTTATATACACAATATAATTTTTTGATAAAGAATGTTTAACTGATCATCCTTCACCGGTTGTAGCTACGCCCCTCTGTACCACATTTATTGTATAGATATTTTCAAAAAATAGAAATTATTCATAGTAGATTTGAAGGGGGAAATACAAGTTTAAACCGATGAATGGTGAGCTTAGTTGACCAACTTAATTGTCGAGCATAAGATGATTATATATTATTTGAATAATTAAATTTAGTTGTAAAATTGTAATTATATTCAATTTTATTTCTTAACTACATATAGTTTATATGTAAATATAAGTGACGTCTGCTAGCTACAAATACTTTACATCTAGTAGTTTTTTTATGCTAGTATCATTAAGAAATTGTAGCCTTTTTTTTTGCAAAATGATTATCTGTCTGTCTATAAGCAAAGTTGAAATTAATTCTCAGTGTGCATACTAACTTTTCAGTAAGATTTTTCAGGAATATCTAAGAGAAAAGGTTGAATGTAGTCAAAGTCATTCTAGTTTAAATTTCTTTGTCAAAAAATCGATTAAAAAATGTAAAAATGAATTACTTTATAAATACTTTAAAATCTTGACTTTTAAGGTTTGACAAGTCTACACCTCAACAAGGCTTGAAGCAAGGTCCATTTGCAGACATTTAAATTTTATTAGTTAAATTCATATGATTAAACCTTAAGCTCAAGATATGTCCATCTAATCAAATTATTGGTTGATAAAGTTAAATTAATGTTTAAATTAAATTATATGACTAAAATATCAATTACATTTGGATTAGCTTGTTATCATTATTTTATTTTTTAAAAAAATCATGTTAATAAGATAGACAAAAGTTACAAGAGTCAGAGACGAAAAGAGCATTTATAATGGAGTGATTATTCCGAAGAGATCTTGTCAAAGACCAAGAGTTTTGGCACGTTGAAGTGCTATAAACCTTCATAAACATAGAGGTAACCAATAGCTAGATTTAGTCTGTTATGTTGACAAGATGAGAACAACTGATGTTCTTCAAGCCGAGATTTCGGTAGAAACCCTAGCCTATGTAATGGAGTCTTCATAAGATGAAAGGAAGAAAAAAAGTAGAAATACATAACATAGAGAAAATGAGTCATTTGACACCAAGCTTGACAAGAAGATACCACAAAAACAAATACATATATACTAAAATGATAGAACATGTGACATAGAACTTGAAACTTGTGAATTGAATTAAATTAAGTTAATTTCCACCACCAGCAGAGGAAGAACCACCAAGCAAATCCCCAAGCAAACCATCAAGAAAACCACCAACACCGCCGCCATCAAGCAAGCGCCTGTTTCTCATTCCCATGTTGGCTGAAACAATGCCACTCACAAGAACAAGTAACAATACCACTATTCCAACAAAACGTGATGACAAACCAGCCATTTTAACTAGGAATATGATTCTTATTCTTCAACAAGAGATAAAACGATTCGATAAATTTCCATTTCTTCATGCAACTATATATAGTGTTTAGTTTGAGATCCCCTTAAATTGTGTGTGAAGTAATTTTTTGTTCATCATTAGATTATAAGAAATGTTTTGGTAGACATTGCATGTGGCTTTCCATAAACTAAGCATACTATCATATAGTATAGGACACTCAAAAATGTGTAAGAACTTCAAATTGAAGAAATGAGTTGGCAAATGATCAATCGAAAGTCAAATGGATCTCTTGCAAATTAGACAACATTGTGTGATGATTCTAAAGGTCATTTTTGAAAATTTTCCAGAGAATTGTCGTTTTACTCCTTCTGATGTTGCCCCGAGTTATTCCTGATTAGTTTGCAAAGTTGGTTTCGAAATTTGATTGATAAGTTGTGATTTTTGGGAGTTTTGTTTTTCAGAGGTCTAAACTTTGTTAAAAGTGCTTTTTTGATAACAACCATATCTACGAGTCTCAATATGAAATTTCGTAAGTATCAACTTTGAGATGGAGAATAATTTGGTCGTCTAGTACTCTTGCCATTTTCTATTTTGGAGTTTTTATGTGGATTTGAGCCCTTGAGTTAAGGTGAAAATTAAGTCAAAGATTGACTGTGGTCATCATTTGGAGTTCAGACGCTCATATCGGATTTTTGACGATTCCATTGAATTCAGGAGATAATTTTTTGTCATGGTTAAATTTTCAGAGGTCCCGAGGACAGTTTGGTATTTTGAGTGTAAATTTATGTTTATTGTGACTTTAACGGGTTTCGGGTCAAGAAGACCTCGAATCCATGTTTTGACGATTTTATTGAGTCCGACTAGTCGAGTTTAGTTGGGTATCAAATCTGATTTGTGTGCTCGGAATTTTGAACGAACCTCTGAGGGTCCATTCGGTGAACTTTTTGTCTTGGTGAGTTGTTATATGCTGATGTCTGGTGCCCCAATTGAGTGCTAATCATCACGATCACATAGTCATTGTACTTTTGGTGGCATTAAATATTGACACTAATAAAGGGTGCTAAAGTCTTTACCGACATTAGTTAAATGTCATTAGAATCAATGTCGCTAAAGACTTTAGGGACATATACAAAGAGTGACAATTGCCGCTAAAAATACATATTTAGCTGCAATTAAGAATTAAGAATTAAATGCGGCTAATGGTCATTTTTATTGTAGTGTGTGTCGCGATCTCGAAGTTTAATTAATGAATTGACCAGTGGTACTCATCGGATATCAAGGCTTTGGGTCACGATCACGATGAACAAATATTACCTGAATAGAATGTTTTCAAAAGTCAGAGTTTCATCCCTATTTTACCATTTTTGAACGTTTAGAGCTCAATAGAGGGTTGACAGGTTGAAGAGCACATTTATGTATTATATCTTCAATCATACATTTCAATTCCTAATAAAGTGTTTTCAATTAGTACTTCCAATCCAAATTTTATAAAAACTTATGAGCATGTTTTAATTTGTCCATTAGATCATTTAAATTGAAAGAATCTAATTGAACACTTTAATATGAATTGAAATGTTCAATTGAAACATAACTTAAATCGAATATCTAAATAAAATATTTTTTTAACAAGTTTAACAAGTTGATTATGTATTAAGTTTAAAAAGAACCTCTATATACTTGATAGGCAATGAATGAAAGCACGATATCAAACGTCTTATACCACATAGTTAAATAAGCACATAAATCAACTAAAATAGAAAATTGATGTTGGTAATTTTAAGAGAAACCAAAGTTAGAATATCAAGTTGAAGGTACAAACTTTGTACTTTTCAAAAGGAGGTTATTTACATGCATATAGATGCCTTAGGCAAAAAATTATGAAAACATATGCATGCACCTAAAATTATTTGGCATAATACATAAATATGACCTTTAGCTTGGTTTGAAATTATATTTATGCCCTTTAACTTTGAATTTGCACAAGTAAACACTTAAACTTGTATAAAGTTGAACAAATAGACATACATGTCCTACATGTCATCCTGCATGACTTTTTTTGTCCTACGTGATGTCTTGCATGTATTTTGCTATGTAGGACTTATGTGTTTATTTATTTAAAAGTTGGATAGTTAAAGTGTCTGTTTGTGCATTATAAAAGTTGGAGGTCAAAACTAAAATTTGAAGCTAAGTTTAGGATCCAATATATGTATTATGCCTAAATTAAAAACAAAAAGAAACTAAAGTAAGATGCATTTTTAAATCCCTATACTATAATTCTCATTCAATAATCCAGTATAACTTGTCTCCAAACCAAACGATCCCTTAGGTTTTTTGGCTCAATTGCAAGCAAGGAACTAACAATGTGGTTAAATAACACATAATTAGAAAAATCACAACAATGTCAATTTCATCACAAGCAACAAAAGAAGGTAAGCAGAACATCTATACGAGCAATACCACCCAAAGTTTAGATCAAAGTCATAATGATTTAGTCGGGCCATAATATAGGTAAATCAAATGCCAGGTGACGAATTTAAATAAACTTATCTACAATCTGCGTTTCCACGAATAGAGTCGCTTGAATTGTGAAACCCAAGTTTTTTTTTTTAAAATCTCATAATCTTATATCAAACACGCAAACCTTGTAGTTTGCAAAACAAGCTGCAACCTTGTTGCCTTCCTTGTTCCAACACACTTCATAAATAATGTCATCCCCGGTGTAAGTTTTTACAATATTGCCCTCCTTCACCGACCATATATGCATGCATTTATCAGCTGATCCACTTGCCAAGTATTTCCCGTTCGGACTAAATGCAACAGAGAAAACAGGTCCTCTGAATTCAAAATGAAAGATAATATACTTAGTAAAAAGACAAAAACAATCAACAAAAAACGATACAAACACTTAACGATCTAAAAGAAAGATACACAATTAACTTATTCTCACTCCTCTCCCCTCACATCCCCATCCAAATAGGTATATATGTATCGATAGTTCAATTGAGTACGAGTAAACAAACCCCATAGTACTTGAGCTTGTATATAACAATTGAAAAGTGAAATTCTGTTAGACTGCCTTAATACCCGGTGTCTAAGTAGACATAATGAGTTCATATTTATTACCTGTGACGGTTCAAGCTTTGAAGAAGACGCCCTTGTTTAACATTCCATATTTTCACAGTAGCGTCAAATGAACCACTACATAGAGAATAAAACAAAACCAATAATCTCAAAGAAACAAAAAGGTTAGGTGCAACACATTAATCAACACACACCAAAAATCTATTTTCTAGACTTTTATATTAAAACTTTATCTCCCAATCCCAATCGCCTTCCAAGATAAAACAACAAATCAAGCCGGGGGCTAGAAACATGACTAGTAGCAATAGATAGAATACCTTGCTAGTAACAACGGTTGATTTGGATTGCTTGTACCAGCGCCGGTTGGACTCCATTTGATGGTATATGTAATCTAAAAGGACATAATAGCAGCAGGTGATGTCTGATTTGATTAAATGAATCAACTAAGACCATAAATAAAGAACAAAAATAGAAATAATTATATTATATGTGATACTTCGGAATGTTCTGTGAAATCATGCAAGCAAACATCTTGTTTCATGCTCCATATCTGTATAAAAAAAAACAATGACTTATTTTATACAACATAATTCCTTGGAAACAACACACATAAAGTCCTAGCGCGGAAAAAATGAAGCTAAAATTCAACATATGCAAATCTCAGAGGGCCAGTGGCACACTACACCACCTCTACCTGGTACGGAATTACCTTAACTGTGGCATCGTCAGAGCATGAAGCAAGCAAGGAACCTGAGGGATCCCAGTTGACAACATTGACATCATTCTGTAATGGCGAAGTTAATAACTCTTTAAGAATATATTCACAAAGGAAATTAAGTTTACACTTTGGACATAAAATGTTTCGAACTGGAATCGTTATGAAATGGTATCACACCTCATGTCCCGAGAATCTTTTGACTGGTCTGTTCTCCCCAACTTTACAAATGTAAATCATGCCACCAGTGAGGCTGACCGCAAAAGAATCGTTGTTTTGCCAATCAACATCAATTACAACTGAATGGGGTTGTATAACAACAGTGAGAATAAATGCAAAACAAAACAAAATCTATCAGGTAAAATATAGACAGATCGAGCAAGGGAAACAAAACACCTGAAGGAAATTCAAATTGCTGCTTCGGTTTGCCAGATATCACATTCCAAACAACTGCAGTTCTATCAACACTACCGCTAAGTAGATAATCACCCATCTTGTTCCACTTCAAACCGAAGATTGGACAAGTATGATTGTCAAGATTTTTAACCAATTCCCCTGAATGAAAAGTCAGTTACAGGATTATCAGTAAGAGAAAAACAGACACGCACATTTGAACAACAATGAGAAGGACTCAACATTATTGAATAGATTCAACACGACGAAAAGCTTATCAACAAGTAAATGGATTGTTTCTTGGTGCCTTTTAGTTTCAATCAGATAACCATGAAGACATGAAAATAATCCAAATGACAAACGTATTTTCGGAACCATACTTTTCCAATGGTCAATTTATACATTCAATCTTCAAAATAAGTTTTTGCCTTACCATATCGGTTCCACATTCTGACTTTGCCTTCATGACTACCTGTTGCAAGCAGGGTACCCTCACTCTGTACAAGAAAAAAGTCATCGATACAAGATTGAATAATCACAAGAAAATCAAATTGGTGAAAGTATAGATCAACGAAAATGAGCAGTAGAAAACTCACATTCCAATTGAGTGTTGTAACAATATCGTCGGTCTCAGTTGTTTGACTTTCCAAAGACTTCAAAACCAAAACATTTGGAGCTCTCCTTCGGATAGTAGAATTACATGGACCATCTCCAATAGTCCAAATTCTAGCAGTACAGTCTCTCGACCTAAAATGATATTACACATGGTTAGCTATACGCGAGATGGTTCCTTAGACAAGTCTAAAACTACTTTTAACTAAGGAAAGCCACTTCAAAGAATTTGACCACATAAAACATATTGGAAAGTAGAAGCAGAAGTATGAATATGAACAAGAGTTGATTCATAGACGAGAGCAACAAACGAAAAAAATGGAACTAATGCTTACGCAGATGCAAGAAGAGACCCTTCTGGACTCCAAGCACAGCTAAAAACCTGACATGAGTTTAGAAACAATTGTAATTTTCATAAAGACAGTTAAGAAATGATACTTAGCATTTTTGCCTATTATGAATCGTGGCGGTCAAACCTCTGAGGTATGTCCTTCCAAAACCATTAAATCAGAACTCAGAAATTCATATGGGGTTGAGTCTTTGTTGATATCCATAGGCTCCGAATCTATCTTGCAACAAAAGACAAAATTAGTGTCACAACAAAAGATGTGTACAAATATTAGCTGCATGCTCAAAAAAATTATGTATTTATAATGCTTATATGAGTAGTAAGTTATCTGCAATGGGAATGATTAGATACTACTGTACTAGTGGCGAATTTAGGATTTTTGTTCACTAGATGTTGTTCGATTTATATACTCATATTTCAAGAAATAACATAGATAAACAATTCTGCGGGGAGGTTAACTGGTGCTCCAGTGGCGGAGTCAGAAATTTTATTAAGGGTGTCCAAGAAAGCCAGAAACTTTATTAAGGGTGTCCAAGAATAATGATGTGTGACTGTCAAAATAAAATAAAATAAATATTGTGCTATTTGGGGTTCGAACATGAAATTTCTTCATTCAAATGGAAATCGATTACTACTGAACCAAAGACATAGCTCTTGTCAAGGGTGTCCAACTTTAAATATAGAATTTGACATATATATTTACAACGTAATTTTCAGATGAAGGGGGTACTAGTACCCCTAGGGTGGCTATAGCTACGTCACTGTGGTGCTCGAGCACTCAATAAGTTGTATGTATCTCTTACCTGTAACATAAGTGTCTTCACCATAGCAAGTATGCCTATTCTAGCTATTTAAAGTTATTGATGTAATGTATTTTCAAACAGAATAATATTCCAACTATTATTTTTAATACTTTCTTCCACACTCTACTTTCATCATACTACTTCCCCAGACTCCACTTGTGAGATAACATCGAGTATTCTTTTGTCATATTCTTTGATGATCAACAATTAGATTCCTTATTTAAATAACCAGACTTCTTTTTAATCATTAAAGTATATTACCTTCACCGCTGTTATATTCCTGCTATGCATTATTGTTGCAAAAATATCGTGGATTAACTAGCACACAATCACAAATAAAGAAAATAGAGAAGAAGAATAACATGAGGATGTAATGAGATTCAGCTGGGCCTACTCCTCTAAGCAAATTTTCAACTGTGAAAAAAAAAGATAGAAGCTTACAATTCCTTCAAGCCCTTAGGAATACATTGTGTATCATGTACAATGCTTTAAAATCCACAACCTTCTCTCTTTTTCCCTCGGCTCAATTTTTCCATCTCTTACATGAGTATAAGCAGAACAACCAAATTTGAAGAATCAACAGGCGAATCGGGCAAAACTTCAAAAGGAGTTTTAAGCTCAATAGCAATAGATGAGGATCTATTGTCCAAATAACAAGTTGTATTAATTTCTTCATCCCAAAAATCTTGCTAACACATGAGTATGAAAGCATACGTCGTGTTCTATCACTAAGTGTTCTGTTCGTATGTTCTGCAACACTATTTTATTGTGGTGTTCCAACAAAAGTGCGGTGTCTCTCTATGCCCTCTCTGTTGCAAAAGTTATTGAACTTTAAGTTGCCAAATTTCAACCTATTTTCAGTTCGGAAGTTATAAAGCACCAATTTTGGAGGGAATTTTGTTTTTGGACTCCACAAGTTCGGAAGTTATAAAGCACCAATCTAACTTGTCTTTGCTATTGTTTATAGCCTTCCTGCTGAATTTCACCGTGTTTTCTTACCAAACACACAATGCTTAAAGCTTGATTTTTGTAACCATCCAACAAATTTTTCTTGTTCAACAAAGACAATCCATTGTTACTCATATGATCAAGTCGCACGTGCCACAACTGAGACTGATTCAAATTACTCTTCCCAGAAGCTACAATTTCTTCCATTACAACTACACCAGCTTGTAGCTAATACAATATAGAATGCAGCTTATACCTTTGCTCATCCAAAGTCAAAAGAGAAATCAAATATCTCTTAACTCAAGGAACATGCCAACACTTAATATTTCTGATAATTCCATCAAACATTCTCAATTTGATATTACTAATCCACTCTACCTCTTACTGTTTATCATCACCAAGGTAGACGATTTATTCAAATGTTTGTAAGTTGCAAACTAATTCTTGTGATGACATATGTGAAAAGTTGCACCGGAATCAAGAACCCAATAATTCTGTCTATGATCAGAGCTCACATCACAAACTTCCCCTACATAGTCATTGTCATCCGAATTATTTCCACTGTCAACAATATTTGTAAAAAACATAATACACTTAAGACCTTATCCTCACTTTCAATTTTGATATCTACATTCTTCAAGTCCATTATAATTGAATTAAACTCATCAAGGTAAGTTTTGATCAGTGTACCTCATTCATACGGATATTGTCTAACCTGATTTTTAAGTAGAGGTGGTTTGTGAGTGATTTCTTAGAGTACAGATCGTCTAACTTCTTCCATGCCGTTGCTGCAGATTTTCCTTTATCAATTTCCTGAAGAACTTAATTTGTAACGCTCATGAATATCGCACTCAAACCCTCTCCGTCAGGTCTTGTTGTTATTATTCTTTCAACTCTTTTCGAACTCCTACTCAATTTCCTTCCACAATCCTTGTAAAACCAAAGAAAATCTCATTCGAATCTTCCATAGACTGAAATTATAACCCCCATTAAATTTCTCTATTTCTGTAACACCCGGTATATTATTAAGTCAAACTAGAGTGTCATAGAGTCTTGTAGTGGACTTCTGGAGTGTCGTATGAGGGTTAAAATCAAGATAAATGATTCCCATACTTAGAACAACATTTTTAGGGATTAAATGTCTGGGTACGACTCCCCAAGGACCACCTATGGGGGGGGGGGGATTCCTTGAGGAGGACCCCAAAAACAGTCCCCAAAACTGTCAATTTTGTGACCTACGGTTGCAATTTACGTTCAATAGATCAACCTATGCCCCATAGGTCAGGCATGAGTTGTCATGCAAAATATGAGCCTCTGGTCCAAACCACGGACAGTAGATCAATCTACGGTTCGTAGATGGCCAAGTCATTAGTTAGGTGTTAATATATGTCGGTTAATAGGTTATTTATCCACCTACATAAGCTTAAATAAACCCTAAACTAATCAATCGAACTCATACATCTAAAGCCCAAAAAACTCTCTAGAAAATCATCTCTCTAGAATAGAAGAAGAAGAAGAAGAGAAGAGATGAGGGCAGAAGCTAGGGCCGAATTTACCAAGCATTCAAGCTTTCTTTAAGGCATTGATCAAAGGTATATGAAGATTATTCATACATGGGTTCTTCCACCCACGGATCCACCATAGTTTCCCCCAAATGTAAACTTAAAACCCAATTCTAGCTAGGGTTGTGATTGCATTATGGGTAGGGCTTGAATGTGACTTCAACCTAGTGGTAACATTCAATTATGTTCGAATTAGCTTTGTTTAATGATTAGATGATGATTTCATGTGAATTCCATGATAAACCCTAATCTAAGTTGATGAAGGTGATCTTTGTGTGTTTGTGCCAATAGAGGCAATGTTGAAGGATCAAAACTAATCTTCCTATTTCAATGTCTTGATTGTTAATTGATCAAAGTTAAGATCATCTAAATATGAAATGAGCTAGACTTGATTGAATAGGAAGTATCTTGACTTATAAAGTTAGAATTGAACCTTTATGATCAATTAAGAATAGAATCACTTAGTATGGAAGACGTGACTAAATTGCCTTGAAATCTAGGTATAAAGAAGAGATTAAAAAGAAACTTTAAGAGTACAGTTTGTGATCATGATAGCTAGGGATTTAGGGTGAGTCTAATATGATTAACTAGTGATGCTAAGGCTTTGAGAGTAAAGTCTAAAAGAGAATAGAGGTCTAATAGGTTGGATTGTGGTGAAAGGCCTATACTAATCTAACATAACTTAGGAATGCTTGCAAAAAAAAAAATCACTTGAATATGGATTGATTGTCAAGGACATCCTTCCATGAGAAATGAGTGTTAAGCAAGGCTTAACAAGTAAATAATGGGGTGTATGCTCGGCTCCAAGTAGATATTGACAATGAAATGGAGTGTCACACAAGATAGGGTCTGAACTCCAAGAAGAGAGAAGAGCCACACCTAGTTGATGTGAGGACTATCCAAGTTAAAGGGGAAACTCTTACATAATAGAGTGTGGGTTTTCCCAAAGTTAGGTCTCATAATATGGGATCCTTCACATAGTTGAGTCAAGGTTCCTAGTAGAGATCTCCATATCCTATGAACTAAGACATGCTTGAGAAACATCTCATAGTGCTCATAGCATACTGGACTAAGACTTACTTAATGAAGTAACTCCTATTGTTCAAGAGTGTAGATGAACTTAGACATACTAAAAGTGGTATCTCATAGTGTTCACGAGTATAGGTGGATTTAGACAAGCTTAAGATAGTATCTCATAGGGTCCACGTGAAGAAGAAACATAGACATACTAAAAGAAGTATCTCTTAGGGTTCAACGTAATAATAAACTAAGATGTGCTTGATAGTGAGTACCTCATAGGGTTCTAAAGCTAAAGATAGGAACTAGGTTCCAAACTAAGTACTAGTAAGAAGACATAAAAATATTACTTAGCATGATTAGTATTATGGGATTCTATGTTTGCATTACACAAAGTATGACTTAGGGTCACTAAAGAGGAGTTGTGAGATAAGATTGTGCTATAGTTGCCCTTCCTAGTTATAATTGACTAAAAGGTGAGAGATTCCCTTAGGTTGAGAGTTAAGATAATAATGAGGACAAAGTAGGATTAACATGACTAGGATAACTTCAAGGCTATTCTTAGTGTGAAGGGTAGTGTGGAATGTCTTTCAAGCATTGTACAAGTGTGCCTTGGGGTTACTTAGGAGTATGGTACTCTTATGGCATAGAGAAGCTTAAGAGTTGACCATATACATATAGTATAATTAATATAACATGAAAATCTAGGTCTTGACTATAAGGTGGACTATCCCCAAGAATGACCAAAGAGAGGTACTTTGCTTGGATGGTTGTATGAGATGATATCCCGACATTGCACAAGTATACTTGGAGGTGGATTGTGAGATAGTTGTCTTGTAACATGAAAGACTTAAGGTTGATGAATGTAACCATGCAGGTCTAAGTAGAGATCGTTCCATGAATAGGATGCTTATATTGGAGATTGATGCTTATATTGACTAACCATTTTGAGATGCTCTTATGATGTGCTAGCTTTCGTACTTGGTACATTTTGTACTAACATGTATTGCCTTCATTCTAACCAAATGTTGGGTTGGAGGCTTGAGTTGTTATTGGAGGCTAGGTTTCAAGGATTTAGAAAGAATTGAAGATCTTGGTGAATTTTCATAAATTCGAGGACAACATCCACTTTACATTTACGTCGTTTACTTTTATGTTTAAGACATTGTATGGGTTGCGTCCCAAATACTACTATTCTTGAGTATTAAATAGATTGTTTGAGACAAAGAGTTGGAAAAAACTTTTGTCTGCATTTATGATAAAGACTTCGATTGTATATCTTAAAAGTTTTAAATTCCTCCATTATTCCTATGATCTTATGTTTCTACGCTAAAGGCTTGTATGATACCGCTTTGGGGTCAAGTACGTCGTGTTACATCTAGGGAGTGCTCTCAGGGCATGACAATTCATACTTTGTTGAAGATGATAGAGACATATTAACTCTTGATTATGCCTAGAAACCCTAACCAATCTCTGATACCAATTGATGCAGAAATATCGTGGATGAACTAGCACAAAATCACAAACATAGAAAATAGATAAGAAAAATAACAACAAGTTGTAATGAGGTCCGACTAGGCCTACTCCTCCCAATAAAAGTAGAGAGTTTTCCACTATGAAAAAAAACATAGAATACTTTCAAGACCTTAGGACTACATTATGTATCTTGTACCATGTCTTACAATCCTCAACTATATACCTCATACATAGATCCCAAGTAGTCTCAAAACTATAAGGATAAGGTTTCCAATCCTATAAGGAAAATATTTTCCTTTCCAATTATATTTGCATAAAGGGTCTCCTAAACTAATATGAATTATAGTTTTCTAAAACATACAAGAAAAAATTCAAGACATGATTAACAGTAATCAATGTAACTTTTACAAAATATTAAGAAGTTTGAAAGAATAGGAATTCTTACATTTCTAGTAATCTATTTGGTCAGACTGTTGGAGGCTAAAAGTGTCACGACCCAAATCGTCGTAATGGACACCCACCCTGACCCTCCGGTGGGAGAACCACTACTACCATCCAACTAAACCAATTACTCTAGAACTAAGGTATTTAAGTTACGGAAGCAAGTTAAAATAAACTAAAATAATATGGAAAATACGCCTAGAATCTAAAAGTCAAATGTACAAAAACTCTAACAACGACAAGTCTAAGAATAAGGAGTACGATTCCGAAACTAACAACTACTTAATGAATAGTTTGAGTCCGAAAACAGTGAACTTAAACAAAGATAACTCAAGACAGCCCGGAAGAACTAACTCACCCTTGAATTTGAACGGTCACTGATCTTCTAAATGAAGCTTGTCAATAGCCTCCTGGAGATGCCTGTACTCAACAAAAATAAGAGCAAGTGCAGATTCAGTACACAACCACTGTGTCCTTGTAGGATCACACGACTATCCCAATAGTATAACATAAACAAGTTAATACAATATCATAATCATATATATATCGCATAGTCAATATTATCAGCATTAAAAATAACGACACAATCACATGTTTTCACGTAGTTGGTCCTCTCACGGAACCCAAATTCAACTTTTTAGTTTGTCGTGATGTGACAATTCGACCCCATTTTATGCCGGAACATGGTAATTCAATCCAACTTTTATGTCGAAACGTGGAAATCCAATCCAAGTTAGCTTGTCGGAACATGGCAATCTGATCCCCAATCACACACCACAATCACAATTACAAGTACATCATCAATGATCATACATTAGGTCATGATTTCATGGTAACAACAATCACACATCACATTTTTCAAATTCTATGATCAATATTGGACATACATATATAAGCAAGTATCACAATGAAGCAAGACAAGCATATACCACACATCATAGAATCACAAGCATCACCTAAGACACTTGAATCTTCCCTTTACGGATTCTTTCCCCTTGTTCTAGGTCTACAACAATGGATATACACATCGATCAACAATCAAAGGTCTAATTATTCGGATGATAACAAACCATATAACCCTAGACTAAACCCAAGATCGTAATACCTAAATTAGAGAATTTTTTCACCTTAATTCTTATGTAAAAACCCTACCTCATCGATGATAACCCAAGAAAATAGGTTCTACGGATTGAAAAATGGATTCGGGGAGTTAAAACCTTACCTTTAGCCTCAAAATAGTGAAAACAGTTAAGAACTCGTCTGAGGTTGCCTCTTTAGTCCTAAAAGTAAAAAAAATACCAAATAGGGTCATCTTAACTTTAAAATGTGTATGTCCTGCTCTAGCGGACCCATTCCGCTACAATGTCGGCCTCGACAGAGGCAGAATGTACTTATTCACAAAAAGATCAATTCTAGAGTTCTACTCGTCGAAATTCGATTTCGTAAAGTGCTACAGGTTTCTTATCGTCTTATTTATCCACTCATCTAATAAAATTCATAATTATATCTTTTATTCATTATTATATTTTCCCTAGATCTTAGTGAATTCGATTTCTTCCAAATATGGGCTAGGATGAGTATTTCCAAGTTACTACAAAAAAGTTTTCTGGCCCCATTCTTTCTTCATTGAATTTTCTATAAGGAAAGAATCAGACCATTACAATAGATACCAATTTACCTATCACTGATCCCCGAGTGATCAACTGGGAAAGACTTGGGTAAAATAAAGGTAGAGTAGTATCTGAAACGTCGAATTACCAGGGGTAGTTGTCTCGGATTCCCTTCTTACCGAATTTCATTACCTCCTAAGGGTTTCACATCTCCAACCTCAAGCCAACCAATTTAGTACCTACACATCCTTTCTTACCATGCATCAACGAAGTCATCTCTACACTCAAGCGATACATATTGTTGTATGTAAAATTAACTAATCACAGAACGAATCCCAACAACCACCAAAGTTAATCGCACACACTTTTTCCACATGTTATCAAGGATCTTGACACAATCATAAGAACTAATCCTTCCTCACATAACCATGATAAAATTCTAAAATTAAAACTCACCATAGTTTGAGATGAACCTAAACCAACCATCACACGCTCATAACACTCAAATAATCATAGTAAGCTTAAGTTACAAAAGTTTCAATCTTTAAACATTGGATACTTCTTGAGAAATATGTCCAACATATAAACCAACAAACAGTCCAACAACACTATCGAAATGATAAATTTAGTAATTGTAGCTTACCTTTTAACAACAACGTACTTTGATTCAAATTACCACATTCGACCACATTTAACGATACATGAACTTGAAGACAAGATGAATATTCAAATTGCCGGACAACCATAATTATGCAATGTAGCTCTTATATAAATTTTTCTAAGCAAGGTGGTATAAGCAAGAACAATAAAGTACGTTAACAATTCCAAGTCCGTACCACATAAGTAATCTAAATAACCAATTCTTCTCAATCATCCACTCATCCAAGAGAAAATTACAGTATCGGTACACTTGATTCCCTACTACGGATGCACCCTCAAAATAAAAGCAAATGTGATCATAGTTATTTGATTATGTTTCCAATCATGTACAAAACGAAACACATAGTCACATAAGAATTTATCGAATAACATGAAATGTTTTCCTTTGTAGAGTCGATACCAGTCATTCTCATTCACTTGACTCAACATACTCTTCACATCCTTCGATTGGAGACAACACTCTCAATACTAACAGCCATGATAAACACTCCGACCATTGAACTAATTTTATTTTATTACCTTTAGAACGAAAACCTTCCTCAAATACCTTAACAATCAAAAGTGATAAACTTTACAAACTTAGATCAACTGTAAGTGTTTTCATAAGTGGCCATTCCACACCTTGTAAATTCATACCTTGGAAAAATATATAACCACAAATGTAGATGTTTGTAAATTCAATCTTCTAACACAAACCCCTCATCTATAAACATTAGTTTATATGTTTATTTAATGACCTTCAATTGCTTCGGACCCGCCAGAGCAGCACCAATCCCGTTGCAGCGACACTTTTTTAACCACTTAGCTCTCGTATGAAATGTCCTAAAAAAATTTATAATTTCAATCCCCCTCCTCGTTCGCTACAGCGACACCCATCTCGCTGTAGCAACGTCACTGCAACAGCAATAACTCCGCTGCAGCGGCATGAATCGAGGCAGCGAGCCTTTTAGAGAATTTCAATCTATCTTTTTACAACACACTCTTAACCCACTAAGATAAAAAAAAAATACCCTTAATGCTAAGATCGATTCACAAAGATCTATATATTCCTTTTTTAAAAAAAAAGTAAGGCACATATCATCACTCTCGAGCTAATATATGTATACTCCTTTCTCAAGTCTTTTCCAATAGTTATAACCAATATGATGGACTTTTGAAACTATTACAATAGCTACAATAAAACGAATGAAATACGCATCCCTGCACCCAATTATCTATACCTCTAATGATATCTCTTTAGCCTTTCCAACCAATATAATATTCTTGCTTTCGCCTGTCTTTAAAAAATGTACTACATCCTACTATACTTAGCTCCTAAACTCTATATGAGAGGTGAACCAAAAACTCTAAAAACTTCACAATACAACCACCTTACTCACCAAATATTAGAAATATACAACTTTAGATATTCACAAGTCATAATCACTATACAAAATTCGCTTAGCCACAATCTTATTATATAGTTGCATCCCATCACAATCTACTATGAACTCTTATTACCATTATGATTAGTTAGGCATGACTATCTCTATAATTCAACATTTACATCGACATAACACCTCAAACTCATGTATACTCATCAACTTTAAAAGACTAACCCAATCTTGGTACACACTTTCTAACTAGAGTCATCGATTTCCTTCACCCAAGTATACCCAATAAAATTTTCTTTATCCATAGGCTTGTCATTCCGGTATTAATCCACTTCCTTGTGGATTACTTTAAAATCACCAATTCTCATACTACTCTCATTTTTAATAAACAAGATAGGAGCACTTCACGATGAAACACTAGCATGGATGAAACCTTTATTAAGAATCCTTTTTTTAAGTTTTAAGCTCTCTCAATTCTAACAACACATAAATAGACTCAATAGAGGGAGATTCGACCATAAAATCCCTAATATGAGCCAATTACGCCAAACAATCGTGCCCTACCAGTTTCCTAGCCCGAATGAAGGATAGGATTTTAGCTAGCTTAGACTTGTACACCCCTTCCCACTCTCATCTATCTCTACAAGGGATCTCTATAGTTACTGTCCTGGCATCACAATTAAACCATGTATAATAAGGGAACAACCAAGTCATATCCAACATAACCAAGTAAATCCAAATCTGAGGAGTTACTATGACTGACTCCTCAACTAGGGTAGAATCATGGATGAGGGCATCAAGTATATCACAAACCACATCAAATCCCCAGGAAATTGAACTGAAATGTACGAATAAGTATATTCTGTATCAACAACACATTACTCATTTGGTAACAATAATTTTATCACCTGTGAGCACTACATCCGACCCTCAATTCCCAGGTTCTCCACAATTTTGACACACCTTATAACTTATATTCAATTTCTTGATGACTGAGGTACAATTTGGGGTCCATAATTATGAATGGAAAACAGGGAATACATGCTGAGATTTAGAATAATCTACATACCTATGATAGTCATCAGTTACCTCGAGTCAATCTTAACGACACACGTTCCACAATTTTCCTTACATTACATTCAACACAACAACTCACTCGTTCCCAGGATACACCTAGACATTCACACGATTATCATTTCATCGCAACGCATATCAAGATTTCTCTCTTACAAATCATATCATAATTTAGCTAGCCCATTGCGCCTAATCTCATGATGATTTTCCTTTTTACAACAAGTTCTACGACACTCAAATGGTTACGAATTATCTGAACGGGTCGATCCTCCCATCCCGTTTGTTTTAGCAACTTATCCTAAGGTCTCCTCGCCAAGAGCTCCCCGGCGACGACAGAGGAAGCAACCCGTCTGCTGTGGCGGGGCGGCTTTTTTCTTTCACAATAAGACCTGGACGATTATCCCTACCTTCGGTAGCTTACGAGTTTACGTCCATCCCTGGTCGGGTACAGTTTCCTTTCGATTTCTCCCTTGTAGCCGTTACCCGAATTCGCGCAAGTGTGTCCACACCCCCCAAACTTACTTGACGAGGAATCCTTTCTTGCGAACAAACACAACCCCTACACACACCTAGGAGCACCCCCTCCTGCATATCCATACAAGACCCGAGTAGGCGGGTCGAGGTCCTACGAGGTACCCACTACTCGGAGTACCCTCCCAAAAGGAAAAAGATGTGTCTGTCAGGTTCAACATTTAGACCAACACATTTACATATCCTATTAAGTCAAGCAATACTTGAGCACCTAATCATATCCAAGCATTCAAGTAATACACCCTCCACATCCATAGTTAATTTCAGTCAACTAGAAGCACACATTCACTGTTTCGAAGATACAATACCAAAGAAGTCCGATTATTAATAGTTATTTTTTTCATAAAGGACTGTTACTGATGATCCATGCCTTTCACGATCCCACGGACAGATACCAATGGAACCTTCTCAATTTCAATTATCTTGTTTGTGTTCCATCTAGTTCACTTCGGAGAGATATCAATTTGAATTGGGAGATACCAATTGGACTCAAGTCATACCAAAATCGACAATAATAGCCAACAAGCCCCATAAAATTGCTAATTTCAATCACATAACTTGTCCAAACCCAATTCTTAACCACCTCTTTCTTTAAATGATAGTAACCAAACCTTAAATCAATCTTAGAGAAAGCCTATGAACCTTGCCATAGATCAAAAATGTCATTTATTCGAGGCAATGGATACTTGTTGTGAGTGGTAACTCTATTCAATTTTCATTAGTCTATACACAATTCTCACTTGCTAGCGATGATGTTACCACTTCTGTTGATTTAGTTCGAACGATAGAGTAAAGGAGGAAAGATACAAATTTGTATCACCTAGATTCCATTTGGATTCAAGTCATAGTACAAAAGCATAGAAAGAAGTGAATTTTTCCTAAAGTCCTATAGTCTCTCGAAGAAAAATATAGGCTTCAAAGTACTGTTCCGCAAGACTCTACTAGAACCATTTTGGTACAAAGATATCAACGAACCTAGGCTCTAATACCAACTTGTCACGACCCAAATTATCGTGATTGGCACCCACCTTAACCCTCTGGTGGGAGAACCACTATTACCATCCAATTTAAACAATTACTTTATAACTAAGATATTTAAGTTACAAAAGCAAGTTAAAATAAACTAAAACAATGCAAAAAAATCCTCCTAGAACCTGAAAGTCAATGTACAAGAACTCTAACAGCAACAGGTCTAAGAACAAAGGGTACAACCCCAAAACTAAAAACAACTTAGCCAATAGTTTAAGTCCGAAAAGAGTGGACTTAAACAAAGAAAACTCAAGGTAGACCGAAAGTACTAGCTCACCCTTGAATTCGAACGATCACTAATCTTTTAAAAGACGCATGTCAATAGCCGCCTGAAGGTGCGATGTACTCAACAAAAACAAGTGTAAGTGCAAAATCAGCGCAACCACCGTGTACGGGTAGGGTTACGCGGCTATCCCAATAGTGAAACATTAATAAATCAATACAACATTATAATCATGTGCTTATATATCCCATAGTCAATATTATCAACATTAAGAACAACAAAACAATTCACATGCTTTCACATAGTTGGACCTCTCATGGAACCCAAAGTCAACATGTTAGCTTGCTGACATGTGGAAATCTGATCCCATTTAATGTCGGAACGTGACAATTCGATCCAATTTTAATGCCAAAATGTGGCAATTTGATACAAGCTAGCTTTCCATAATGTGACAATCTGATCCCCAATCACACACCACAATGACAATTACAAGTACATCATCAATGATCATACATTATCCTAATTTTATGGTAATGAGTATCACACATCGTGTTTTTCAAAGTCTATGATAAATATTGCAAGATGCATACATAAACAAGTATCACAGTGAAGCAATACAAGCATATACCACACATTATAGAATCACAACCATCAAGTACCTTGAATCCAAGCTTGAATCCCCTAAGACACTTGAATCTTTCCTTTCCGGATTCTCTCTACTTATTCTAGCTCTACAACAATTTATGTAGACAAGGATTAACAATCAAAAGATTTGTTATTCGGATTATAATAAATCCAAGATTATAATACCCAAATTAGGGCTTTTTTTCACCAAAATTATAAAGTCAAAACCTTTCCACATAAATGATAACCCAAGAAAATAGGTTCTACGGATCGAAAAATGGATTCAGAGATTTAAAACCTTACATTTAGCTTAAAATGGTGAAAAATTGTTAATAACATGTTTGGGGTCGCCTCCTTAGTCCTAGAAGTCTAAAAGTACAAAATAGGATCATCTTAGGGTTTATAAGCGGCTTTCAAACGCGTCAGTCCCGCTCTTGCTTACCCATCCCGCTGCAGCGATACCGCTTTAGCGGCCAGAATCCTGCTCTAGAGGACTCAACAGATGCAGAATGTACTCATTCAAAAGAAGATCAATTCTTGGAGTTCAACTCTTCCAAATTCAATTATGTAAAGTTCTACAGCTTCGTTATCGTATTATCTATACACTCATATAATAAGACTATTATATTCCTTATTCATTACTAGATTTTCCCTATACCTTAGTGAATTTGATTTCTTCCAAATCTGGGCTAGTTTGGATAATTTCAAGTTACTACAAAAGAGTTTTCTAGCCCCAATTCATTCTTTATTAACTTTTCCATAACAAAGGAATTGAGTCGGCACAAAAATTTTAAAAAAGGGACTCCTTTTTATATTTGAGGTGATTGGTCAACAAAAAAAATTGTTTTTGTCGAAAAGTTCTTTGTATAAGTTGATTTCACAGAAGTGACTCTAGATCTGAATAATATTCATTACCCTACCTTTGAGGTACATAAACTGTTTCTGATAAACCCTTGGTTTAGAAGAATCTTATACGCTTGAATGGTAATGTTAATCTTATAGAATTTAACTCGTCTGAGAGCAACAACAACAGATCCAGTGAGGCCAGAGAAGGTTGATGTGTATGCAAACCTTTAACCCCTACCTTATATAGGTAGAGGATTATGTTACCTAACACACCATTGACTCAAGTAAAGAATATATGAATCAATTAAACTCATCTACTAGAAACATAACATCAATTTCTCCATAAAAAATAGTAAAAAGGAACGAATTCTAAAGATAAAGATTTAATTACCCAATTCAAGTAGTAGGAAGTTGTAGGTCTAAGAGGCCTTTGATGTGAATTGTTGGCGGCTTATATAAACATACATATGGATTACTATTAAGTTTGGTTTATATAGAATTAGAAAGGTTTTCATTCAAAAAAGGAATTTTGAATCAAGTGTTGAATGACTAATGTACCCTCAAGGCATTTCAAAGAGATGAAATTTCAAATTTATTTATTTGTATCTAAAAATAACGAAATGAATTCAGAAGTTAAACGAGATTTCTAAATTTGGTAGAATATCACAATTATTCACCAATTTAATGGATTTGAAATTTATTATTAATTCATAATAAGGGTTCTGGATATATTCCAAAATTCATAGTGATAAATCAAAAAACCTATTTGGCTCCAAGAAGTGACCGTTGGTACTAATGCTTATCGAGAGTAGAAAATTAGCTGCAATGAGAATGAATTACCTCCAGCTTTTCCATTTTCCTCATGATTGATAGCCTCTTTTTGTCTGCTCAGTTTTGTATATTTGATATCCTCGTGTTGATTTCCATTGTCATTATATGCTTGTACTAGTCTTTCTCCTTGTTTTCACGATTCATATCATCGTGATTGACACTCATACTAACCCTACTGTAGAAAAATCGTTAATACTAATTAGCTAATCCAAGAACTACACAAGCTAATCAATCACTAAGTATTTAAAGTTATGGAAGCAGGTGTAAATACATGAGTCAAGTAGAGTTCCCATAAACTCTCAAAAGATCCAACAACGACTAACAAAATAATGCAGAAATTATTTCTTAGAACTTCAAAGTCAATGTACCAAAACTCTAACAACAACCAAAAGTCTAAGGAAAAGGTTACAACCGAATCAACATAAGAAAACTAATGTACTAGTCTAAGTACAAAGATGTAGACTAAACAAGAAGGAGAACTCAAGGCAACCCAAAAGAACTAACTCACCCTTGAATTTGATGACGATCATTGATCTTCTAAACGAGGTTTGTCAGTAGCCACTTGAAGAAACCCTGAACTCAACAAAGAAAGAGTAAGTGCAATATCAGCACACAACCACAATGTATTTTAGGATCACACGGCTACTCCAATAAGTGCAATAGAAGCAAGTAATTACAACATCATAAGCATGCACAAACCGAACATATACAATATCAATATCATTTCAAGATCAATGTAGAATTCCATATTTTCAACAATAAGTATATATATAACAAGTCATTGGTCCTCTCACATAAATCATACCCAAATAGTTAGTGCACTTGATTGTGGCACCTATTTCAAGTTAGTGTGTCTGATCATGACACCCATTCCAATATTTGTGTCGGTACATGACATCATATCTCATTTAGTGTATTGGTACGTGACATCATATCCCATTTACTCTGTCGAAATGTGACATTCAACATACTTCAATCACTATCACAATATATATCCTCACTATTATACAATTAAGAGGTTATCCATGTCATATGGTTATTTGTTCATACTTATTTACGATTAGTTTGATCAATAATGCAATATTCACATACATACATGAAATATAATGAAGCAAATACAAATATATATCACAAAACATGAAATCACAACCATTACCTACCTCAAACAAATCTTGAATCCCTAAGAAACTTGATTCTTCCCTTTACGGATACTTTCCACTTGTTCTTGGTGAGATTTTGGCCAAAAACATACTTTAACTATATCCAAAACTCAAACTAAACCCTTAAATATCATTTGTAGCAGAAAACATTCTTACACTATATCCCAAGCTTAAACTACATCCTTAAAGTATTTTTACCATAAAACATCCTTCAAATATTTTAAACGAACAATTTTCATCCTTATACTTGAATTTCTTGTAAAACTACGCGATGTATCCCACAAAAATTAAGTCGTCCCTTCCTAATTATTATTCTTAGATATGCCAAGAATATTACCGTGAATATTTTCGTAATTTAGTTAAGAATTATGCAAAAAAATTTAATTTGACCATTCTTTCATTCATTTTTCATTTAATTTTAATTATAAATATTATTAGTTTAAATATGTTTCTTCTCAATTGAATATGCTAGAAGCAATATTTGTTGGAGACTTCCGCTTCTAATAATGTAGAATGAAACTCAAATACAAAAAATAATCAATATTTTGGTCACTTCAATATTAGATTGACCTAAAAATCTATTAATTTAATTAGTTAAGAAAAAGATCAAAATAATTAATCTCCAACTTCTTTCCATTATGAAAAAGGCAAATCATGTGCGTTCACACCTTCTAGTCATTTTTAGTTTCCATAAGCAACAATCTCTAAGACTTTTTATATTTTCCAAGAACTTCTTGTAGCAAGTAATGAAATTATGCAGAATAACTTTTGTTGTTAGTCACGTTAACTGCTCATGTTTTCGTAAGATCCATCAGTTTTTTGACAATATCTAACAAAAGGATGAAAGTTGTTCACTTACAAATACTTAGGATGTTTTTTTGCTAAAAATGATACTTTAAGGATGTAGTTTAAGTTTGGGATATAATTAAAAGATGTTTTCTGCTAGAAATAATACTTTAAGGATGTAATTTAAGTTTGGGATATAGTTAAAGAATGTTACCAAAAACTCTATTCTTGGTCTACAAACAATCAATATAACACAAACATGAATAAATAAAGCCTAATTACCCATATTACAATCAAAATCATCAACCCTAGGCCAAATCCTTGATCCTCATACCCATATTAGGGTTTTTTCCACCATAAATCCTATATCAAAACCTTCCCCATCAATAATTACCTAAGAAACTAAGCTCTATGGATCGAAAAATAGACATAGTGAGTGAAAACCTTACCTTCAGCCTCAAGAATGGTGAAAAATTCTAAAGATGACACTTGTGGCCGTTCCTTAGCTCTCAAAGTAGAAACTTGCAGAATAAAGCATTTTTGGGATTTATTTCCTACTTAAGTCGCGTCTGTATCGCCATGCTATATATCTGTCAATTCTGTATGTTGGGCCCAAGCCTGTTAGGGCGTAGCTTAACACTATATATAGATGCTATAGCAAACCCTATTCTGTAATTCTGTTTTTTGCCTCTCCATAGTAAAACTGCTCCCTCTCTTCCCCGTGGACGCAGCCAATTTATTGGTGAACCACGTAAATCTGTTGTCTTGTTGATTTAGCATTTATATTTTCTCGTATTATCTCGAATTTCGCACAACAAATTGGTATCAAAGCCTCTCGGTTAATCGGTGTTCTTGGAGAATTCGAGATGTCTGCTTTGAACGTGAAAATCGACAAATTCACAGGGAGGAACAGTTTCAGTTTATGGCAGATCAAGATGCGGGCTTTGTTGAAATAGCAAGGCTTCTGGGCACCGTTGTCGAAAGACAAGAACGCCGTCGTTACTCCTGAGATGGCTATTCTGGAGGAAAAGGCGCACTCGACGATCATGCTGTGTCTCGCGAATGATGTCATCACGGAGGTCTCGGATGAAGAGACTACTGCTGGTCTGTGGTTGAAGCTGGAGAGTTTATACATGACAAAATCTCTAAACAACAAGCTGCTTCTGAAACAACGTCTATTCGGTTTACGAATGGCTGAAGGTACACAACTCAGGGAACATTTAGAGCAATTGAATACTTTGTTATTAGAATTGCGTAATATCGATGTGAAGATCGAGGATGAAGATGCTGCCCTGATTCTGTTAGTATCTCTCCCAATGTCGTTTGAGAACTTTGTTCAATCGTTCATTGTTGGGAAAGATACTGTGTCGCTGGAAGAAGTCAGATCGGCCCTTCATAGCAGGGAATTATGACATAAGGCTAACGGCACAAGTACAGACATACAGCCTTTCGGTCTGTTCACCAGTAGCGGAAAGGGAAGGAAAAACGACGGAAAGAAAAATAAGCCGATGTCGAAGGGTGCAAAGCTGGATGATGTTTGTAATTACAGCAAGGAGAAGGGACATTGGAAATTTGATTGTCCGAAGAAGAAGAAGCAATCGAAAAAACAATCAGTGTCTGCTGCTGTTGCTGAAGAAGGCACCAATTCTGAAGAAGACATTGCCCTAGTTGCGGATGAGCACACTCATCATTCAGATGTGTGGGTTCTCGATTCTGGGGCATCCTATCACATCTGTCCTAGGAGAGAGTGGTTCACGACTTATAAGCAGATAGACGGAGGCAGCATCTCGATGGCCAACAGTTCTGTCTGCAAGGTAGTTGGGACAGGCTCGATCAGGATAAGGACACATGACGGTAGCTTCTGCACATTGAACGAGGTCAGGCATGTTCCATTGATGACGAAAAATCTGATATCTCTCAGTTTTTTGGACAGCAAGGGATTCAGCTGGTTGGGAAAAGATGGAGTCTTGCGGGGCTGGAAGGGTTCAAATCTGATTCTGAAAGGTGTCATGCGTGGTACTTTGTATTTTCTACAAGGTTCCACGGTTACAGGTTCAGCCCATGTTGCATCGTCAGAAGTTCACCAGGAGGATATGACTAAGTTATGGCACATAAGACTTGGTCATATGGGTGAAAGAGGGATGCAAATTCTGTCAAAGGAGGATCTTCTTGCTGGTCATAAGGTTAAGAGCGTAGAGTTTTGTGAACATTGTGTCTTTGGAAAACTACATCGCAACAAGTTTCCAAAGGCCATTCACAGAACAAAAGGCACACTTGATTACATCCATTCTGATTGTTGGGGTCCATGCCGTGTTGAGTCTTTGGGAGGCTGCAGATTTTTTGTGTCCATTATTGATGACTACTCAAGGATGACTTGGGTGTACATGATGAAGCATAAAAGTGAAGCTTTCCAGAAGTTCAAGGAGTGGAAAATTTTGGTGGAAAATCAAACAGGGAAGAAGATCAAGAGGTTTCGAACTGACAATGGGCTGGAATTCTGCTCGTCTGAATTTGATCAATTCTGTAAGGATGAAGGGATTGCTCGACATCGTACAGTCAGAAATACACCACAGCAGAACGGTGTAGCTGAGCGGATGAATCAAACACTTCTGGAGAGAGCAAGGTGCATGCTCTCTAATGCTGGGCTAGATAAAAGATTCTGGGCAGAAGCGGTTAGTACAGCTTGCTACTTGATTAACCGCGGACCACATACAGGCATACAGTGCAAGACACCTATGGAGATGTGGTTAGGAAAAGCTGCTGATTATTCAAATCTGAAAGCTTTTGGTTGTACGGCTTACTATCACGTCAGCGAAGGTATGTTAGAACCAAGAGCTAAAAAGGGAGTATTTGTGGGCTACGGAGATGGAGTGAATGGTTTCAGAATCTGGTCTCCAGCAGAAAAAAGGGTTATTATGAGCAGGAACATTGTCTTTGATGAAAGTTCTTTGCTTAGAACCATTGTGAAGCCTACAACTACATCAGAAACTGGGAGTTTTGATAAACAGGTGGAGTTTCAAGTCATTCAGAACGAGAGTGATTTAAAAGAACCTGAAGAGGAGGATCAAGAGCCACAGACAGAAACTGATATCCCAGAATCTATGCCATCAGATATCCATCAGAGTATAGCTCAAGATTGTCCAAGGAGGGTTGGAGTTCGGCCACCTACGAGGTATGGTTTTGAGGACATGGTGGGTTATGCACTGCAGGTTGCTGAAGAGGTAGATACATCTGAGCCATCTACTTACAAAGAAGCCATTTTAAGTTCTGATTCTGAAAAATGGTTTGCTGCTATGGGAGATGAGATGGAGTCCCTACACAAGAATCAGACATGGGATCTGGTCATACAGCCTTCGGGGAGAAAGATTATTACTTGCAAATGGGTTTTCAAGAAGAGGGAAGGGATATCACCAGCAGAAGGAGTCAAGTATAAAGCCAGGGTTGTTGCCAGAGGTTTCAACCAAAGAGAAGGAGTGGACTACAATGAGATCTTCTCACCAGTGGTCAGACATACTTCCATCCGAGTGTTACTAGCGATAGTTACACATCAGAATCTGGAGCTTGAACAACATGATGTGAAGACAACATTTCTACATGGAGAGTTGGAGGAAGAGATATACATGACTCAGCCAGATGGTTTCCAAGTTCTAGGGAAGGAAAATCACGTCTGCAAGTTGAAGAAGTCCTTATATGGACTTAAGCAGTCTCCAAGGCAGTGGTACAAAAGGTTTGACAGCTATATGGTGAAGTTGGGCTATACTCGGAGCTCATATGATTGTTGTGTCTACTACAATAGGCTCAAGGATGATTCATTCATCTATCTGGTGCTTTATGTAGATGATATGCTGATAGCTGCAAAGAAGAAGTATGACATTCAGAAGCTGAAGGGTTTACTTAGTGCTGAGTTTGAGATGAAGGATCTGGGAGCCGCTCGGAAGATTCTAGGGATGGAGATCATTAGAGACAGAGAGAGAAGGAAACTTTTCTTGTCACAGAGAAGCTACATTCAGAAAGTCTTGGCGAGGTTTGGCATGTCTTCATCTAAGCCTATTGATACCCCCAGTGCTGTCAATATCCATCTCACTGCCATGTTCGCTCCACAGTCAGAAGAAGAGAAGGAGTATATGTCACGAGTCCCTTATGCCAGTGCCGTAGGAAGTTTGATGTATGCTATGGTCTGTACAAAGCCAGATTTAGCACATGCAGTCAGTGTAGTGAGAAGATTCATGGGACAACCAGGGAGAGAACATTGGCAGGCTGTGAAGAGAATTTTCCGGTACCTTAGAGGTACATCTGACGTTGGGTCTCATTTATGGAGGTGATACTCAGTGCTTGGTTACTGTCTATTCTGATTCTGACTATGCTGGAGATGTTGACACAAGAAGATCGATGACTGGCTATGTGTTTACCCTTGGAGGATCTGTCGTCAGTTGGAAGGCAACTTTGCAACCTACAGTGACTTTGTCTACTACGGAAGCGGAGTACATGGCCTTGACAGAGGCTGCAAAAGAAGGGATTTGGCTGAAAGGGCTGGTTAGTGATCTTGGTCTGCATCATGATCAGGCTACGGTGTATTGTGACAGTTTGAGCGCAATTTGTCTAGCCAAGGATCAAGTCCATCATGAGAGAACCAAGCATATTGACGTAAGGTATCATTTTCTGAGAAGTGAGAAGAGAATCAAGGTGAAGAAAGTAGGAACTGCTGATAATCCTACTGATATGTTCACAAAGCCGGTTCCACAGAGCAAGTTTCAACACTGTTTGGACTTGCTCAACATCAGAAGTTGTTAATTGCCCTGCGGGGCAATTCTGAGGAAGAGGAGGAGGCCTGGCACTATCATAGTGCGTCTGAAGAATCTGTTCGGAGAATTCAAGTCAAGGTGGAGATTTGTTGAATGCCTTGAATCGGACCCGTTACAACAGAAAGGACTATATATAGACGCTATGGCAAACCCTATTCTGTAATTTTGTTTTTTGCCTCTCCAAAATAAAACTGCTCCCTCTCTTCCCCGTGGACGTAGCCAATTTATTGATGAACCACATAAATCTGTTGTCTTGTTGATTTCGCATTTATATTTTCTCGTATTATCTCGAATTTTGCACAACACTATAGTGCCCCACCTGGTGGAATAATCATGCCTTGGCGGCTTACACTAAAACAAAGAGCTAATTTAAGAGTTCCAAACTCCCATTTCACAACACACATGCATCCTATGACACTCAGAGAATATCCGTTCACATTTAAGATCAATTCGAGAGTTCTACTTGCCCAGATTCAGTTTTGTAAAGTCGTACGCTTCCCTTAATGTCAAAGCTATCTTCCCATATGATCGAATTCACAGTTAGACCTCCCATATGTTATTGAATTTCCTAGACCTCACTAACTCTAATATATGCCAAATCTAGACTAGGTAATTGGGAAATTTCCATATACTATCGTAAAATCGTACCATTGGCTTTTATGTAATGATGGGAATCTTTTGCTACACTTGTTTTTTCCCCTCCTTTCTCTATTCTGTTCTCAATCTTTTTCCTTATGTTGTTTCTCCTTCTCCCTTTTTCTTTTAGGTTCTTGTTTGTGGTATTCTCGCGTTATATTTGTTGGATTCTAAAAGGTATGAATTGAAAATGAAGAGTTGTGACTTTTATGAAACATTCCGAGTTTTATGAAAAGTTATGACTCTTATGAAAAGTTGCGAATTTTATGAAAAGTTGTGACTTTTATGAATGGTGACGACCTTTAAAAAAGTTTATGAATTTTCCAAAGATTTGTGACCATTTTGGTAAGACATAATAAGAACATTTTTCGCACTACCTTTGTTTAAAATAAATTGAGGGATTTCCACTCTTTTTAAAAACAAAATTTCTGGACTGCTTCTAGTACTACTAAATCTAGTATTCTTAGTGTACTTTACTACCGTTGAGTGGCTCGGTGACACCAACATTTTGGGTATTAATACACTGGTGATTAAGATCATTCCATCCTGGGAGGGCATATTCCAAATGAAACCTTGGATAATATTGGGAATAATTTTCTTAAGGGGACACTTTGCATTCAGTAGACTTGATCTTCTTCCTATTTTTTCAGATTCTGGTATGTGTTAAAGATTTAAAATTTGTAAATTAATTTCTATTCTTTTGTTCTTCACTGGTTCATTTAACTTTGGTAACTTTGTGTTTCTGCAAAGTTTGTTGGAATCAGTAAGAACCTTTAAACACAGATTGACAACAATTCTTCTTCAAGAAAAATATATTGTATATTTTTTTCTAATATTTTTTTTGATTTTAGTTTCTCTACTAGTTTTAATTTTCTAGTTGTGAAAATGTTCTTAAATTTTGTTGTCTTACCAAGTACATCAAAGTTTTGTTCTAACACTACAAAAAAATAGTATTTAGCGACTGATGAAATCCGTTGCTAAATTGGATTTGCGAAAGATTGTTGGTTGTTTCTATTTCGCTTGTTAGTAATCGTTTAGCAACGAAAAATGAGTTTCGTCGCAAATTTAGTGATGCATTAAAGACGAATGATATCCATCGCTACTTGTTAGTGACAAACTGATCCGTCGTTATACTTATATAATTCCTAGCTAATTTCATAATTAATTTCGCCATTTCAAATAAATTTGCGACTTAATTTTTGTCACTAATCCGTAAAAAAAAATTCGTTGCTAATTTCATCATTAATTTTGTCATTTCTAATAAATTTGCGACGGAATATTGTCGCTAATATGTCACAAAATATTATGCTATTTGAGTCAGCATATTTGTTACTAAAATGTTTCATTGCTAATGCGTCGCCAATATTTTTATAGACACTACCAAAATTGTCAATAAATTTGTCGCTAAAATATTACTAAATACCTCTAAATAATAAATATTTCATATAAATAATATTTAGAAGGTTCAAAATCTGTAGATAGCAACAAATCACATACTTATGGTGCAAAATATCAAAAGCAATTTATCAATTGTTCTTAAGAGAACACAATTCATCAGCTATGCATAATTTGTACTTTTGAAAAAAGGAGACAACATAAAAAATTACAACTACAAGAGACTAATTAAGGAATACCTTCATCACTTGAAACCACGGGATCAACCACATCCTCATTAGTAGTAGGAGGAGGCACCATAGGTGTCACAAGTGATGGATTGTCAATAGGAGTAACCACTTGTTGTACCCGATCCATAATAACTTGAAGAAAATTATTAGTAAGGCAAAAATCATTTCCTTTACAAACACATACATATTTCTTGTCGTTGTTGATTGCGAAACTGAAGGTGCTACAGATGATGAGGTACGAAGATTCCACCCGTAGTAAGTTTTTACTTCAGATCCAAGTCTGTATATACTTTTCTTTTTTTCTTCTCCGACAACTTTATAGTATGCTTCACATGGATAAATATCAGATTGAGATGTTGTTTTTTCCGTAATATTTCTTCATATTTTTCCTATGATAAATTGCGAAAAAGAGAATACTAAAGATAAGGAACAAAATTATAATGAAAGAAAAAAAACAAAAACATACATAACCTTTTAGCTTAATTAAATATGCATCAAAACAATTAACCCCCATGGAATTAGGATCAACTTTAAATAGAGAACAATTACTATTGATTTACAAGGTTACAACAGAACATGAAATACACAAGACTTTGGATGAAATTACACTGTACAACTATGGTCTAGAACAAACACATCAACATTATCATTCATATTCATTGATGACATTCTGGAATCCAACAGGAAGATGACTTCTCATATAATAACATACAGGGAAGATGATCAGGTAAGAAATAAGGGTGATGAAAACAATGATAAAAAAACAAAGGCAAACAACAAATTGGTCATGACAATAATCAACAACTTGTGGAGAAGGGTACTCATGCAATGTCAAATGTTCTGTGCCTTTTCCCTCGAAGTTACATTTATTTATTTTTTTGCTCTCTGTTGATCCAAGAAAATAATTTGAATTCAGTTTATCGGCTTCATCAAGAATGGAAGTACTCAAAACCTCACCTAAAGAATGACTATTGGTCAATGATCGCGCAATGAATTGGACTATTGTATGTATTGCAAGCATCAAGGACACCTTGTAGATGTATGCACAATCAAGAAAATAGATGAGGAATACCAAAGGAGAAAGGTGCATGAAGCTGAGAAATGAAACATAAACGAAGCAGGCACCTCCTAAACAGAAAAAAGAACAGCAGCCTGAGAACAAGGAAAAAAAGGACATAAATCCAAAGATCATAAATCAACAATATCTTTGTATACTACTTTCAACAACATTTTAAGCAAAATTTCCTTTCTAATAACAAATGACATGCATATCTTCAGATATGTTTCAAAGTTTTGGACTTACATGGAAAATTCGAGAGCGTTCACCAACAAAAGATTTGCCATCATCACCATGCATATAGACATGCAAATGTAACTAGCTTGATTTTGGATCTCATCCCTTTTCAATAGCTTTTACAAAAGAAAAACACTTTTTAGATACAAAATTATTGTACAGATATCACAATAACCTAAAGATCTTACATATATAATTTGTGAAATATATACTTATAAGTTTCTTGTGATGTCCTCGAATTGAGATGGAGCCACCTGTGTGAGTCGCAGCAACAAATTCCAGTCGCCACCCTTTTTTTTGTATTTGTTTCTGACTTTTTAATATACTCATCACTTTCCAAAGTTGTGTCCATTTTTTCCAAAACATGCTCAGGTACATAACCTGGCCTAACACCTCCCCCTTTTTTTATTATAGAAATAAAATTTCTGTATTTTGTAGTCGCCTTGACCAACCAGTGTCTCTTTACTTCACTTTCCCTAGTAGAAACATCCCAATAGAATATTTTCTGAAATAAATTTGAAAGTAATATATCAATATCCTATCTATTAGTACAAATACACTTTTCAAACTTATCTATTTGAATTCTCCAAAATAACCATCTTTTACATCGTTTGAAACACTTTCTCAATTACTTCCATTGGGATCAACATCATTTCTGAAAGACTTGGTTGTGAAACTAGAGCATACTATAGAAGGTTGGATTCTCATTTGATTCCATTGGAATCAACATCATTTCTGAAAGACTTGGTTATGCAACTAGAGCATAAGATAGAAGGTTCCAACCTGCGTAAATTTGAAGACATTATTTGGAGTGTTATTATAAACGAGACATTATATATGTGAGTTCTAAAAAAAAGAATACTCAGATTATAGTAGGCAACTGATTTTTCTGATCCATCAATTAGCATCGCTTAACACGGAATCTTAAATTATAATTTGTTTACTGGAACTTGTGGATTCTAAGACTACCATTATTAACTAAACTTAAGTATAAGCAAGTTATAGGATAAAAGAAAGAGAGTAAATAAGCATTCATGAGTGGCTACTACTAGAATCAGCATCAATAAATGTGTTTGTATGACCTCTTGAGTTGCTTTGAGTAGATAGATCCTCTTCAAGAATTGGTTTACTACAATCTCTTGGGATGCTCTGAGTAGACAGACCCTGAAATATGAGATTACTTTGATTTGGTGTAACTAGATGTGTCTCGGAGATAGTTGGGTGGTACTTTGAGCTGATACTTCAATTGTTGGGGTAACACCTTGTTGAGGAGAAAATATAGTGGGCATCGAAATAGTTGACATGCTTAGATGAATAGAAGGGCTACTCCTACCAAAAGGCTTTCCACGACCTCTGCCTCGAGCCACACCTATAAAAAAAATATTAACAGTGTAAGGTGTAGTTGGCTTCCTAAAAAATGTATTATCATGTCTAAACAAAGAAACTTTCAGTGATGTGGAACTACAAACACAACAGGCATGGGAGTTTCTATCTAATGTCAAAACAAAATACTAACAGACCTACATAACATGAAAAATATTGGCAAACTCACATAATATCATGTTGTATGAAAATGAAAGGAGACTAGAAAATGACTATCACAAAAATAAAAAGAAGAAAGTCCAATGTTTTTTACAGTGTGATGAGAGCAATAATCGTTGTTGACAATACTTGCAACAATTATTCACTACATGTGGAAGGCCCCAAAGAAACAAACATGTAACAAATAGAACATGGATAGAAAATATATTAGTTAAAGTAGATGAAAAACTATTGCAACAACAGTTTCTAGAGTCAAACATTTATCACTGGTATAAATCAAATTAAGCTACCTCACTGAAGTGTGACGAAATATTAAAAATACCACTAAAAAAACTTGTAGAACAAGTTAAAAAACTTTTGCCTGCATACAAAAAAGTGAAATAATTATCATTGAGTTTGGTTAGAAGATTTACAGAAAGAATGAGCTTCAGAAATCTATATCAGATTCTAAATATTTGAATGCAATCACAAAAAGAATATTAGAAAACTGGAGAAGCCTTTTATGATTCTGAAAAGTTGAATACCATCAAATTATGTGTTTCAACTAAGGCACCTAAACCTGATGCTTACATTCTTTCATCAAAGTTGATACGTATAACACTAATGTAAAATGAACACAAAGCATAACATTTGTTTCAGTTTTCCCTGTAGCAAGGAAGAGAACATAAACTCTCTTTGTATAGTCCATCAATGATAATTAAAAGATAGTAGCTCAAAGAGAGAACAAGATGAATGTGGAGATTTTCTAGCCATCCAAAGCATCACAAAACACCTCTCATTCAAATGGAACTTTCAGTTACCTCATATTTATAACATTAAGTGAATGTGGAGATTTCCTAAGCATCCAAAGCATCACAATATTTTAACATAAGATTGTCTTGGTTATTAACAAGAACAATTAACAATAACATCAACTTGTCTTGGTTATTATCAAGAACATGAAACAAACAAGTAACAATTAAACACTTAATATATAAATGAGTTGTTGTATTGAGTTTCACAAACACTTATGAAGTGAGTGGTGAATCAGGAGCCCTTCAAAACCAATTGATCAGTCCACTCCAATTAGATACATTTCATTCAAATTCCGAATAATTTTCTTTTTACGATAAATTATGGGCTCTCTAAATTAGAAGTTCTCTTATCTTACACTCATCCACAATTTGATGAAGAATTATCAAACCATACTAAAAAAGGCTTAGTATAAAAATATGAACAAGAAGTAAACCTTAATTGTAAGCTGGTATGACAGATCACATCGATTTAAAGAGTCTCGCCTCCTTTTAGTACCTCAATTATCCAAATAGAATGAATTAACTAAAAAAACGATATACCTCATTTCAACCAACTTTTTAAAAGTGTACAAGTTATAATATTCTTATACAATAACTGAGAACTAGATTATTAAATCATGAAGCTTTCTTTAAAATCATTACCTTCATACGCTTCCAAACAAAACTTCCAACAAAATGCATAATAACTTAAAAGAAATTTAAGCCTCACCAAAAATATTAAAAATATTCATTCCTAATGAGAGAATTTCACTAAGTCTTTGCAGTAGCATCTACTTTCCCCAACAATGACTCTAACTAGTAGTATCGCACAGAATAAAATTAATTGCTAAATGACAGTACACAACTAGTATTATAAAACTATAGATATTTCTCATAATAAATAACATTAAAAAACTTGTTCTTTCAAAATGAAATTAATTTCTTATATGAGATGGTTGAGGCAACATTTTTCTTTTGTAATTTCAACAGAAATTATTTTCATGAGATCTTAAAATGGGAACAATAAGAAGGATGATGATGGAAAGAAGAAGAAAAAGGGGAAATAGAAGACTTACTGGATGTCAATGTGTTTCTTTTAGTTTCTTGTACACTGAATGACAATGTCTTTCTTCGGAGACGAAAAGCTGAGACATAGAAAAATTCAATCATAACCACAATTTAACCCCAAATCACCTAAATCAGTATTTTCAACACCTTCTACATTGTCTAATTAATACGATGAACAAAAAAACAACTTTGTCTATATAAGCATTGCTTAAAGGCAGAGGATTACAGTGGGTTGATTATCATGTTGGAAATAGTGTTACTATAGTTAAACTACGACAAATCTTGTAACGACTACCAACATTTCACATAGTTTACACCCACTAATTTTAAAATTGGGGTTGAGACATTATCGATTGATTGATGAACCAAAAGAGCTAAAATAAGAACACATCAAACCACAACTCAGCACAACACATATACAATTTACTCAGATGATACAGATACTATCAAAACATCACCATCAACAAAGATACAACAAGTTTTCATCCAAGAAACACAAAATCAGCACAAAATCCTCAATTTTCACCTGGATTATAAAGCAATATCCCTAAAAATTAAACCTTGTACAAATAACACCCATACCATAAGCATCATATTAATCCAAATCTAACAAAGCACCCCAAAAAATGAAATATTTATCTATATCGAGGATATGAACATAAGTATATTTTGTAAAAAGTATGACTAAACAAAACTCCATCTCCTCCAATGGTAAGAATTTCTATTAAAACGAAAAAAATTGTTTTTCTCTTACAAATACCACTTCCACCCCTTTCAAAGTTTCTCAAGGGTTATGCATCCCAACAACCATAAATCTCGGCAAGAGAATCACGGCACCACCATGCCTTACGTAGAGGAGATGGACATAGATGAACAAAGAGAAATTACCTTTCACCTGAGGCAGTAGAAGCGCGAGAACATCTCTAGACTGAGGATGAAGAAGACGGGATCTGATATAGAAGTTCACTTGAGGAAGAAACGGGAGTTCACCTGAGGAAGAAAACCCTATTAATTTAGGGAAAATGTTTTGTTCTTCCTTTTTTGTTTTGAGCTGAGATAATAAAGTTCCAACTAAGTTAAAAAATATTTGTAACAAACTTAATGACGGATTATGACATCCATTGCTAGTAAAATGATTATTTATTTAGAATAAATTTTAGCGACAGAAAATTCCATCACCGTATGATTTAAAATTCATAAAAATATATTTATTAAGCTAGCAATGATATTCCGTCACAAATTTCGTCGCAACAAATTAGTAAATTTTTTCACACCCATTTTGTTCAAAAATCCGTAGCGAAAATAAGGGTGTCAAAGTTTCGCTCCATTTTATAGCGACCCAAAAGAATATTCCATCCCCAATCCGTCGCTGTATTGTAACTCAAAAAATTATTAGTAATTTTTGCAACAAAATGGCTATTTCGTTGCTGATCCGTTGTTACTTAGTGACGGAATATACATTGTCACTAATATCCGTCGCTAAACACTATTTTTTTTAGTAGTGTAAGTATCATAGGAATACAAGATGAACAACAATCTCAGGGAAATTATTATACGATTGATATTTCTTGTATTTTATTGATTAAGAGAAATAGACCATGAATGTAGAAGATAAATGCATTACTTCTCTAGAATTGAATGTTTTGTTTAACAAGGTCAAAGTGAGAATGTACTAGAAGAGTTGGTGGTATTCTAGTTAAAGATTACTCCAGGTAACCTTCTTCTTATTCATCTAAGGAGGAAAATAGTATCTAAAGGTTAACAATTTTGATATTTATCATGTACGTCTTTGGAAAAAGTTCTACTAATCGTATGGTTTTCGAATTAATTTTCCTTGGCAAATTGTTGCCTTTAAAATTCACTAGTTTGCAGAATGAGACATGTATATTTTTGTTTGATAAAATAGTATGTCAAAATTTTATAGTTGGAAGACTATTTGAAAAGAAGAAATATTTCTATGTGATAATCTATAAATATATTTTATTCTGTTTAGAGTAAAAAAAGAACTTTTGTAGTTTTGTAGTTCCGGTAAATTTGATTGTGTCTGATTGTTGTAGACTAAAAACTTTTTGTAGTTTTCTAACTGAACAAATTGGATTTTGCAATTGCTTTGAAGAATATGAAAGCTTCACATAATAAGTCAATGTTGTACTTTTTATTTTCTATAATCTTCATTGTTAAATAGAAAAAAATGTACAAAAGTATGTCTTTATTATTAGTATTCTAAATACTAAGGGGCCGTTTGGTTACGGTATAACTTACTTTTTAGTCATTAATAAAACAATGTATTAAATGATGCTATGCTTGGTAGAAATCTTTGTTTAGGTAGAATCAACATAACTTATACCATGTTTGGTTACATTTTTGTAATCCTACATAATTAATACCAACATAACTTATGAGGGAATCTATGTATAAAGTTATGCAGGGTAGAAGGTGGAATAAGTTATGTGGCTATTAGTTATACATGTATTAAAGTAATAAATTACTATTTACCCTATTAATTTATTTTATTGTTTTTAATTGGAAACTTTATTGTTTTCCTATATATAAGTTTGTTGTTTTTATTTCTTTTTTATATTTAGACCATTTTTATTTCTTTTAATTTTTTTAATTGGAAACTTTATTATTTCCTATCAACATGTGTTGTTTTTATTGCTTATTATATATATATTATTTTAATTTCTTTTATATACTTACCGTTTTGATTGATTTATGCAAATATAAATATTTTTTTAATATTAGAAATTGATTGTATATTTTTTAAGGTACATATGCTAATAAATTATTAGCATTATATATTATTCACTATCTTTCACATTTTATTAGTACGCATTATTATTTTGTAAATAATATATAATAATAATTTACAACAAATTTAATATTCAATAGTTAATAATTCATGTATTGTAATCTCCAAACCCTGCATAGCCAATACTTGCATAACTAATACCTGCATAACTAATACCTACATAACTAAACTCTGCATAACTAATACCTGCATAACTCTAACCAGTAACCAAACAATCCCTAAGTGGTATGTCTATCTGTTATAGAAGAAAAAGACGAGTGAGTTAGAATTGGTATGTTTGTGCCTCTATGGAATGAATTTTGACACTATTTAAAGATTGTCAAAGAGAAATGATACTCTATAATTCTTTCGTAGAATAATATTTTCAAATGAGGTTTCATACTACGAATGACATTTTGATAGTTTGGGGAAATATGTGGAAAAACTACTTTCAAATACTTCAAAAAACATGTTTGAGATCACATTTAAAATGTGGTGGTTCTTTGCTTCTGATAAAAATAAAACTAGCCTTAGTATCTAATTTAATTTTGGAGCCAAAAATATGAAATTCAATGATATTTTTGTATTATGTTAGACCCACAAAATTCTTAGAGTATATTAGGTATTGTGGTTGTTGAGTTTCTCTATTACTATAATATGATGTTACTAGTATGAAACTACCAAATTATATGTATACTTGTTCAAAATGGTTGAATTCTTTTATGAAAAAGTGTCACTTAAAATGTGGTGATTTTTTCATATAATGATATGTCTATATATATAATTATTTGTATATACATGAATATTGGTGAATAGTCATTTGTCATATTTTGTAAAAGAAGCATTTGGACTATATCACCTTCATTGGACCCGATGAAACTTTATTCATGGGTAATTTTATAGCAATCAAATTGACAGTTATGAAAAGATCCTTATGAAAAGGACATTTGACAAGGTGTTGACTCTAAAAATATTTGTATCACACAAAATTGTAAGAAGTAGGAATAAAATATTAGTGAGAAAAAAGTTACCTCGCGGAGAGCTTTTCAAACTCAATATTTTTATTCGTTCTTATTTGCTTGAGTCAAAGTTTGTGACATGAGTTCTTGGGGAATATAAATTACAAAACCTTTAAGGAAACTGATCAACTTAGAACTTTTTTCTAACTTTGAGTTCAATAAATAAAAATGTCAAGTCAGTGTGAAATCTAAGTATGCTAAGCATTCTTATAAATCTGTTGAAAGGAATTTTAATCCCTTAGAATTGATTTACACTGATATTCGTAATATGAAGTCAACACCATCTCATGGTTGGAAAAAGTATATTGTTACTTTTAATGACAATTGCATTAGAAATGACTGTGTCTATTTGCTGAATTGTAAGCATGAAGGAATAGAAATGTCTTGACAATGTAATATCAAAGTTGAAAATCAGTTAAAAAAAAGATAAGAAGTGATGATAATGGAGAGTATACATCTTCTTATACAGAAATATGTTTAGAAAGTGAAATTATCCATCAAACTGCTACCCTATTCATCTCAATCTAATGGAAAATCGACCGCTGAAAGAAAAGATGGATGCACTATTTATAAGTTCTGGTTTACCACAAAACTTATGTGAAGAAACTATCATTACTGCATAAGGGAACAACCAAAAGTTCTGTCTTTTCAAAAAGAAAGAAATTTTGTTTGTTCAGGACACAATCTATTTCATATGGAAAGTATAAAGGAAGGAAATTCAACTTGAAATATTTCAAAGTGTGCGGGTGTCTAGCCAAAGTCCAAGTTCTCTATTTCTAAAAATATTAAAATATGAACTACGATTGTGGACTCTAAAGTTAGATTTGAGTAGTCTAGTCAAGGGTCTAAAAGACCTTGGAAAGGAAAAAGAATAATGTACTTAATAAAGAGATTCAGAGTTGTATTAAATATCAAAGGACATTTATTTCCTTCAAATATGATTTTGTAAAAAAATTTCATCCTTCGGAAAGATAGTGTGAATAGTGAGATCGATGCAATCTTGAGCAACCATATTGGAAGTTAATTAATCTTATTCTAGAAAAAGTCATTGGGTTCAAAGTGAATCTTTAGAAGGAAAATAACAATTGATTGAACTGTTGACAAATATAAAGCAAGACTTTGTGTCAAAGGCTTTAGACAAAAACAAGGTTCTGATTTTGTCGATATATATACTCTTTAGTAACTAGAGTTACATCCATTAAGAAACTAATATTATTAGTTGTGATATATGACCTCCAAATTCATCAAATAAATGTGAAACAACTTTATTAAATGTAGAATTCGAGGAAGAAATTTAGATGAAACAATCCGAGGGTTTTGTGGTTCCTAGTAAATAAAAGAAAGTTTGCGAACTTGTTAAGTCATAGTATGGACTAAAACAAGCACCCAAACAATGATATAAGGAATTTGACCAAACCATTTTGACAAATGTATTTACGAATGATGAAAGTGATAAATGTTTTCAGATTAAAATCACAAGGTCATTGATTGTTTGAATATTAGTGATATGTTGATCATTAATAGAGACACTAATGACATAAATGCTACTAAACATATGCTAGAAAACAAGTTTGGAATGAAAAATTTTAGAGTTATTGATGCGATCTTAGGTATAAGGATCCTTAGAACTCCATAATGTTTAGCATTTTCATGGTCTCATTGCAATGAAAAAGTACTTTTCTAGTTCAAATATTTGAATTTCAATATTGTCAAGTTCCAATGATTGTGAGTTTTGCATTTCAAAAGAGTGAAAATGACTCATAATTGAATTGTCTAGAGTATTGGAAAATATGATGTATATCATGAAGTGTGCACGATCAGATATATAATTTGTTATTAATGACTGAGTCGGTTCACAAGTATTCCCAATTGAACTCATAGATGACAATGAAAAGAGTTTTGGAGTATTTAAGAAATATTTAAAACTATGTTTTGCATTATAGCAATTTTCAGCAGTACTTAAAGGATATAGTGATGCAAATTAGATCACCAGACAAATAAAGTAAAATCCACGAGTAGATAAGGATTAACTCTTGGTACAAGAGCAGTCTCTTCGAAATATTTCAAAAGAGGCATGTATCGCTAGCTCTATAATAATCTTTAAGCTAGGTGCTCTAGATAAGGTCGGTGAATAAGTTTAAAGACTCCAGAATTTCTTGATAGATATTCTTTTTTGTCTTAAACCATTGGCATTAGTATGCATACACTTCCCTAGTCAAATGCAATAGGTAGGTCATGGAGCATGATGTATAACGAAAATTATCGTCATATAGGACATAAACATAATACCGTTAGAAAACTACTCTCTAGAGGAATTATCAGAATTGACTATGTAAAGTCAAAGGATAATGTGTCAGATCACTTACCAAAGAACTAACTAGAGAGAATGTTTAAAGATCATCTAAGGAAATGAGTTAACGGTTTAGGACAAGTCATCATGACGGTAATTCTATCTAGCAGACTGGAGATCCCAAGATCTAGATTCAAGGAGAAATGAGATCTTTCTCTTTGAATAAGATCTCAAATAAAGTTTTGATTGACAGTTCAGCAGTGTCAGCAAACTCAATCTATTCTCATAATGAAAACAATGCTCAGGAACAAGGATTCAACATTAAGGCTTGTTAATGAGTTAATAAAGTTTGATATTTTTAATGATTTTCTAAGTTTGACAGATTTGGCCAAATAATGTATCTACACGATAACACGGTTAGAAATCACCTATGTGAATGTGAAGTGTAAGCCGCTTCAAAGAGATTTATTTTCAAAAGCCTATTCTTTATATACTCATGAAAACATGAGGTGTTCATGGCTGAAACAAACACAAATATAAGAACCATAAAAAGTAAAGGGTTAATTGTGTAACACATGGTTGTCTAGGTTTACACCAAATCTCGACGGTTCAAAGATATCACATCTACCAATTGACCGAGTATATCCGACGTATGTTCACCACGGAAAGTCCAAGGGAAAACCTACTTATCCAGATGCAATTAATTCTTTCTTGTAAAGTACACATACTTTTTCATTTTTTGTCTTGGAGTCATTCCCCATTCATTTGGGGGATTGTTGGGTTTTAAAATGTATGAATGGAAAATGAAGAGATGTACTTTTATGAAGAATTGTGACTTTTATGAAAGGTTGCGACTTTAATGAAAAGTTGCGACTTTTATGAAAAGTTGTGACTTTTATGAAAGGTGACAACATTCTGAAAGTTTTTGACTTTTCCAAAGGTTTGTGACATTTCCGGTAAGGCAGAATAAGAACATTTTCGTACTACCCTTTGTTTTTTATAAATTGAGGGATTTCCTCTCATTTTAAAAATAGATTTTCTGGACTCTTCTACTACTACTAAATCTGGTATTTTAAGTGTACCTTATTACAATTGAGTGGCTCGCTGACACCGGCAATTTGGATATTAATACACTGATGATTGAGATTATTCTATATTGAAAGGACATTCTAAATCATACCTCGGATACTAGAGGGGAATAATTTTCTTAAGGGGACACTGTGCATTTAGTGAGATTGATCTTCTTTCTATTTTTCCAGATTCTAGTATGTGTTACAAATTTTAGATTTGTGAATTAATTTTTGTTCTTCTGTTCTTCATTGGTTCATTAAACTTTAGTAACTTCGTATTTCTACACAGTTTGTTGAAATCAATAAGATTCTTTAAACACAGATTGACAACAATTCTTCTTTAAGAAAAATATATCGTATATTTTTTCTAATATGTTTCGGATTCTATTTTATCTGCTAGTTTTAATTTTCCAGGTATGAAAATGTTCTTAAATTTAGATGTGTCTTACCATGTACTTCAAAATTTTGTTCTAAGTATCTTAGGAATACAAGATGAACCACCTAGTTTATCTTTCTAAGGCTTTTCCTTTTTTCTTTTTATTATATTGTGCAGCTCATATATTTTGTGTTCTATGTGATCCAAGGGTTGTAGAAACTTGAAGTCTTCATCCATATATGTATCATACTGCATTCCTTAGTTATTGGTTTGTTCAAAGTTATAAAAAGATCTAAACTTGATATACAAAAAATTAGAATATCAAAATATTTGCATTACATTGCTCCAATTTATAATATTCTGTTTATAGATAATTAATACCCTCTTGCACAAATTTAAGAACAACACATAGAGGAACTAGATTTTCATCCATTGTGCTCTTATTGATCCCTGCCTCATATCCAAAAATGAATGTTATATGTGAGAATCCTGAAAAAATATCAGCAAACTAGTAGACTGATTAGATACTAGCATACTAGCCCATCACATCAAAATCAAGGTGTCAACCAGCCTATTAGGCAATGAGGGCACCTTTGGAACATATGAAACCTTGTAAGGTCTGAGTGGTGGACTCTATATCTTGAGAACTATCTATATATCAAACTCTTAAACCTTATCACGAGACTTCATTGTCAACTATCCGACTGCTACATTAATTAATTAATCCCTTTTATATGGCTAAGAACAGATGGATATCTTAAAAAATGAGACATAGAACTGCTCAATGACAAGCTCTTGGGATCTTTTAGTTTAGCACGCGGCATGTTCTAAATTCTCGATGTTCAACTATGACATATTTTGTGAGCCACCTCTTATTAGCAATGATGATAAGAATCAGGTTACCAGAATAAACAAGAAAATAACGCGGAAGCGAAATTATAAAGATTAAAGACAGAAATCGAAAGATAGGTGAAATTCAAGACTAAAATCCTCAATTCCAAAATAAAGTGCTAAGAAATCTAATTGAAATTAGTATTCAAAATTAGCAGATTAAGACTAATTATGATACTAATAGAGTCAATTCGATAACTTAGACCAAAAGTTATCTAGACCCCTATTTCGAAGAAATTAAAAACAACAATTAGTATGTGTGTGTGTGTATATATATATATATATATATATATATATATATATATATATAACCTTCTTTAATTTACAATAGAAATCAACTATATCAAATTAAGAATTAATCTTACCTCTAAAGAATCATTCTTATAAGGTTGTAAGATAAATCCATAGTCACCACACACAAAGGTGTAAAGAAGAGAAACCTCTCAAATAATATTAATCATGTTTGTCTTAAAATAATAAAATTCAACCCCTATCCCAAATTGTATAGGATTTAAATGAGAAAAGGATCAAAATAGTCTCTCTTCTTTGGATTAAGGCTCAAAGTGATCCTTGGGTTTTCACATGTAGCACGAATAGTCCCTCATGTTTGCAATATTGGTGCACTTTTGGTCCTTCTTCAAAATTTTACCTATTCTTTTGCATTGATTTATCCATAACCTATGTATGGGATGTTCAGTCATCATTTTATATATTTAGTAGAAATAATTACTTTATATCAAAGAATGTGAGAAGAAAACACTTTGTTTTGTTTAGTAGAAATCTTTTGCAGGTAAAGTCGAGGGTTCATCACGATAATTTCACGTGCAATAGTATAATTTTTTCTTTTCCTGCAAAGTCATACATTAAGATGTTCTTAGTTTAGTTGCAGTAATATTTCTAGTGAACAGAACAAGTGTTTTTCTTATCACCTTCTCTCAGATAGACATATTATTTCTATTAAATATATGAAAAGACGATTGGATATTCCTTATATAAAATCTTAGACAAAATTAATGTTAAAAAATAGGCAATTTTAGGATAGGACCAAAAGTGCACCAATATTACAAACATGAGAGACTATTAATGCTCCATGTGAAAACTCAAGGATCACTTTGAGCCTTAACTTAAAGATGAGGGATTATTTTGAGCCTTTCCTCGATATAAATCCTACTTATATGAAAACTTTTAAACTAGGAAACTTTAAACTAACAAAGCTGATAAACTTTAACTAGGAAACTTTTTAAACTAAGAAAATTTTAAAATAGGAACTTTTGACTTAAAGCGTTCAGCTATTTAGACTCTTTTATTGGGTTTCGGGTGGCCCAATCTTCTTTCCTTTGGCTTGAACACCTCTTTCGTGAAAAATATATTCTTAATTGGAAAAAATACTTAAATACACACCTTTGTTTTCCTTATTTTGAATATCCCCTTCTATTTCTATATACCTCTAAAATCCCTTATTTTTTTATTGTATCTAAGCTACTTATCAATATATGTGAGTCAGTATTTAATGTATCCAAGCTACATATTATGTATTTAGTTTATTTTATAACATATCCGAGCTACATATTGTGTACCCGGTTTATGTTGTAATGTATCCGAGATACTCTTTAATGTATTCGAGCTGCATATTAATGTACTCGATTTGTATTGCTTTTTAAGGGATTAATGTAATTACAAACTAAAGAGGGATATATTGTAATTTCATATTTAAAAACTATGTATTTCCTAAAATTTATCCTTCTTATTTTTATATTGAAGCCCGTCAACTTTAATATAAGTGTACTGACACGAATGCTATCAAATATTGTCTTTAATGTACCTTACATACTATGACATATTTTGTGAGTTACCTCTTATGCATTTCAGTCCAAACAATCCAGATGAATCTATATACTTATATAAACTTCAATAACAAGAATTTGTATTTCATTGAAATAAATTTTTCCAAACATTCAAAATAAAGAATCTAAATGACAAAACTATTACAAACCTAAGTAGGAAAAGGAAAAATAAATAAATAAATAAATAAGAATTACAAATTTTGATATCATGCCTTGTAAATCATAAATTTGAGAACCCTATGGGTTATATATGTTGAGCTCGAGAAGGACTTAAATGAAATATGCATGTTGAACATGAAAGATGGAACTTTAATAATATGGAGGTGGTGGTTATGGAGAAGGTAATGGCTTCTTGTAGTAGTCATTCTTTGGCAAAGAGGGCACCTTATATTCATCTTTAGGTACTGAGGTCACCTTGGGAACATATGATACATTTTTGTAGCTTTCTTCTGAAACTGATGGCTTCTTGTAGTAGTCATTTTTTGACAAAGAAGGCACCTTGTATTCTTCTTTAGGCACTGAGGGCGCCTTTAGAACAAGTGGTACCTTTTTGTAGTTTTCTTCTGTAACTGATGGCTTCTTGTAGTAATCATTCTTTGGCAAAGTAGGTGCCTTGTATTCTTCTTTAGGCACTGAGGGCACCTTTGCAACATATGACACATTTTTATAGTTATCTTCTGGAATTGTTGGCTTCTTATAGTAGTCATTCTTTGGCAAAGATGGTACCTTGTATTCCGGTTTAGGCTCTGTGGATACCTCTGGAACATATGACGCCTTCTTGTATTTATCTTCTGGAGCTAATGGCTTCTTGAAGTAGTCAAATTTTGAAAACAATGACTCTTTATATTCTGGTTTAGCCATCGAGGGTACCTCTGGAACATATGACGTCTTCTTGTAGTTATCTTATGAAACTGATGGCTTCTTAAAGTAGTCAAATTTTGGAAAAAATGACTCCTTATATTTTGGTTTAGCCATCGAGGGTACCTCTGGAACATATGACGTCTTCTTGTAATTGTCTTCGGAAAATAATGGCTTCTTGAAGTAGTCAATTTTTTGGCAAAAATGACTCTTTATATTCTTGTTTAGCCTTTGAGGGTACCTCTGAAACATATGACTCTTTCTTGTTGTTATCTTCCGAAAATAATGGCTTCTTGTAGTAGTCATTCTTTGGCAAGAATGATTCATGTTCGGGAACAGACGGTATTTTCTTATTGTTATCTTCTGAAGCCTAATGGCTTCTTGTAGTAATCAATTTTTGTCAAAGATGACAACTTATATTCCTTTTCCGACTCTGAGGGTACTTTGAAGTTTTCACTTTTGACTATTGTGGTTTGTACTTTATTGTTTGTTGAATCTGACGATTCATAAGAATTATAAGGTGAATATGCCATGGTGCATGTGGCAATCAAGAAAAATGTCAAAGTAGAAGCAAATTGAAGCCATTGCTTCTTCATTTGGATTCCCATCGAGAATTATTAGATTCTAAGGCTAGGTATTTCTTTCTTCTTTTTTTGTGTGTATTGGAATGGAGGAATTAGGAGTTAATATAACATAACTAAGATGGTTTATTTGAAGATTTGGATTCTCTCAAAATTAATTAACATATCAAAGATTTGCCATTTTTTGGTTATGCTGTTCCACTAAGGTTTTGAGATAATGGGAAGCCATGATCAATTCATACACATTTGCTTGACTCACCTATTTTTTAAATTTTAATCCAATTTTTTATTGACTTCCAAGAAAGTTGTTCTTGTTTTTTTTTTTTTTTTTGATTGGTATAGCGAAAAACTGATTAAATTAGTTTTTAAAAATTAAAGATACGTATAGGCCTCACAAATATTTCTATTTAATTATTTGGTGTTCACTAATTATATGTACTTATTGCGCACGACTTACTTATAATTCACATCATGTCATCATACTTACTTTTTTAAATCAAAGTAATTCACAATTGCTATTCTTTGGAAGCACATTGAGTAAATCACTTACGTGCAATATCTTAAAAATCTTACATGAGATGTAAGCTACTTTTACCAATCCCGTTGTAACAAATCTACTAAAAAAGCGTATGTTGGCGCAATAAATTGATCTCTGGCCTCTCTTATCCTTGCGAGTTATTTCCCTGAATACTTCTCATTACCAAGCATGACAATATTTTGGGTTTGATTAGTTTTCTTAATACAAACAAGAAAAATTCTTGTTTTTATTTTCATATATTTAGTGTTTTTGGTTATTAACTCAAATTAATTCAAATTTGCGGTCGTGATCTATTTTTAAGATTAAAAAAAAAAGGTTCTACGAGATATTACATCAATATTCCCTAGGATCGAACCCTACCACAAAGATAATTGAGTCAATCATTTTTCTTAAAAAAAAAAACTCTCAGAAAATTTTAGAAGCTCTGGCTTTAAAAAATTTCATACTTTGAGCATAGAACTTCTGCAATACAGATCAAATGCACCTACACAATAACTAAAGGGAAAATGTATAAGTATCCCCTCAATTTATGCCAGAAATTTCATAGACACACTTATACAATATTAAGGTCCTATTACTTCCTGGATTTATTTCATAAATAATTTTCTATTCCTTTTCGATCGGCTTACGTGGCACTAACTTGGAAAAAAAAATGTCAACAAGTGCTATATTATAAGTGTGTCTCTGAGATTTCGAACATAGATTGAGGGGGTACTTGTGCATTTTCCCATAACTAGATGATTAATATTGAAGGGCTAATGAAAATTTTGTGATATTTTATCTTAAGTAGTATAATATTTATTGTCGATTTTTCTTTATCGGATTGAAATGGTTCGCTTTATTTCTTTATCGCCCATGAGTTATATGTTTATAACGATAGAGATCGTTGTAAAATTAAACGAATTGTATCATTCTTTTGAGTACAATATAAGGAAATTCACCCAATATAATCCTTAGTGACCTATTTTTGAAATATTATCTGATTTTTGTTATGTACCAAGAGTTTTGTTATTAATAGTAAGTGAACAAATTGGCAATTGATGGAAGAATAGATGTAAACTATGTAAACTCTAAATTAAAAAAACTTGTATTCAATTGAAATAAATTTCTCATACAAAATATAGAAATTAAATGACAAAACAATTACAAACCAAGATAGGAAAAGGAAAAATAAATAAATAAATAAATAATTTTATATCATTCCTTCTAACTCTTAATATGAGAACTCCATGAGTTATATATGTTGAGCTGGAGAAGGACTTTAATTGAACAGCCATGTTGAACATGAAAAGAAATTTAATAATATGGAGGTGGTGGTGGTGATGGAGAAGGTGATGGCTTCTTGTAGTAGTCATTCTTTGACAAAGAAGGCGCCTTGTATTCTTCTTTAGGCACGGAGGGCACCTTTGGAACATATGAAACCTTTTTGTAGCTATCTTCAGAAACCGATGGCTTCTTGTAGTAGTCATTTTTTGACAAAGAAGGCACCTTATATTCTTCTTTAGGCACTGAGGGCACCTTTGGAACAAGTGGTACCTTTTTGTAGTTTTCTTCTGAAACTGATGACTTCTTGTAGTAATCATTCTTTGGCAAAGTAGGTGCCTTGTATTCTTCTTTAGGCACGGAGGGCACCTTTGGAACATATGAAACCTTTTTGTAGCTATCTTCAGAAACCGATGGCTTCTTGTAGTAGTCATTTTTTGACAAAGAAGACACCTTATATTCTTCTTTAGGCACGGAGGGCACCTTTGGAACAAGTGGTACCTTTTTGTAGCCTTCTTCTGGAACTGATGGCTTCTTGTAGTAATCATTCTTTGGCAAAGTAGGTGCCTTGTGTTCTTCTTTAGGCACTGAGTGCACCTTTGGAACATATGTCACCTTTTTATAGTTATCTTCTGGAATTGTTGGCTTCTTATAGTAGTCATTCTTTGGCAAAGATGGTACCTTGTATTCCGGTTTAGGCTCTGTGGATACCTCTGGAACATATGGTGCTTTCTTGTATTTATCTTCTGGAGCTAATGACTTCTTGAAGTAGTCAAATTTTGGAAAAAACGACTCCTTATATTCTGGTTTAGCCTTCGAGGGTACCTCTGGAACATATGACTCCTTCTTGTAGTTATCTTCCGAAAATAATGGTTTCTTGTAGTAGTCATTCTTTGGCAAGAATGATTCATGTTTGGGAACAGATGATACTTTCTTATAGTTATCCTCTAAAATTGTTGGCTTCTTGTAGTAATCATTTTTTGGCAAAAATGACGACTTATATTCCTTTTCCGACTCTGAGGGTACCTTGAACTCTTCACTTTTGACTATTGTGGTTGGTACTTTATTGTATGTTGAATCTGATGATTCATAAGAATTGTAAGGTGAATATGCCATAGTGCATGTGGCAATCAAGAAAAATGTCAAAAGACAAGCAAATTGAAGCCATTGCTTCTTCATTTGGCTTCCCATTGAGAAGAATTGGATTCTAATGCTAGATATATCTTTGTTTTTGTTTTTCTTGTGTGTTTTAGAATAGAGGAATTAGGAGTTTATATAACATAACTAACATGGTGATTTGATAAATTAGAAATTAAATAATCCAAACATATCAGCCGTTTTTTCGTTAATGCTGTTCCACTAAGGTTGGTTTTGAGATAATGGGAAGTCATAAACAATTCATACACATTTGCTTGAATCGAATATTTGTTGACTTGCAAGAATGTTGTTTGTTCATTTCTTTTGGTTGAAAAATTGATAAAATTAATATTTAAAAGTTGAGATATGTGTAGGCTTAACAAATACTGTCCATTATTTGGTGTCGATTAATTATTTGTACTTGTTGAGCACAACTTACAATCCACATCATGTATTGTACTTAATCTTTTTAAAAAAAAAATAAAATGGGTAAGCTATTCTTCGGGTGCCCGCCGAATAAATTGCTCATGTGCATTTACTTGCAAATCATATGTAAGCTGCTTTGAGCAACTCCGTTGTGACAAATCAACTGAAAAAACGTTGATAGAAGAAATCGATTCACTGAATATTGAAGGGCTTATGAAAAAAATCGTGATATTTTATCTTTGTGGAACATTTATCTTTGAGTTTCTTTTTATTTGATTAAAATGATTCACTACGATTCGCTTTATTTCTTTTATCTCTCAGGAATCATATGTTCATAACAATAGCAATCAATTTATTTTTCTTCTTTTAAATTCAAACAGATTAGACAAATTGTATCGATTATTTTGCATACCCTTGCGAGTCCATACATACTTTTCATCACCGAGAATGACAATATTTTGGGTTTGATTAGTTAATGATACCAACGGGAATAATTAGACGCTATTGTTTTTAATGTCATATTTTCATATTTTTTGTTATTAATTATAATAATTCAAATTTGTGTCCTGTATGATCTGGTCTTGAGAAAAAAGTGTTGTATGAGATATTACTTCATTCCCGAATATCGAACCCCACCGAAAAAAAATGAGTAAATCAAATTATTTTGAAAATTTTCTGAAAATATTTTAGAAGTTCCGATATTAAAAAAATTCATACTTAGAGCTTAAAACTTCTGCAATATAGATCAAATACACCTAAACAATCACTAAATGATTAATATTGAAGGGCTTATGAAAAAAATCGTGATATTTTATCTTTGTGGAACATTTATCTTCGAGTTTCTTTTTATTTGATTGAAATGATTCACTACGATTCGCTTTATTTCTTTTATCTCTCAGGAATCATATGTTTATAACAATAGCAATCAATTTATTTTTCTTCTTTTAAATTCAAATAGATTAGACAAATTGTATCGATTATTTTGCGTAATATATCAATAGTATAATTCTTAGTTACCTATTTTTGAAGTATGTTAGAGTTTTTTAAAGACCAAAAGTGCACTAGTATTGCAAACATGATAGACTACTAGTGCTCCCTGTGAAAACTTAAGGATCACTTTGAGCCTTAACCTAAAGATGAGAGATTATTTTGAGCCTTTCCTCGATTTAAATCCTACTTTTATGAAAACTTTTAAACAAGGAAACTTCAAACTAAGAAAGCTGAAAAACTTTAACTAGGAAACTTTTTAAACTAACAAACTTTTTAAACTAGGAAACTTTTAAAATAGGAACTCTTGACCTAAAGCGTTCAGCTTTTTAGACTCTTTTATTGGGTTTCGGGTGGCCCAATCTTCTTTCTTTTGGCTTGAACACCTCTTTCGTGAAAAATGTATTCTTAATTGGAAACAATACTTAAATACACACCTTTCTTTTCCTTATTTTCAATCTTTCCTTCTATTTCTATAAACCTCTAAAATCCCTTATTTCTTTATTGTATCTAAGCTACTTATTAATATAATGTATCCGAGCTACATATTATTTACCCGATTTATATTGTAATGTATCTGAGATACTCTTTAATGTATTCGAGCTGCATATTAATGTACTCGATTTTTATTGCTTTTTAAAGTATTAATGTAATTACAAACTAAAGACGGATAGATTGTAATTTCATATTTAAAAACTATGTGATTTTAAAAATTTATCCTTATTAATTTTATATTGAAGCCCGTCAACTTTAGTATAAGTATGCTGACATGAATGCTATCAAATGATGTCTTTAATGTGATGGAAGTTGTGTTAATAACTTTTTATAATGACAAATACTTTTGATGTCATCAATTATGAACCAGGTTCATTCATAAATGAACCAGGTTCATTGATAATGACAAATACTTTTGATTTTGACTCACTTATGAACCAGGCTCATTTATTAAAGCAGTTGTCGTTCTAATTGAAAAGAGACGAAGGACAAATATTAAGGCACAAATGTATTTATGAAAAAAAATGAATATAATAATTATTTCTATAAATAAATAAGACAAAACCTTTTCTGAAAAGGTTGTCTACTTTATATGAAGACAAAACCTTTTCAGAAAAGGTTGCGTATAAACAGAAAAAAGAAAGCAATTCTTTTTCATATCAAAGAAGGATACAAAAATCTAATTATAATCAACTTCAAAGAGAGGAAATAATTCTTGTTCAAAAGTCTATATAAATAGAGATTTCAAGACAAAGAGAGCAGTTCTTTAATCGAAGAAAGGGTGAGGCGAGACAAAGAGAGAGGCAGCAAAGAGCGTTTTTGTGAGTTCTGTGTTTTGTTAACTTGTGAGCTTTGTTCTTTGTAAGATCGTAAGCTTGTGTGATTGTAAATAAGAAGTGGGTTTGCTTCTTGTGGAGAGAGGAGATTAGTGAGTAAGTTTGCAAGAAGTGGGTTTGGCTTTTTGTAGATTTAGAGAATTCGATTAGAGTTGATCGAAAATTGTAATTGAGTAAGAAAAAGTAATAAAACGAAGTTGAGTTTTTCCTTCCTTGAGATAGGAAGGTTTTAGTTAAAGTGTATTGTTTTAATTAACTCTTTTCTTAGGCAAACAATTAAGAACCTGGTTCTTGATTTAGGGGTAAGGTTTCTTCAATTGGTATCAGAGTAGGATCTTTTCACTAAAAGATTAACATCTTGAAAATTAAATGGCAGCACCACCTACCCCCCAAGAAGGAGCTTCTCAAACTCCGCCCCCATTGTTCAATGGAAAATACTATGGATTGTGGAAGAATCGCATGATGGATCATCTGATAGGAGAAAATCGTGATCTCTGGAGTGTAGTCTTAGATGATCCTACTATTCCTATGAAAAAGGGACCTGATGGAGAAACAATGGTACCAAAAGAGAGAAAGGAGTGGGATGCCGCAGATAAACTGGCAATTCAAAATAATGTAAAATCTAAGAAAATTCTAATTTGTGGCATAGGACCAGACGAATACAACAGGATCTCTTCTTGTCAAGATGCCAAGTCAATCTGGAAAACCTTGCAGATTGCACATGAAGGAACAACTCATGTTGAGAAATCAAAGATTGACAATTTGAATAGACAATACGAACTATTCAAAATTATGGAAGGAGAAACTATTCAAGATATGCACACTAGATTCACTGCTATCATCAATGAAATTTACTCTCTAGAAGAAGTAATTCCAAACAGAAAGGTAGTCAGAAAACTCTTGAGCGTCTTACCTGAATCATGGGAAAGTAAAGTTGAAGCAATTACTGAAGCATGTGACTTAGATAAGCTTGCTATGGATGAGCTCATTGGAAACCTCATAACTTACGGACTGAAGAAAAATCAAGAAAGAGAGATTGGTAGCAAAAGGAAAGAAAAGAATATGGCTCTAAAAACTACCACCTCTGAAGATTTTGAGGATGAAAACATCGCACTCATGGCCAAAAGATTCTCCCATTCTTAAAAAGGGGACAAACATTTTAAGAAAAAGAGTTCACAGAAGAATGTTGAAAACTCAAGAGAACAATTGTGTCATAAATGTGGTAGTCCAGACCACTTTATAAAATTCTGTCCACTATGGGCCTTAGAATACAAGAAAAACAACCCAGAAAAGGCAAAAGAAGACAGACATATTCCCAATAACCGGAGAATGACAAATCAAGAGGCCGACATATCCATGAAAAAGGCACTCGCTGCAATGGGAGGCATATTTGAAGATGAATCTGAGAATGAAGAAATCGAGAATCAATCTCTACTTGCAATAAAGAAAGAAGACAATTACGACTTTCTTGCATTAGTAGCAGTAACTGAAGAAGCAGACAAAGAAAGTACTTGTCAAGAACAAGATACAATTCATGCTCTAATGGACGGTTCAGATTCCAAGGAAGAAGAAGAAGACCAAAACAGTCAGGTTAGCACAATTTTCTCTAAAGAAAACTTGATAATCTATACTAAAAGAGAGCTAAAGTCACTTTGGGAAACTGTATTTAAGGCATATAATCAACCTGCCATGAAAAAGAACTGCTAATGGAAGATTACGCATCTCTAAGAGAAGAAAACATGACTCTAGAACAACAAAATTGTTCCCTGCTCAATAAACAAGTAGAATTAGAAAAAGATTTAAACTCTAGCTTCTTAAAAAATCCTTACAAAAGAAACTGAACACGACTGAACAAGAAGCAGAGAACAGTATGAGGTGGAACAGGTCCTCCATAATTCTCGATAGTCTCCATAAAATTCAATCTAGTTCATGACATGGAATAGGTTTTTCTAAAACAAAAAATTCTAACATAGACTGTCTATGCTCTCACTGTGGGTTGACAGGACATAAGAGTCATGCATGTGACAAAAAACAAATTGCTCATCAGAAAAAAATTTCCTTTCTAAGAAAGAGTCAAAAGAAAACTGATTTTGAACCTGGTTCTACATCTAAAGTTCTTCATAGATGGGCTAGAAAAATTCTCATACATCCCTTTAATCACAAACAGGAACTTAAGTGGATTTGGGTACCAAAACTAACTCGATCTGAATAAACCTGCAAGCTTCGGTGAGAGAAAAAGGAAAGCACTGGTACTTGGATGGCGCCTGCTCAAGACATGACAGGAAATCAAGATAACTTTCTCTCACTAAAACGAGTTTAGGGTTGAAAAGTAGCCTTTGGAAATGGAAAAACTGGGGAAATACAAGGAATTGGAAAGGTAGGATTCAATCTCAAACAAGCCATCAATGATGTATACTACGTAAATGGGCTTCAACATAACTTTCTAAGCATATCTCAAATGTGTGACAAAGGGAACAAGGTAGTATTCACTGCAGGTGAATGTAGAGTGATAAACTCAACAACTGAGGAACTGGTACTTCTGGGAAAGAGACACAAGAATGTAGTACACAACTGAAATAATAAGTTCAAAAAATTCACTTACTTGCCTCAGTGCTCTCACTGAAAACTCTGCCCACTGGAACAAAAGGCTAGGACATATTAACCTCTTTACAATTAATAAACTAATATCAAAATATCTGGTTAGAGGATTGCCGAACAAAATTTGCAAAGTGAACAGTTTTGTGGTGCATGTGTCAAAGGGAAACAGTCCAAATCATCTTTTAAACCAAAGGGAATGGTTAGCACCACAAAACCTCTAGAAATGCTTCACATAGACTTATGTGGACCAATGCGTGTGATAAGTAGAGGAGGCAAAAAATACATTCTTGTAATAGTTGATGACTACTCAAGGTTTACTTGGACTATGTTTTTGGCAACAAAATATGAAACTTATGAAGTATTTGAAATATTTGTCAGATTAGTTCAGAAGAAACTCAATACAGAAGTCATTAACATAAGATCAGATCATGGTTCAGAGTTTGAAAACTCAAATTTCTTAAATTTTTGCAGTACAAATGGAACTGATCACAATTTTTCTTCAACAAGAACTCCGCAACAAAATGGTGTAGTTGAGCGTAAAAACAGAACTCTTGAAGATGTCGCTTGCATGCTAACAGCAAGCAAACTACCACAGTTTTATTGGGCAGAGGCCATAAACACTGCTTGTTATCTGATAAACAGGTGCACAATAAGGACTTTTTTGAATAAAACCCCTTATGAACTACTTAAAGGAAGAAAGCCTAGCTTAGCACATCTTTGACCATTTGGATGCATATGTTACGTGCACAATAATGGAAAGGATAATTTTGGAAAATTTGATGCCAAGAGTGATGAAGGAATATTCTTATGATATTCAACACAAAGCAAAGCATATAAAGTACTCAAAAAAGAACAAATCGAGTGGAAGAAAGCATGCATGTTATTTTTGATGAAGGCATAACAAAAGAATTGAATAATCCTGTTGAACATCCTCCAAAACCATTGGAAGATTTACAATCAGATGAGGATAATACCACAAATAAGTCAAATCCTCAAGAAATTAAAAATACACCAACAGAGACAGCAAGAGAAACATCAGATACTCCAACATCTAAATCAACTCAAAATCCTCAGATTCATGGCTGGAAACATCAAAGTTATCATCCCATTCAAAACATCCTCACACCATTGGAATCGGGGATTCATATCAGATCTAGAGTACGAAATATGTGTGCCTTCTCAGCTTATCTATCTCAAATTGTTCCCACAAATATTGAAGAAGCCTTGGGAGATCCAGACTGGATTATTGCTATGCAAGAAGAATTGAGTCAGTTTGAAAGAAGCGAAGTCTGGAACCTTGTTCCAGACCACATGATCAAACAGTCATAGGTACTCGATGGGTTTTCAGAAACAAATTAGATGACCAAGGTCAGATCACTAGGAACAAAGCTCGACTAGTGGTTCAAGGTTACAATCAAGAAGAAGGAATCGACTATGATGAAACCTTTGCACCGGTGGCAAGAATGGAAGCTATAAGAATGTTAATTGCTTTTACAACCCACATGGAATTTAAACTCTATCAGATGGATGTAAAAAGTGCATTTTTTAATGGTTTTCTACAAGAAGAAGTGTTTGTGAAACAACCCCCTAGTTTTGAGGACCCAGACAAACCTGAACATGTCTACAAGTTAGAGAAAGCATTGTACGGACTAAAGCAAGCTCCAAGAGCATGGTATGATCGTCTATCCACATTCCTTCTAACACATGGTTACTCCCTGGAAAAATAGACAATACTCTCTTTCTTAAAAAACAAGGTTCAAATATGCTCATTGTACAAATTTATGTCGACGACATCATATTTGGTGGAACTGACCCCTTACTTGGAATTGAGTTCGCAAAACTCATGAGTAGTGAATTTGAGATGAGTATGATGGGAGAACTAACTTTCTTCCTAGGTCTTCAAATTGATCAATCTCCTACAGGAACATTCATTCATCAACAGAAGTATATTCATGAACTGCTGGAAAAATTTGACATGAATGAAGCAAAGATAATTGACACTCCCATTGGCACTACAACAAAGTTAGACAAAGATGAAGCAGGTTCTCCAGTCAATGATACAAAATACAGAGGTATGATTGGATCACTCTTGTACCTAATTGAAAGCAGACCCGACATTATGTTTAGTGTTGGACTTTCTGCACGATTTCAGTCATGTCCTAAAGAATCTCATCTAAAAGCAGTAAAGAGAATACTTAGGTATCTCAAAGGTTATGTGAACCTGGTGCTATGGTACCCATCAGGAGACTCATTTGATTTAATAGGATTTGCTGATGCTGACTATGTCGGATACTTAGTTGACCGAAAAAGTACATCTGGAATGGCTAACTTTCTAGGACCATGTCTTGTCTCATGGGCCACTAGAAAACAAAATTCAGTTGCCCTTTCTACAGTAGAGGCAGAATATGTAGCAGCTGCATCTTATTGTGCACAATTATTATGGATAAAGCAACAGTTAGAAGACTTTGGGATCAAGACAGGCTGCATTTTTATTATGTGTGATAACACTAGTGCTATTAATATGGCAAAGAACCCAGTCCAACACAAACGCACTAAACATATTGACATTCGACATCACTTTCTGAGAGACAATGTTGAAAAAGGATTTATCATAATGAAATTATTCGCTACAGAGGATCAAATTGCTGACATTTTTATGAAGGCTTTTGGGCTAGAACCATTCCTTAAAAATCATTTATCTCTAGGACTTGAGTTTCAAAACTAAAAGAACCAGGTTCTACTCACCACCGACTCAGGTTATTATATTTTCAACCTGGTTCTCCTATTTAACTTTTTGTTTGGGCGGGAAATACATAGAGTCACATTAAAACTCCAACGTCTCTTCGATGTGACTGTCGCCGTTTCAAATTCCATTCAGGGCTGTTCAAAGTACCAATTCATCATTATTACCCTTCTATTCCCCATAAAACCTTTTATCTTCCACACACACATAAAAAAATGTCTTCCTCTCTCCTTCTCATCGACTACTCCGATGATGAACCTACCTTCACATCGGAAACTCTGGCAACAACTCAGGGGGAACCCAGTCCACCACCATCACCAATAGCCGACCCCCCCCCCCAAGTTTCTTCCCCACCATCTTCTTCCTCCATTCTCCCAGAAAACCCCCAAACCTCTAACCCTATTTCATCTCCTCCAGAAATTATGCCCTCATCTAGCTCTCCTCAAATACATACAATCCCTTCATCTACACTAGTTCCCCAGTGTCCTCGCAAGCATATTGTTGTCAAACGAAAGACGATTCGTACTCCTCGCACTCGACAAGCAAGTCAATCCCATCTAGAGATGTTGGAAGAATCTACAAACAAACGTTGTCGTACTGGTTAGTCACCTTCTTGCTCCTCTTCCACCCCTGTTATTTCTGAGTCTGATGAAGACATTCTAGAATCTGCCCGTTCTTCACAACCTCCCTCTTCTAAAATCCTAACCAAAAATGAAATTAAATTTCTTGCCATGGGAAGGGAGGCTTATTTTAAATCACAGAAAATCTTGAGAGGGCGAACAATTCATCCAAAAATCAGGGATCATACTGCAATCAAAAAAATTTTGGCAGTACTTGCAGTACTGGGATGGGTAGATATTTTTCTTCACTCTGATAACATGATATTTGACATAGAAGTGGCTGAGTTTTATGCAAATTTGACAGTGATTGATGATTCAGTACTTTCTTCGTCTGTTCATGGTATAATTATAGTTTTTGACAAAACTAGATTAGGGGCAATACTTCGTATTCCTTGGATAAGGTTGGAAGAATATCACTAGGGTACAGATGAAAATTGCGCATTAACATAAAATTTTACACAAGGGAGGGTCAGTGATCGACCACGAAAAGTACTGAAAGGAGAAATGTCTCCTTTTCACAAATTAGTGTTTGAAGTAGTTCACAAAGGCATTATTCCAAGAGGAGAAAGGAGACATGAAGCTAACTTTCGATATATGGGTCTTGGTCATGCTTTGGATACCATGTGTCCTATTAATTGTGTTGTGCGGAATTTGATATAATACGAGAAAATATAAACGCGAAAAACAAGACAACAGATTTACGTGGTTCACCAATAAATTGGCTATGTCCACGGGAAGAGGGGGAGCAGTTTTATTATGGAGAGGCAAGAACAGAATTACAGAATAGGGTTTGTCATAGCGTCTATATATAGTGCTAAACTACGCCCTAACAGGCTTGGGCCCAAAATACAGAATTGACAGATAATTAAGGGCCCAATACAACAACATTGTATACCGTCGGGCCGGGGGCGGGTTTGATTCAAGGCATAACAAATTGGCCTTCCCTTATAATTAAACATATGGTCAGAATAGTGGATCCTAAGAAACCTCATCAATTAGTTATGGGAACTTGTTGACTACTATGTTTAAAGAATTTGGGGTACCTTTGAAGGATGGACGGGCTTTGAGTAACTATGAGATGTTTACTCAAATTACTCTTGCTGAATGTAATCTTTTGGATGATGCTGCTGATCAAGTTCCTATACATTCTGCTGGTCCAGTCACTACTCTTATTTCTGAGCTTAATGAGGCTCGAGCTCAAAATGTGTTACTCAAAGATGAAGTTACTATTCTTCAGGCTCAGTTGGCTGCTTCTCAGGGGGAAGTTGGGAGATTAAAAGATCAACTTATTCAACAGGAATTTGATAACAATGCTCGTGTGGATCATATACTTCATGCTTTTTCTAGGCCTTAGTTAAAGACTTTTCTGTTCTATATTCAGACAATATTAATGGCTCTTGGTTGTATTGCTGTTATAGTTTTTGTGGATATCATATGGTAGTATCCTTCTATTTTAATGATGTGGATATGTTTTTGCTCTATATTGGGCTTTTTGATATGTCAAAAGGGGGAAACAGTTTCTAAAATATGGTGTTATTATGGGTATTATTTGTCATCATCAAAAAAGGGGCATTTGATGGAAGTTGTGTTAATAACTTTTGATACTGACAAATACTTTTGATGTCATCAATTATGAACCATGTTCATTTATAAATGAACCATGTTCATTGATAATGACAAATACTTTTGATATTGACTCACTTATGAACCAAGCTCATTTATTAAAGCAGTTGTCGTTCTAATTGAAAAGAGACAAAGCAAAAATATTAAGGCACAAATGTATTTATGAAAAAAAATGAATATAATAATTATTTCCATAAATAAATAAGACGAAACCTTTTCTGAAAAAGTTGCCTACTTTATATGAAGACAAAACCTTTTCAGAAAAGGTTGCGTATAAACAGAAAAAAGAAAGCAATTCTTTTTCATATCAAAGACGGATACAGAAATCATAATTATTATCAACTTCAAAGAGAGGAAATAATTCTTATTCTAAAGTCTATATAAACAGAGATTTCAAGACAAAGAGAGCAGTTCTTTGCAATCGAAGAAAGGGTGAGGCGAGACGAAGAGAGAGGCGGCAAAGAGCGTTTTTGTGAGTTCTGTGTATTTTGTTAACTTGTGAGCGTTGTTCTTAGTAAGATCGTAAGCTTGTCTGATTGTAAACAAGAAGTGGGTTTGGCTTCTTGCGGAGAGAGGAGGTTAGTGAGTAAGTTTGCAAGAAGTGGATTTGGCTTTTTGTAAATTTAGAGAATTCGATTAGAGTTGATCGAAAATTGTAATTGAGTAAGAAAAAGTAATAAAACAAAGTTGAGTTTTTCCTTCCTTGAGATAGGAAGGTTTTAGTTAAAGTATATTATTTTAATTAACTCTTTTCTTAGGCAAAAAATCAAGAACCTGACTCTTGATTAAGGGGTAAGGTCTCTTCATAATGTACCTTACATACTATGACATATCTTGTGAGTTACCTCTTATGCATTTCAGTCCGAATGATCCAGATGAATCTATATACTTATATAAACTTCAATAACAAGAATTTGTATTTAATTGAAATAAATTTCTCCAAACATTCAAATAGAATCTAAATGACAAAACAATTACAAACCTAAGTAGGAAAAGGAAAAATAAATAAATAAATAAATAAAATTACCAATTTTGATATCATGCCTTGTACATCATAAATTTGAGAACCCTATGGGTTATTTATGTTGAGCTCGAGAAGGTCTTAAATGAAATATGCATGTTGAACATGAAAGATAGAAATTTAATAATATGGAGGTGGTGGTGATGGAGATGATAATGGCTTCTTGTAGAAGTCATTCTTTGGCAAAGAGGGCACCTTGTATTCATCTTTAGGTACTGAGGTCACCTTGGGAACATATGATACCTTTTTGAAGCTATCTTCTGAAACTGATGGCTTCTTGTAGTAGTCATTTTTTGATAAAGAAGGCACCTTGTATTCTTCTTTAGGCACCGAGGGCACCTTTGGAACATATGAAACCTTTTTGTAGTTATCTTCAGAAACCGATGGCTTCTTGTAGTAGTCATTTTTTGACAAAGAAGGCACCTTGTCTTCTTCTTTAAGCACTGTGGGCACCTTTGGAACAAGTGGTACCTTTTTGTAGTTTTCTTCTGGAATTGATGGCTTCTTGTAGTAATCATTCTTTGGCAAAGTAGGTGCCTTGTATTCTTCTTTTGGCACTGAGGGCACCTTTGGAACATATGGCACCTTTTTATAGTTATCTTCTGGAATTGTTGGCTTCTTATAGTAGTCATTCTTTGGCAAAGATGGTACCTTGTATTCCGGCTTAGGCTCTGTGGATACCTCTGGAACATATGGCGCCTTATTGTATTTATCTTCTGGAGCTAATGGCTTCTTGAAGTAGTCAAATTTTGAAAAAAATGACTCCTTATATTCTGGTTTAGCCATCGAGGGCACCTCTGAAACATATGACGTCTTCTTGTAGTTACCTTCTGAAACTGATGGCTTCTTAAAGTAGTCAAATTTGGGGGGAAATGACTCCTTATATTCTTGTTTAGCCATGGAGGGTACCTCTGGAACATATGACGTCTTCTTGTAGTTGTCTTCGGAAAATGATGGCTTCTTGAAGTAGTCAAATTTTGGAAAAAAATGACTCCTTATATTCTGGTTTAGTCTTCGAGGGTACCTCTGGAACATATGACTCCTTCTTGTAGTTATCTTCCGAAAATAATGGCTTCTTGTAGTAATCATTCTTTGGCAAGAATGATTCATGTTCGGGAACAGATGATACTTTCTTATAGTTATCTTCATAAATTGATGGCTTCTTGTAGTAATCATTTTTTGGCAAAAATGACGACTTATATTCCTTTTCCGACTCTGAGGGTACCTTAAAGTCTTCACTTTTGACTACTGTGGTTGGTACTTTATTGTATGTTGAATCTGATGATTCATAAGAATTGTAAGGTGAATATGCCATAGTGCATGTGGCAATCCAGAAAAATGTCAAAACACAAGCAAATTGAAGCCATTGCTTCTTCATTTGGCTTCCCATTGAGAAGAATTGGATTCTAAGGCTAGATATATCTTTGTTTTTCTTTTTCTTGTGTGTTTTAGAATGGAGGAATTAGGAGTTTATATAACATAATTAAGATGGTGATTTGATGATTTAAAAATTAAATAATCCAAACATATCAAAAATTTTGCCATTTTTTGGTTAATGCTGTTCCACTATGGTTGGTTTTGAGATAATGGGAAGTCATAAACAATTCATACACAATTGCTTGACTCGCCTATTTCTAAACTTTTAATCGAATATTTGTTGACTTGCAAGAATGTTGTTTGTTCATTTCTTTTGGTTCTGAAAATTTGATATTAGGCTTAACAAATACTGTCCATTATTTGGTGTCGATTAATTATTTGTACTTGTTGAGCACAACTTATAATCCACATCATGGTATTGTACTTAATCTTTTTAAAAAAAAAAAAATAGGTAAGCTATTCTTTGGGTGCCCGTCGAATAAATTGCTCATGTGTATTTACTTGCAAATCATATGTAACTCCGTTGTGACAAATCAATTGAAAAAACGTTGATAGAAGAAATCGATCTCTGAACTCTCTTACCCTTGCGAGTACCATACATACTTTTCATCACCAAGATTGACAATATTTTGGGTTTGATTAGTTAATGATACCAACGGGAATAATTAGAAGTTATTGTTTTTAATGTCATATTTTCATATTTTTGGTTATTAATTATAATAATTCAAATTTGTGTCCTGTATGATCAAGTCTTCAGAAAAAAGTGTTGTATCAGATATTACTTCATTCCCGAATATCGAACCCTATCAAAATAAAATAATTGAGTAGATCAAATTGTTTTGAAAATTTTCTGAAAATATTTTAGAAGTTTCGATATTAAAAAAATTCATACTTAGAGCTTAAAACTTCTGCAATATAGATCAAATACACCTACACAATCACTAAATGATTAATATTGAAGGGCTTATGAAAAAACTGTGATATTTTATCTTTGTGTAACATTTATTTTTGAGTTTCTTTTTATTTGATTAAAATGATTCACTACTTGATTCGCTTTATTTCTTTTATCTCTCAGGAATCAGATGTTTATAACAATAGCAATCATTTTATTTTTCTTCATTTAAATTCAAACAGATTTGACAAATTGTATCGATTATTTTCCGTGATATATCAATAGTGTAATTCGTAGTTACCTATTTTTTAAGTATGTTATGGTTTTTTTAGGACCAATATTGCAAACATGAGAGACTATTAATACTCCATGTGAAAACTTAAGGATCACTTTGAGCCTGAACTTAAAGATGAAAGATCATTTTGAGCCTTTCCTCGATTTAAATCCTACTTTTATGAAAACTCTTAAACTAGGAAACTTTAAACTGAGAAAGCTGAAAAACTTAAACCAAGAAACTTTTTAAACTAACAAACGTTCTAAACTAGGAAACTTTTAAAATAGAAACTTTTGACTTTAAGCGTTCAGCTTTTTAGACTCTTTTATTGGGTTTCGGGTGGCCCAATCTTCTTTCCTTTGGCTTGAACACCTCTTTCGTGAAAAATATATTCTTAATTGTAAAAAATATTTAAATACACACCTTTGTTTTCCTTATTTGCAATATCCCCTTCTATTTCTATAAACATCTAAAATCTCTTGTTTCTTTATTGTATCTTAGCTACTTATTAATATAATGTATCCGAGCTACATATTATGTACCCAGTTTATATTGTAATGTATCCAAGATACTCTTTAATGTATTCGAGCTGCATATTAATGTATTCGATTTTTATTGCTTTTTAAGGGATTAATGTAATTACAAACTAAAGAGGGATAGATTGTAATTTTATATTTAAAAACTATGTGATTCCTAAAATTTATCCTTAGTAAATTTATATTGAATCCCGTCAACTTTAGTATAAGTATGCTGACATGAATGCTATCAAATGATGTCTTTAATGTACCTTACATACTATGACATATCTTTTGAGTTACCTCTTATGCATTTCAGTCCGTATAATCCAGATGAATCTATATACTCATATAAACTTCAATAACAAGAATTTGTATTTAATTGAAATAAATTTCTCCAAACATTCAAAATATAGAATCCAAATGACAAAACTATTACAAACCTAAGTAGGAAAAGGAAAAATAAATAAATAAATAAATAAATAAGAATTACAAATTTTGATATCATGCCTTGTACATCATAAATTTGAGAACCCCATGGGTTATATATGTTGAGCTCGAGAAGGACTTAAATGAGATATGCATGTTGAACATGAAAGATGAAAATTTAATAATATGGAGGTGGTGGTGGTGATGGAGAAGGTGATGACTTCTTGTAGTATTCATTCTTTGACAAAGAAGGCGCCTTGTATTCTTCTTTAGGCACGGAGGGCACCTTTGGAACATATGAAACCTTTTTGTAGTTATCTTCAGAAACTAATGGATTCTTGTAGTAGTCATTTTTTGACAAAGAAGGCACCTTGTATTCTTCTTTGGACACTGAGGGCACCTTTGGAACAAGTGGTACCTTTTTGTAGTTTTCTTCTGGAACTGATGGCTTCTTGTAGTAATCATTCTTTGGCAAAGTAGGTGCCTTGTATTCTTCTTTAGGCACTGAGGGCACCTTTGGAACATATGACACCTTTTTATAGTTATCTTCTGAAATTGTTGGCTTCTTATAGTAGTCATTCTTTGGCAAAGATGGTACCTTGTATTCCGGTTTAGGCTCTGTGGATACTTCTGGAACATATGGCGCCTTCTTGTATTTATCTTCTGGAGCTAATGGCTTCTTGAAGTAGTCAAATTTGGGGAAAAATGACTCCTTATATTCTGGTTTAGCCATGAAGGGTACCTCTGGAACATATGACGTCTTCTTGTAGTTGTCTTCGGAAAATGATGGCTTCTTGAAGTAGTCAAATTTTGGAAAAAATGACTCCTTATATTCTGATTTAGCCTTCGAGGGTACCTCTGGAACATATGACTCCTTCTTGTAGTTATCTTCCGAAAATAATGGCTTCTTGTAGTAGTCATTCTTTGGCAAGAATGATTCATGTTCGGGAACAGATGATATTTTCTTATAGTTATCCTCTGAAATTGATGGTTTTTTGTAGTATTCATTTTTTGACAAAAATGACGGCTTATATTCCTTTTCCGACTCTGAGGGTACCTTGAAGTCTTCACTTTTGACTACTGTGGTTGGTACTTTATTGTATGTTGAATCTGATGATTCATTAGAATTGTAAGGTGAATATGCCATAGTGCATGTGGCAATCAAGAAAAATGTCAAAGCACAAGCAAATTGAAGCCATTGCTTCTTCATTTGGCTTCCCATTGAGAAGAATTGGATTTTAAGACTAGATATATCTTTGTTTTTCTTTTTCTTGTGTGTTTTAGAATGGAGGAATTAGGAGTTTATATAACATAATTAAGATGGTGATTTGATGATTTAAAAATTAAATAATCCAAACATATCAAAGATTTTGCCATTTTTTGGTTAATGCTGTTCCACTAAGGTTGGTTTTGAGATAATGGGAAGTCATAAACAATTCATACACATTTGCTTGACTCACCTATTTCTAAACTTTTAGTCGAATATTTGTTGACTTGCAAGAATGTTGTTTGTTCTTTTCTTTTGGTTGTGAAAATTTGATAAAATTAATTTTTAAAAGTTGAGATATGTGTAGGCTTAACAAATACTGTCCATTATTAGGTGTCGATTAATTATTTGTACTTGTTGAGCACAACTTATAATCCACATCATGGTATTGTACTTAATCTTTTTTTTTAAAAAAAATGGATAAGCTATTCTTCGGGTGCCCGCCGAATAGCTCATGTGCATTTACTTGCAAATCATATGTAAGCTGCTTTGAGCAACTCCGTTGTGACAAATCAACTGAAAAAACGTTGAAAGAAAAAATCGATCTCTGACCTCTGTTACCCTTGCGAGTACCATACATACTTTTCATCACCTGACAATATTTTGGGTTTGATTAGTTAATGATACCAACGGGAATAATTAGAAGCTATTGTTTTAATGTCATATTTTCATATTTTTGGTTATTAATTATAATAATTCAAATTTGTGTCCTGTATGATCTAGTCTTGAGAAAAAAGTGTTGTATGAGATATTACTTCATTCCCGAATATCGAACCCTACCAAAAAAAATTATTGAGTAGATTAAATTATTTTGAAAATTTTCTGAAAATATTTTAGAAGTTCCGATATTAAAAAAATTCATACTTTGAGCTCAAAACTTCTGCAATATAGATCAAATACACCTAAACAGTCACTAAATGATTAATATTGAAGGGCTTATGAAAAAATTGTGATATTTTATCTTTGTGTAACATTTATCTTCGAATTTTTTTTTATTCGATTAAATGATTCACTACTTGATTCGCTTTTTTTTTTTATCTCTCAGGAATCATATGTTTATAACAATAGCAATCATTTGTTTTTCTTCTTTTAAATTCAAATAGATTAGACAAATTGTATTGATTATTTTGCGTAATATACTAATACTGTAATTCTTAGTTACCTATTTTTGAAGTATGTTAGAGTTTTGTTATAAGTAGTAAGTGAACAAATTGTCAATTGCTGAAAGAATAGCTGAAAATTAAAACTACTTTAACTCTCAATAAAAAGAACTAGTATTCAATTATAATAAATAATCATCTGGAAATATTGAAAATACGATATAATTTAATTTAATCATAAAATAATTACAACCTGAATTATGAAAATATATCCCTTTCATAAATCATGTACAATTATTTCTTGAACACAAGTGCTTGAAATAACATGTTATTATTCCATAAAGATTAATTATTTTCTTATTTCAATTCACGTGATACTCCTTTTTTTTTATAAGTCCATTCCATTAAAAATATGACCTTCTATAATTGAAAATAATTTAACTTTAAGTTGTTCATTTACTCTTAATAAAATGATTATAGTCTCAAAAAAAGTCGAAGGGTGGTTTAGACAAAAAAAAAGAATTAATCTCAATTCCTTACTTGAGTTGGGTGAGCTTTCGTTTTTTGCATTGAAGATTCATTTAAGTTTAATATATTTATTATCAGTGTTTTCAAAAACATTTTTGGGGTCAGTTTCGGGGGAGGGTTACTAAAAATGCTTTGAAACGCAAATTGAATACGTAGATTCACAGGGCGTAAATCCTAGAATTTCGGGCGTAAGTCCGAGCGTAAAAACGCAAGCCCCGGGCGTAAAAATGTATGTCAGGACGTTAAGTTCTTTTTTTAATTATTTTTAAATCTTGTTTGGCTTTATATCATTTTATTATTGGTATAATTATATTTCTAAAAATAATTAATTATAATAATTTTTTCTTTTTTTTCTTTTTTTTTAATAATTTTTTCTTCATTATTGATTATTAATACTTATCTCAAATAAAGATCATAATATTTTTCTATATATTATACGCCATTTATTAAAATTTATTTGTAAAATTATTGAAAGTTTTACTTTTACTTATTTTCTTAGTAATTGTAAAATTAAATATCCATGAAACTATGCACTGTAGATCCATGGGACTTACAGCCCATGTCTCGAACTTTCCTCTCAGCCCGTATTACATAAAATGAGAGTCCGGAGCTTATAGGGTACAAAATATCAACAATAATTTTAAAACGGCATATAAAATTTTATATCAACCAAAACGGTAAAATTGTTGCACCAACAGCGACTTACCCCACCGGAAAAAGCAAAATCGCTGCCTCTACAGCGATTTTGCAAAATATATTTTTTGTTTTTTTAAAAAAAAATCGCTGCCTAAACAGGGATTTGAAAAAAATACAAAATCGCTGCCAAGGCGGCGATTTTTTTTTAAAAAAAAAAATTCTTTAAAAAAATAAGGAAATCGCTGTTGGGGCAGCGATTTCAAAAATATATATATAAAAAAAATTTGAAAAATATTTACTCGCTGCCCCAGCAGCGGTTTCCTTTTTTTTTTTTATAAATCGCTGCCTAAATTTCATTCTTTTTTAAAAAAAAATTCGCATTTTGCAAAATCGCTGCAGAGGCAGCGATTTTGCTTTTTTCGGTGGGGTAAGTCGATGTTGATGCAACGATTTTACCGTTTTGATTAATATAAAATTTTATATACCGTTTTTAAATTTTTATTAATATTTTTAAGTTCCGGACTCGGTAAAATGATTCGCCTCACAGTCCCACCTTTTTAAAAAATTGTTTATTATTGTATGGAAATTGAAACGTGATTAATGCATCTTAATTCAGTGTGATTAGTCTCTATTCCTTGACTATTATCGTTTTAAATTCTTACAATACATGTAATTCCTCCTATTCAAAATATAATAAATTATTTTGGGTATCACGCACACTTTTAAGAGAATAATTTATTAATATTATTTTTTTTGCTTTTTCACAAACTTTTCTTAAATCTTAAAGATTTAGATTGTTGAAAACCTAGTTATAAAAAAGGGATAACTTTAAGAAAACCTACACCCGGAATGTTTTTTAGGTGGAATGGTACTACAATTTACATTCCAAATATGAAAAAATAAAATCAAAAGTGAAAATTATTGATAATTCGTACAACTGGATATGAGACTTGATAAGACTTTAACTTTAGATCAATCTGATTTTAAATCATGATTTTGTAACGAATCAAAAATATCAAAGTGAAAGCAAGAACTTCAGTATATGAGAATTAATATTTGTGTGTATCACTTATTTGAAATTTCAACGTCAACACTCGTGCAAGGACTTGAGAAAAACAATAATATTCTCATTCTTCATTTGTAGTTGCCTTTCTTGACTTAACTTTAATTTCTCTGGTCTTTGTTTTTATCTGAGGTCTAGTGTGATTGTACTATTGTCATATGTTGTAGTTTCCTTGAGATTTCATGGCAAACTTTAGTGTTTGGAAGGATGATTATTGGATAACGCCAACATTCTGCCAATGGAGAGCCTCAAGTGATAGAATCACCGAGATACCTCTAGTCATAAATTATAGTTAAACATGACGCTTAATGAGTTTGGTTAGAAAAAGTTGTATCCTCAACTATTATCGATAGGTGTTGGGGGGGAGGATTGGTGGTCACACCAACAATGCCTATTGCAAACCTCAGGATGGCCTGGGCCGGGATAGCCCAAATCAAATTATAATACAACACGACGCTTATTTAATGGATATGAACTTAATTAAAACAATACTCCTCTTGTTCTAATTTATTTGTCTTACTAGTCTTTTCAAAAAGAATAATTTATTTTTTTTAACTCCGTGTTAATTTAAACTATAATCAAATAAATTAAAATAGAGGAAGTAAAACTTTTTACAATTACCTATAGCTTTTGACATGATTGATGATCAATTGGTCCTAATAGTCAAAAGAATAGAAATTTTAAGAATTAGAGTTAATTAAAACCTAGCCTCTTGTTCTCTACTTCTATAAAGAGAGAGGAAATGGGAAAGAGAAATCTACAACCACTTCTTTGAGGTATTTCCTTCTCCTCTTCTTCTTCTTTTATACCGAAAAATGGGAGGTGGTGGTAATATGTCTGTTCCAACAACTAAAACAGAACAAAAGAAAAATCCTCTCCAAAGAGCGCCAATTTCAAAGCCCCCTTTTACACTTAGTGACATCAAGAAAGCCATCCCTCCTCACTGCTTTGAGCGGTCTCTCATTCGCTCATCCTACTATGTTGTACATGATCTAGTATTGATCTACATCTTCTATTACATCGCGTCCACTTACTTCCATGCCCTTCCATCTCCATACTCTTACCTAGCATGGTTCGCTTATTGGATCGTTCAAGGTTGTGTTTCCACAGGTATATGGGTCAATGCCCATGAATGTGGTCACCAAGCGTTTAGTCATTACCCGTTGATAAATGACACTATTGGTTTTATCCTCCACTCAGCACTTTTAACACCATACTTCTCATGGAAGTATAGTCATCGCCGTCACCACTCCAATACTGCTTCCCTTGAGAACGATGAAAACTATGTTCCCAAAACCAAGTCAGAACTAAAATGGTTCACCAAAGCATACGCGAACAATCCATTAGGACGATTATTCATACTCGTATTTACCCTCACCGTTGGCTTACCTTTATACTATGCCATAAATGTGGCTGGAAGACCTTATGATCGCTTTGCAAGTCATTATAATCCATATAGCCCTATATATAACGATCGTGAAAGGCTACAAATTTACATTTCTGATGTAGGTGTGATTGCAACTAGTTATGTATTGTATCGCGTTGCATGCACACAAGGGCTAACTTGGCTTGTATGCATCTATGGGGTACCCCTCCTAATTGTAAACGGATTCATAGTGTTGATCACGTTTTTGCACCATACACACTCTTCATTACCACATTACGATTCACAAGAATGGAATTGGCTACGAGGAGCTCTAGCTACGGTAGATAGAGACTATGGTGTGTTAAATTACTTCTTCCATAACATTGCGGATACTCATGTTATGCATCATCTATTCTCATCAATTCCACATTACCATGCAATAGAGGCAACAAAAGCTATCAAGCCAGTATTAGGAGAATACTACCAATATGATGGTACCCCAATTTATAAGGCAATGTGGAGGGACTTCAAGGAGTGCATCTATGTTGAGAAAGATAATGAATCTCAAGAAAAAGGTGTTTATTGGTACAAAAACAATATTTGAAAGTTTAATAGTTACATGGAATAGTTAAACATTTTGGATTGTGTATTTTCATCAATTTGTATCTAGGTACTAGTTCTGAACCAATCCTACCATGTTTCACTACTACAAATAAATATTTTTTTCGACAACCAGAGTGAGAAATTTGTGTTATAAAATATGATTTTTCCACTCATTTTCCATCGGATCAACTTATTGAGAAAATGCATGGTAGAAAATTAGTTCCCCTAAAATAGTTGATAACTTCCTAAATTTTTTTATACAAATATTATATTATATTTTTTTCTCACGTATTCAATCAAAAAATATCATTGGGAATCCACTAAACATTTTTGAGTGGAAATAGTAATTTTTTTGTAGTGTGTATATTAGGTTCTCATCACATGCTACACTAATGAACAGTATTACTATCGACATTGGTTATGGTGCAGTGGTGAGACTATTTCACCCTTAACGATAGTTCTCGGGTTCGAATCCTGGGTATGAAGAAAATCTTGTGAGGAGCGTCATCCTCAGATGGTTACATCCAAAAAGCATGAGGGAAAGAGACTAAGTGATAAAACAAAGGATAGTAATATGAATAAGTGATATTGTGCTCCATAAGAAAAGTCATTATCAATTAGAAAAGTTACAACCTATTAAAAAAAATCACTATTTATCCAAAAAAAAGTCACCACTCACCCATTTGAACGTGAAAAGAGACTATTCATGTTGCATCCCTTCTCTTGATGTCTTTTTAGAAAAAAAAAAGCTTTAAGTCATTCACGGCCATTTAAAATTGTTTGTATAAATTATTTAAATATCTCAATTAAGGTTTGTATCTATTGAATATCTTCACCATATTAAATTGATACCTATTAGACATTTTTTTTCAATCAGCCAGAAATTTGAAGTGTGTGAGATTTACTCGCCATGACATGGCACAATAACAAATTAAACTTTGACATGTCATTTAGTTTCAAAAAATTATTTTAAAAAATCTTATAAAAAATATTTAAAACTAAAAAATAATATAAAAAGAAAAATCAACCCTATATATTAATAACCTCTTTCCGGCAGAACTAGTCCACCGGAACACCACAGCCCAATAACGAGAAGCAAGTATCTTCCCCATATTTGTCTCATCAACACCATAACTGCTATCTACACTACAACAAAAATAATCATTAGCAGCATTTAATTTTTAATTGTCACTAAATATATATTTTTAGCGGCAATTATCACTCTTTGTATATGTTCCTAAAGCCTTTAGCGACATTGGTTCTAATGACACTTTACTAATGTCGATAAAGACTTTAGTACTCTTTATTAGTGTTAATATTTAATATCGCTAAAAGTTATTTTTGTTGTAGTGCTACCCTCTTCCGTTTATTCCCATTTGGCAATTTTATATCAATACAATAGTTGCTATTTCTCCAATCTCACTTTCTTCTTCGTACATCATTTGAGATTTGTTGATATATTTTGTATTGTGGATTCTTTAGGATTTGACTTCTTAAACAATTTCGTAGAAAACAAATTTAGATTTGTATTAGTCTTGTCGAAAAAAATAGATGCTCGCCGGATTTTTTTTGACGCAATCTTATTATTATTATTATTATTATTATTATTATTATTATTATTATTATTATTATTATTATTCCTTCTCTAGCTTTAACTCTCTTGAATTTTTCTGCAATTTATAAAGTTAGATATTATTTTTTATGTATCAGTTAACTCTCTTTTGAATTTTTCGATTTTAACGGTCATTTATTTAATAGACACTTTTCCGATTAAGATAAAAATGACGATTTCGGTGACGATGGATGATAGTAGAAAAGAAAAATAAAAGATGAATACAGAAAGTTGGCTAAATAATTTAGCCGGTGAGTAAAATGCAAAAGGCTAAGGTGGTTGGAAATGGAAACTAAGATACTGTTGGGAACACATGTATTTTTTCATGCTTAGACTTTTCCTCCACTTTGTAAATATTGATATGTAAATTTTTTATTGGTTTATAAGTAAATTGTATTGGTTTCACGCGCTTTTCAGGCGTGTACTACACCTGTAATGCTACATCATCAAAAAGTATGTAATAGGTATATGTTTTGAACAAGAGAGATGTTTAATAGGTATATTTCTTAATTAAAGTGTATAAGTGATATATGATGACAACTTTAAGTGGTTGCAGATGATTTAAGCGGAAAAAAAAAACATCATTTTTCAGTTCACACATTATTAAACACATGGTCCAAGAAATATCTTGGCAATATCATGAAAAATAAATATTTTATAAAGAAAAATAAAAAATATTAAACATATATGAATGTTGTTGTTAATAATTATGCGTTATTAACTAATTCTAAAATGATACAATTAAAAAAAGATATGCGTCTAATATTGATTAGATTTTCTCTTCTTTTTTTTGTGTCACTTGCTTCCAAGAGGAGAGTAAGCATATTCTAAACCACACAAAAAAAAAAGCAGAAAAAATTTATTTAAAAAATAATATGTTATTTAGATGTGTCCATGAAATTTGTATAATAATTTAGAATTATATAAGTGATTTATCTCCTTTTTCTCTACGGACAAATTCACTAGAGTGGTATATAATACATTAAGTCAAAAGAGGCAACTATGAATAATGTTTAGTCCATTTGATTTGAAATTTGAAATGATAGTTACAACACACAATTTATATATATATATATATATATATATATATCACCTTTAGCATATTACAAGAAAGAATGTATTTTTTTCATATTTTTTCCTCAACATTTCAACTCAAAAGCATTTTCCAAAATCTAAGACTACGTATCAAATCAATATGATTGATATGATAAATTTGTTTAGGTCAATTATTATGTATTAAGAATTGTGTAACAAACTCGACAAGTAAAGTCAAAAAAATATTTTTTACTAAAAGATTGCATAAATGATAAAGACGATTTTTTATTTAAACATAAATTACTTGCAAACTACTCATAAATCTATCTCCAAGCTTTGGTATTGGGTAGGCAAACAAAAGTCTTGTGAAAGCCTAATAAAATAAATTCTCAAAACTTAACAAATTCAAATAACCTCACTAAATCCAATTTTAAACAATCACAACTCCTAATAACATATAAAAAGATAGGCATAATACATAAAAATAACCTTTAACTTGGTTTCGGTTCACATTTATACCCTTCAACTTTGGGTGTGTATAAGTAAATCGTTAAAGTTGTATAAAGCTAGGCAAATAGAATATACGTGTTTTTGTTGCATCCTACATGATAATTTTCATCTAATGTGGTGTCAGACGTCCTATATATAGTATGTCATGTAGGACTGATGTATCTACTTGTTTAACTTTGCAAAATTTAAAATGTCTATTTGTGCATGCATATCCAAAAGGCATAATACATGTATTAAACCCTAAACTAGACTTCAAATTTTAACTTTAACCTTCAACTTTCATAATGCACAAATAGATACTTTTATTATCCAACTTTTAAATAAATAAACACATGAGTCCTACATGGCATAATACACATAGGACACCAAGTAGGACAAAAAATGACATGTAGGATAACATGTAGGACATGTGTCTCTATTTGTTCAACTTTATACAAGTTTAAGTGTCTATTTGTGCACATCCTAAGTTGAAGGGCATAAATATGATTTGAAGTCAAGTTAAAGGACACATTTATGTATTATGTCTATCTAAAATTGTAGGCCATAGATGAAAAAAAAAAGTGAAGTTAATGAGTAGATTATGTACTATCACCAAAAAGATATATGGTAAATTGTGTATTCAATAAAAGATGTTCGAATCTAATTTTCAACGGTTTAAATCGTCTGGCATTAAATTTGGATACCATGGAAATTTCAAAAGAAAACAACAACACACAAAAGTCTAATTTTTACAATTCTATTTAAGTTACTCTAAGCAATCATAGTGTATCTCTTGTATAAAGCCAAAATCAGATAAACAATGAGCTTAGTCAAGAAAGACAACTATGAAAGTAGAATAATGGAATTGTTATTGTTATCTCAGGTGTTTACACGATTGTTTATGTGGAAATTTCAAACACACATAAATAAATCATTTTCCTTTGAATTTTCATTGTAATGTTTACTCATTAAGTGAAAAATTTAACTTTGTACACAAAGTAATGAATCCATTCCTAAAGCATATTATAAGGCATAATATATGAATGCGGCATTTAATTTGGCTTTATCAATTTTAGCTATGCATAAGTCGGTATTTAAAATTTTTATAAAATTAAATAAGTAGACATACGTGTCCTACATGACATATAAATTACACGTTTAACAGCATATAAGATGTGATTTATCACGCGGGAGGTTATGTAAAACAAATGTGTCTACTTATTTAATTTTATACATATTTACGTATCTACTTATGCAAATCTAAAATTAAAGGATATAAATATTAATTGAAGTCAAGTTTATAAATACAAAAGTAGATAAAAACAAAGAGCAGAGTCAAGAAAGACATCTATGAATGAATCTTTGAAGAATAGAAACGTTTTCCTATGTACCAAAAACAATAAATGAAGAATGCAAATGCTAAATCCTTGCACGAGTTGGAAATTTCAAATGAAAAATACAAAGCACAAATAATTGCTTTCAACCATCATGGGTTAGATATTCAGTCGAATATCTATCTATGTTTTTTTAAACTTTTTTCTGGTTTTTTATTCAGTGTTCAATATTCGTATTAAAATTTAACTAAAACAAAATATATATTGAAAAGTCTCATATTGAGAGTGAAATACACCCTAACAAAGGCGATTCTGTACTCAGAGGGACTCAAACCCGAAACCTCTGATTAAGGATGAAGGATTACTTACCTCTGATTATGCCCTGAGTTTGGATATATGAACACATGTAGACAATTAAATTTGCATAAAATTAAACAAGTATACACACATATCCTACATGATATAATATACATAAGACGTCAAATAGAACAAAAATTGTCATATAGAATACAAAGTAAACTATATGTGTCTATTTATTTATCTTTATTTAAATACCTAAATTATGCGAGATTCAATTTTTCCAGGTAACTCACAGCATTCAATTTCACTACCCAACAACATCCACATCATAAATTTTCTTAGGTTTGGATATTTTCATGTCTATTCATTCTAACCACCATATGTCCATCTCCCTATCCGACATAATAATAATAATGTACATTAGAAACTTAAATCCCATGGAGACTTTTCAAATACATGAATGATTCTTTTAAATTGGTTTTATATATTTATGTTCTGTAACATATTTTAAAATTTTGATATGATATTTAGTATCTGCTTGGAGACCAATTAAATCTCGATTTACATTAGAAAGTCTCACATTGACAGTAAAATATTCTTTAATAAAGATAACTCTTTATCTAGGGGGACTTGAACTCAATACTAAGGGCGTGCATTCGATTTTTCGATTTGGTTTTACACCATTCGATTTGGATTTTTTTATTTTTGATTTTGTAAAAGTGTAACTCAATTCGATTCAAAATAAATTTGGTTTGATTTGATTTTCCTCTATTCAGTTCAACTTTTTGCAATTTAGTTATTTGGTTATGTCAATAATTAATAGTATAACCAAAGTAATAATATTTATTCCTTCAAATATACTTTCAAATACAAAGCATAAGTAAAACTTAAAACACAATACTTATAAATATACCTATTATAGATATTCAAACATAAAATATAAATATAATCATCATGAAAAGCAATAATCAAAAAGGGACAAAAGTGGTTTTATATATATATATATATATATATATATATATATATATATATATATATATATATATATATATAATTCAATATTTTCGGTTTTTGTTTTTTAAAATCCGAAATCAAACCAAAAATTCAAACTAAGTAATTACTAATTCAAAATCAATTTGAAAAATTAAAACACTAATCCAAATAAAAATTTGATTTGATTTGGATTGGTTATTCGATTTAATCGAATAGTGCACATCCCTACCCGAGAACACTGGTTAAGGATGAATCAGTACTTACCGCTGATTTTGCCCCCAATTTTGGATATGCATAAGCATACACTTAGGCCTAATTTGTTTCCATTAAGATTAAGAGCTGAATTTGAATACACATGTGAATATTAAGATTTTTTGCATTAAGATCTGATTGTTTTGATCTAAATACATATCTGAATATTAAGATGTAGTCTCTAAATCTGACCACTAAATAATAATGTTGTTTGTTTTCAATATCTAATGTGAAAGTGAAATTGAACATTATATTAATAAAATATTATAAATTTTTCATTTTAACAAAATATATCACTTTTGATAAAAAAAATAAAAAAAATAGGTTTAAAAGTTTCAATAATCATGATTTGGAGTATTATTTTTCATTGAAAAACCTTGATAAACAACAATACACCAAAAATATTACTGCAACTAGTGTTCTTGACACACATCAATACAAGAAAATTATTAATATGAAAAAATACTTGAAAGGATTTATGATGACTTACCGGTTAGGAAAAAATGGTGTTTGATTGAGAAAAGTGAGAAAAAAAGTTTTTAGTTATGAGATAAGAATGCACGCCCAAAGCAAGAGGCTATGATTTATTATTTGATAATTTATCAAATGAGTCTAAATGTTGTAAAAAGTCTCTTACAGATCTGATTCGTTCAGAACCCATTAAGAGGTTTTTTTTAAAAATAAAACAAATGAACTTAATGGACTGAATCTGAATTATTCAGATTCAGACCTAAAAAACAAACGTACTTAATAAGTTAAATCTGAATGATTAAGATTTAGATCTCCATTAAGTGCAAACAAATGAGACCTTAATCTTTTATGAACTTGAACAAGTAGACACATGTGTGCTACTTGACATAATACATATAAGACGTCACATAGGATGAGAATTGTCATTTAAAATATCAAATAAAATATATATGTCGATTTATTCAATTTTATACAAATTTAAATACCTAAATTACTTTGAGATTCAGTTTTTCCAAATACCCAACACCATTCATTTTCACTGCCCAACAGCATCCATATCATAAATTTTTTTTAGATGTGGATATTTTCATGTCTATTCACTTTAATAAATAACCATAATCTTCCTATCCAACATATGGTACACTAAAAACTTAAATATGATAGGTCAATTCATAAAGTACCTTTTTAATTTGGCAATATACATCTATGCCATTCAATTTTTCTTTTTCTTTTTTTTCATTTGATATTTGATAGGTATATTGGAGTCCGATTTAATTTAGATTTATGTCGAAAATTCTACAATTTGGAAATAAAACGCTTTTTAACAAAGATAATTTTGTATCTTGAGAACTCGAACACGAGACCAGTACTTAAGTATGAATGAACACTTATTTCTGGTTATACCCTCCACATCTGGATGTGCACAACTAAAAATTTAAACAATAATATAAAATTAAATAAGTAGAAATTCATCTTCTAAATTCTTAAATGTTCAATTCTAACCACTATAACCACCATCTCCCAACATGCATTAGGATTATTTCATGTCTATTCATAGTAATAATAAACCACCATGTCCCTATCCAACATTATATACAGAAAAAATATAATTCTGATAGAGATTATGTAAAATTGTGATTATCCAAAATTCTAGCATTTCATTTGCAAATTTCAAGCATTACTCAATTTATAACGACAATGTCAGGGCACCCAATACATTCAAACTCATCAGATCAATTGAACAAAAATTTAGTGATTAATTCAAAATCACTATAGAAACCTGATGAAACTTTCAAATCTTAAAGCCAAGCTTATTTAGTAAACTATTTGATTGAGATAAACTATAGCTTTAAATTCTAGTAGAATGCAACTCGAGTGTTTGAAATGCATGTCTGAAACCCCTAGATACAAACATAACATCCAACCACTTATGCAACGCATGTTGGAAAAATATACGAAATGATATCATGTTGATAATCTCATGCACTGAACTTGTTTATCTTTACTTCTGGTTTCAAGTATTAGTATTTATTGCGATTGTGATTGTGCCTAAGACCTAATTTCACATGGTATCTGTTCACGGTCCATCTCACTCAATATTGGGGCCCTCAAAAATAAAAAAAATGTCTGATATTGTCCACGCACCAGATGCTAAGCAGTGGATGTGAGGTGGGTAAAAAAATACTCATGCACCAGATGTTAAGCACTGGACGTGAGGTAGGGTGTTAAAAAATGAATAAAGGGGGCTCACGTTGGTGGTTAATGAGATGAGTGAACTTCTCATAAGGTTTGGGCAATCCTCCTGAGTTTGAGCTAGCTTTTGGAGCGTGAGCTAGGCTCAAGACCTAACTTCACATAGTATCAAAGTAGGGCCCATCTCAGCTAATGTAGGCCCCTCAAAATCAAAATTCCTCATGTACTAGATGATAAGCACTGAGTGTGAGGTGGGTATTAAAGAATGACAGAAAGTCACACATTGGTCGTTAATGAGATAAGTGAACTCCTTATAAAGATTGGTAATCTTCCTCCCTTTGAACAAACTTTTGAAGTGTGAATTAGGCTAAGAAATAAAGAATTTGAAGACTTTGGATTCACCAAATATGATCTCTAAACTAAAATTTAAATAAAAATAATAAAAAAATGCCCAGTTGTATTCAAACTGTGATCTTGTGAGTGAATTCTCTAGCTCTAGCACAACGATATTCTCGTGTTCTATATGGGTGCAATATAAATTATATCTTAATTTCTGTGAATTTCTCAATGTAGATGTACATATATACACATCATTTTTCTGAAGTTACTATGTGCACTTGCACCCTCACCCTCTGCCTCTGTCAATTGTCCAGGATACCACATCGGTACATTAACAGTTTGTGTGTGAGTAGTTCTCCGGGTGGACCGGGTGTGTGTGATTGTAGTTCCCTGAGAGGACCGGATATGTTTGATTGTGGTTTGAAACTTGCCACTTGATCCTACAAGTACAGTATAGTTCTATATTGATATTTCATCCGTTCTCTTTTATTAAGTATAACACATCTTTTAGCAGCGACTGATATGAGACCTCACTTAAGAGACACTTGACTTCAAATCGAAGGGTGAGTTACTCTTTCCGGGTGGCATAAGTTCCTCTATATCTCTTTGTCCATATTTTTGGGCAAAGACATTAAACTATTAGTTTATGTTTATAGAGTTGTATCCCTATTTTTGGATAAGTAGAATTTTGGTACAATGTCTTTCAGTTTCATAGAACTCTATTTCTGCAATGTTTTTGACTATTGATTGAGTTTATGGCGACTCAATCTTTTAGCTGTTTACAAACTGTTTTGCTTATATCATGACTTGGTTTTAGAAATGGTGTGTTAAGTTTTGGGTCTATAGTTGGTTCTCCGAATTGAGGTTTAATGTAAGTTTTAGTCATGTCGGTTTGGTTCATGACAGTTGTCTTCACCCAATGTTAGTTATGGTAAACTCAAATCCATAAATTTAACTAGTAACCTAATAAAGAGCCTGAAACACTCCTAAGTCCCTCAGGATCCGTCTCAACCATCCAACTAAATTATAAAGGAAAAATTATATATAATAGCAAATTATTAATTCAAATTAAAAGTTATAAATATAGTTTGATTTAATTGTACCCATAGCAAATTATTGTTATTTTTGCCTCTCCCTGATGAAATCTATCTATCTATCTATCTATCTATCTATCTATCTATCTATATATATTATATATATATATATATATATATATATATATATATACAAACACAAATATAATGTTTATATTGTGTTCATATAAAGTGAGAGAAAATTGTATATATAAATACAAATGTCTATATTGTCGTCCTATACACTTGTGATTATACAAATACAATCTTCCTACCCATTTCTTTTGTCTTTCTCTCTTTCTCACTTTATACAAACACAAATTATGCAATTGATTCTTTTGTATATGTATAGCGAAACAGATTATAAAATTGCTTCTTTTATGTAGGCATAATACACAAACATGATCCTTAACTTGGCGTCAACGAATAATTATGCCCTCCAACTTTGAATGTGCACAAGTAGATATTTAAACTATTATAAAATTGCATTAGTAGACACAAGTGTCCTACATGACATAATACACGTAGGATGTCATGTAGGATACAAAATTGCTATGTAGGGTGTCATGTAGGACGAATGTGTTCATTTGCGCAATTTCATACAAGTTTGAGTGTCTACTTGTGCACAACCAAAGTTAAAGGTTATAGTTGTCAATTGACGCCAAGTTAAGAGTCATATTTATGTATCATGATAGTATAGCGAAATAGTCAGTCTTTTGTTTATATGTATAGCGAAATAGCGTAGCAAAGTATGATATGGAACACAATTATACAAACTATAATTATAGCATACAAATATAATTTTTGTGTTTGTTATATATGAAAAGATTCTCAATTATAAATCATGTTTTGAACCTCATAAACCGTCAAAACTCAAATTCGAGTTCATTATCCCCATATTTTGGCTATGGAGAAACATTTCCATGTAGAAATTTCTTTTAGCTTCGAATATATCTCATAAAATATTAGATATAGATATTTTGTCCCATTAGATAAAAATATCAATTTACTTGTACTAGCAATTGACCTAACTTCATATGCAAATTTATAAAATGGGCTCGACTAAATTCAAATATAACATAATTCTTAAATGATCAAACTTAGAAAAACTTATAAATTGGTCATTATGGCTTAAATAAACTTATTGAGGTTGTCTTTCCCCCTGCAGTCGCTTTTGTTGACTATAGTTTATAAAATTAAATTTGGTTAAGATCAAAGTCTGTTACTTTCTTAACTAGTAATATAGTTTTGTGGATTTGACTATTTACATTCTTAAATAGTAATATAGTTTTGCGGATTTGACTATTGAAAAACTATCTCATTAGTTTAAGTTAGTTGATTTGGTCAAGTTTAAAATTAAATTCTTTAATAAGTTGATTCGGTGAAACTAAAAATTAAATGTTAAAAACTCATATTATTTTTATTCTATGAATTAGTCGCTTCGATGAAACTAAACATTAAATGAAAAATATCATATTCTATATCTTACATAAATTAAATTTTCTACGAATTCACGGTGGACAATTTTTTTTTTAAAAAGAAATTTGACTTTACCTATAATTTACTATATTTAATAAGAATAGTCAGAATAGGTTGGCTGTTTGGCCCCCCACATATTTGCATTATATATAGAGAAGTAGTATATGAGAAAGTAAAACTCAAAAGACTCTTTTCTCTCTACTTTTGAATATATCCAGGTATTTCTTGTCAATAATTGTAGACTTTTCAATTTAAGAAATAATTATAATTCCTTTTTAGGCAATGATTGTTATATTGCGAGTAACTAAAATTAATTATTTCATGCAGGAAAATGGGAGGTGGTGGTAATATGAGCACTAAAATATAGAAGAAAAGAAGAATGATATTGCAAAAAGAGTTCCATCTTCAAAGCCCCCTTTTACAATTGGTGACATAAAGAGGGCTATCCCTCCCCATTGCTTCGAACGATCTCTTGTAAAATCATTTTCGTTTCTTATTCAGGATCTCATACTCGTCTACATCTTTTATTACATCGCCAACACTTACTTTCACCTCATTCCAACCCCATATAGTTATGTAGCATGGACCACTTACTGGATTGCTCAAGGTTGTGTTGGGGAAGGAATATGGATCCTAGCTCATGAATGTGGTCATCATGGCTTTAGTGATTACCAATGGGTAGATGACACTGTTGGTCTTGTCCTTCACTCTTCACTTTTAACACCATACTTTTCATGGAAACATAGTCATCGTCGTCACCATTCAAACACTGCTTCCATTGAGAATGATGAAGTCTACAAACCAAGAATCAAATCAAAACTAAGATGGTACTACAAGTACTTGAACAATCCATTAGGACGACTACTCATACTTGCCTTCACCGTTACTTTTGCATGGCCTTTGTACTTGCTCTTTAATGTCTCAGGAAAAAAATATGATCGTTTTGCAAGTCACTATTATCCTTATAGCCCAATATATACCGATCGTGAGAGGCTACAAATCTACATTTCAGATGTAGGTATCATTGCAACAACTTATTTGTTGTATCGCGCTATTATGATGAAAGGGCTAGCTTGGGTTTTTTGTATCTATGGGGTACCCCTACTTATTGTGAATGGGCTTGTAGTGTTTATCACTCTTTTGCACCACACTCACTCTTCATTGCCACATTATGATTCAACTGAGTGGGATTTTCTAAGAGGAGCTTAGCTACAGTGGATAGAGACTATGGTTTCTTTAATAAGGTGTTTCACAATGTTACAGATACACATGTTTTGCATCATTTATTTCCATACATATCACATCACCATGCAGTTGAGGCAACAAAAGCTATCAAACCATTGTTGGGAGAATACTATAAATTTGATGACACACCAATTCTAAAGGCAATGTGGAGGGATATAAATGAGTGCATCTTTGTGGAGAAAGAAAAGGACAAGGGTATTTATTGGTACAAGAACAAGATTTGAGCTCCTACCTTAAATGCTAAACCTAAGTGGTTCTAGCAACTAATGTGTTTTTCTTTTATTGTACTATTAATGTTTGTTTTAGTTGTCCCTACTGTATTGTTAAATTCCGTTGTTATGTAATTAAATAAATATCTTTGTGACAATCAATTTGGTGTGAATGAATCCATTGTTATTTGATTCCCTCGCCGCGTTTGTTCTAAAGCTATATAGAGCTTGTGCCTAAGTTTCCTCTTGTTAATAGCGCGTCAATAAACTCTAAGGTTTTTCTTTATACCGAGGTTCTTTTCCGAAGAGTTTATCAAAATATTTGAACATAAATACTGAGAGATTCACTAACATTGTTTATCTATGAAGTCTCTATTGTCGAGATAGGCGTTGGGACAAACGATAACTTTAAATAAAACTACTAAAGCAAATAAATGACTGAAGTCCTCCAAAAGCAAGAAGGTTTGACCAAAAGCTGATAAGAAGTTGGGTGACGATACGCCTGTTGATGATTTTGAACATCTGTATTTGCATCACAAGATAATACATGTCAAATGACATCAGTACATTAAATGTACGAGTATGTAATATGATAGAATAAAATATTGACTGAATAGAGGACTAGATACATATCAAGCAAAACAATGTATAAATAACTAGTGAAAACTATGTGTACTTTACAATAATGTATGTAGTATAAGCAATATGATAGTAGAAAACTTTACTCTGTGAAGAGTTTCTATAACCGACTCATTACTATGAGCTTAGTAGTGATATAACGTTTCACTCATGTTGCAAAGGTCATCCTATACTTTGTCGGGGTATAGGGTGCTAAGTATGATTGTGGAGTCATCGAACAAGCCTTCTTGAAGCAGTGTAGAGTCCTCCAAAAAGTCGGTACAATCCTATCCTACGCTGGCTATGTAGTTTTATGGGATATGAGTTGTCTGAACTCTTAGCTCATATCTGTGATTGATACTACTTCCAAATAATATACTTATATAATATGCTCATATTTTGCTAAACTATCTGTCTGTCTGAATAAAGGGGGAAACCATTTGATTTAAGAAAGTACATAGGTCAAGAATCTTTAATGGTGAATAATTAGTCTAAGAAATCATACAATTCGGGTCATAATTATGGATGAATTCAAAAGTGAATTTGATAACCCTAATTATAAAATTTAGTTCATGAACATTGATAAATCTTGGACATGGGGATGAAAGGAATTCCTTATTGAAGTATTACGTACCTTAATCGCTCCAATTATCGAAGAAAAGTATGATCTTGGAAGAAGAAGACCTACAAACTTTTTTTTTGAGTGGTGTATGTGACACCTTATTAAGATTAGAAATCTCACATCGACAAAATACAGAAGATATATTGGATATATATAAGTAAACATGTCTTACCAACTAGTAACACATTTTAAAATTCTGTGGGCCTAGATCAGAAGCGAACAATATCACTATCGGGTTGGACGGTTACAAATGGTATTAGAATAACTCATGTGTCAGCCTTATTTTAAGGTGGGCCAAAGTTCAGTTGAGTTTAGACAAATCCCAATAAGATGGGTAAACCTCAAAGTCTAGGCAATATCATTTGGTAGGGGCAAACCTCAGCAAGGACGTTTGAGTTCATATACACCTTAGCTTAAGATTAGAAGTCCCACATCGGCATAACACAATAGAGATATTGAGTATATAAGTAAACATGTCTTACCGCCTAGTGGTGTATTTTTAAGTCGTGCAATCTAAGCCCAAAGCGGACAATATCACTAGCGAGTTGGGTCGTTACAAATTCCTCTATTTAAATTATGATAATTTGTAAACAAATTAATATTGAATTACACACGAAATTGGACATAGAAGGCAAACTTATTCCCCATGGATTCTATCCCAACTCCTAAGTTGAGATAATTTTTTATTTATTTTTATACATTATCGTTTATATTTCAACTAGGAAATTTGGCCGCGCTTCGCACGGTCTTTGAAATAAATGATAAAGAATTACTTTTTTAATTAATTATATGTTGTCAGTATGCCCAAACATAATATTATCACTATGTTTTTTAATTATGAAGATCATTTGAGATGACAATTGAAATAAGCTTGACAAATTTAACATGTATAATCTATTATAACGGTGTACCTTTTTTCTTGAGTATCTAAAAGTTATGTTGTGAAGTAACTGAAATACTAATGAAACACGTCTACATGTCTTATTATTCTTTGTCATATTGATATGATAAAACTTCTTTAAATATCTCATTTTTTAATCAATCTTGTTCTTTTTTCAAAGACAAAAGACATAAAGTCACCACTGAAGTTGTTATGTATTTTTATAAAGACACTTTAACTTTGAAAGTGTCCTATCACCCCACATAACTTTTTAATATCTTCGTAAATGGGTCATTTTGACTCATTCCTTCATCCGGGTTGACGCGCGTGATGCTCACTCTTTTCAACCCGTTTAGCCCGACCCGATTCTTTAATAAAGTAGAAAAATCTTTTTGTCTTTGTTATTTTTTAACTTTCCAAGTTCTTGATATTTTCTTCTCTCTCTCTCAAGATTCTTGTTTCTGCACAAAAGTAAGAGTAAGAAGAGAGCCAATCTTCTCTTGGGGAAGCTTTCATCAGAGGTTGGATGGAGCCATTTTTGATAAAATCAAGGAACTCGAAAACAAGAGGAAGAGGAAGGAGAGAGCTCAGGTAGCATACGATAGGAGAAAGAAGATTGATAAATCATCTAAATCTCAACCTTTTTCTTTGTTACATTGTCTTTCTGAGTGGTGTATTTTCAGTTTAGCATTGTTTCTCTGACTCTTTTGTCCTTCATTATTTTCTTAAACAAAATTAAATCTGAAACTTTAAGTGATCTTGAAGAAATTTCACTGAAAATTAAAAGAGAAAAAGAATTCTTATCATATTGCGTTTCGGGAAGATGATGAATTCGTCAAAGAGAGTACCAATGTTGATCTTGTTTTGGAAAAAATAAAGAAGATGAGATCATCAAAAGTGGGTTATCAATGGCTCTTTTGAGTTTTAATTTGGGGAAGATGATGTAAATTAATAAAATATTTAATGATAGAGAAATAAAGTGACACGTGGCAATTCTAAACTGGTTAATGACATTTAAAACATTACATCACGCTCCTCATGTGTGTGGTCACAACGCAGAATAGAGAATGGGTCAAAATGGCCCATTTACAAAGATATTAAAAAGTTTTGTGGGGTGATAGGACACTACAAAAATTAAGGTGTCTTTATGAAAATACGGGACAACTTCAGTGGTGAGTTTATGTCTTTTCTCTTTTTCAAATATACAATTTAGATTTGTATGATTTTTGCATAAATCACATCAATCAATATTTTAGATTTTTTAGTTGCAACTATATCAAAAGATAAATGTTATGTTGCACTTGTTAAATACGACTTTTTAGAAAGTAATTAAAACGTTACGCTACTGATTATTAAGTCTAGATCTGTTCAACTTCGAATGAGAACATGATTTTTGTATCAACTCGCTTACTATATTTTTATTTATAAATATTTATATTCACAATTTTATTTTAATAAACTTCAAAAAAGTTATAAAAATATGATTTTGATAGTATAAAGAATATAAATATCTAATATTAAAATATATATGTGGAGTGCAATGTAAATACAAGTAAACCAAGGCAAAAAAGAACAGTTGTGACTCAAAAGTTTGCAACATCATCAATTATGGGATCAATATTTTCATTCATTAAATTTTGTTTTCAATTACTTATTTCAATTCATATAAAATAAAGCGTAAAAAACCCCCCACTAAAAATAGGATAAAAAACAATAAATAAAATAATAAAAACACAAGTCATAATATTGGTTCATTAAATTACAAGTCTTTTTTCCAATTGTTATTTTTTATTTTGGCAAAAATATATTTCTCATCATGGTTCTTTTCTTTTCTTTAAGGAATAAGTTGCAACAAAAATTGAAAACTTGTGACATTGTATTACATAGTCTTAATCAAGTTATTTTAAAATTAATTTTTAAATTTTCTATTCTTTAATCTCCATTCTAATTCATGGTCCCCTCCCCCTCTCTTTCTCTTTCTCCCTCTCTCTCTCTTTATATATATATATATATATAGATGCATATTTCTTAGTTTAAGAAGGGAAATTAATGAGATTAATTTTAGGAAATGATAAATTTAAAGTTGTAATTATTTTTATAGGATTAGCTCCCCTTACCCATTTATTTACAGGATAAAATGAAAAAGTAAAGGTTTTAACTAATGAAGAAACATAAAATGTGATAAACAACAAATTACAATAATGTAATGTATTCTTACAAAGTGATATCGAGTGTGCTTATTCACAAAATATTATTATAAAAAATTAATACTAAAAATAAGATTTATTCATTTATTTTGTGATTGATTATTATTATTCATTTATTTTGTGATTGATTACTAATATGATAGACCACATTATATATTTTTAGGGGCAACAATATCCAGTAGATTCAAAAGAAATGTACCATAAGTAATATACTTTTAATTCAATCATGGCAAAATTTAAAATATTAATTAGCTACAAACTGACGTATATATAAATAATAAAAAAATGTGCATCTTTTCATCTTCAACGACAACAACAATGAATAGAATATTCAATTTTTTGTTCAAATCAAAGAAATAAAATAAAAGAAAATAGAATAATATTAATTGGAATCAAATTAATACAACAATGAATTTTCAAAATGTCTGGAAATCATTCAAACTTTTATACTACTATGACTCTATCTTCCGGAATCTCCAAGATAATTATGCTTCCTTCTTCATTTTGTTGAACTTATACCACATAATGTGATAAATCTTTAAAGAATATATCTATGATCTTCATCAAAGTGAAGGTCATACTGTGACATCATCTTTTCTATGTCTTCTTTTTATTATGTACATGATTGATGAATAAAAAGACGAAGAAAAGAAAATTAAAAACCTATACTACTAAAAAGAAAGAATGAAAAAATGGAAATAAACATTCAACATCTCTATAGATGATATATATTTATAAATTGGATAAGCCATACAAATAGTTAGAAGAAAATTGAAAAGACATGCTATTTAAGTAAGAATATCAATAGATAGAGGTTTTTTTGTAACTCATTATATATAATTACAATAATAAATATGCTTGAATTTTTTTAATGAATAAACAAATTATTTCATGAAAAAAAAGAAGAAAAAATATCAAAAAAAGAAAAAAGAAAAAAATGAATGGAGGCCATAGAGAGGTGTCACATCACCTTGTCTATGGTCCTCATTTATATATATATATATATTGATTATTTGAGGTATATACTTGAGATTATGAATGAGTAAATGTACTCTATCTTACTATTGTCGATGCAGATAAGCACAGTTTAATTGTTACACAAATATTTTTAAAATTCATTTACAATATAAATACTTTCAAAAGTTTAATATTTATTCTAAAATATTTCTCTATTTTAATAGTATTGTGTATCACCTACATTGAAATATGTTGATAGGTTAATGTCTTTCTGTTAGTTTCATTTGCTATTGAAGTTTTGATTATTATCAATAAATTTAATTTTCTTATTTTATCATAGAAAATCATTAACTTATATATTCCATTAGTATACTTCACTTTTTTTCCGAAACTAATATATATTTATTTCTTGTAAGTTATTTGTTACATAGATCTTAATTATTTCTTCTATATATATATATACAGTCACACACATATTCCCTTTATCTCATTTTATGTGACACTTTTCGTTTTTCAAGAGTCAAACAGGTTAACTTTGACCATACATTTGCGTATGGAATCTTCAATTTTTTTAAAATGAAATATAAAGAGTACTATAAATCACAATAATTGATAATTCAAAATGTTAAAAGGATCTATGAAAAATTTACGATCAAAGATATATTTGTTTGAATTTGAAAAGTGCCACATAAAATAAAACAGAGAGAGTATAATTTTATAAAACTAATCTAAAACTGATTTTTCTAATTAAAAAAATGTCACGTGACTTTGAAAAATTACTTCACTCTTTTTGGGGGACAAATAACACAAATCTCAATGGTTTAGGAATAAATTACTTCCTTTCATGCGAATTTCCAGTATTATGAAGCCTAATAGAATTTCAACTTCGGATACATGTATTTGATGCATTCGGATACATGTTAGTGGATACATGAGGTCAAGTGGATTGCATGTATGTGACTCTCTCACTCACCTCAATCCTATTTATTTGCACCTCACCTCACCTCACCTCATCTCTCTCCCTCTCCCACTCGTCTTTCTCCCAATATATTTGTATTTCAAAATACATATGATATTCTAAAGGTATCTCAAATACATATATCTAGTGTAATTTGAATGTATATGAGATATATCGACTATCTTGCTCGCCTTCCTCCTATCTCACTCGTCTCTCTCCTCATTTCAATATGTCTTGTAGATAAAAATACATATATCTAGGTGTATTCTACTTTAAATCTGATATGAAATTATCAAGTAGTGACACAATATATAATTATTTCATAAGAATTAGTAAATGTGGTAGTAATATTTATGTGATTAGGTAGTATTCCCCCTTTCTTAACCCCTCCAGCCCTAATCATTTTAAAGTGCAACTTTCATATATAGCAAACATAAAATTGTATTTGTATGTTATAACTATATTTTTTATAATAGTCCTTCATGACAAATTTTATGTTTGCTATGATTATTATTCTGTATATTTCGATATACATATACATATAAAATTTATATTTGGGTTTATTTATATATTTCGACATACAAATGGGTCCTGCATTTGTATATTTCTATATACAAATGGGTCCTGCATTTATATATTTTGGTCTATTTGTGTATTTCATTATACAAACGGATCCTGCATTTGTATATTTGATCTACAAATGAGATCACAAAAAAAAAGAAATGTTTGTTATGAATTATAAATAAAATAAACTATTGCTATATCATTTAATTTTAATTAATAGCAAATTACCGTTTTCTCTTTTAAAATACCCTTTTATTTATCATTCAGACCTGACTCAGACTTATTTTATGATTGAGGAACTGAATGTTTTATTTGGATTGGATCTGGAGGGATAAAAAAATGTGCAAGTTACCACATGATATTTTTGGAATTTAAAAAACTACTTTTGAATAATTTTCTTTTAAATCAGTTTGTTAACAAAGAAAAGATAAAATATGCATTGTTTGTTAGACAATGGAGGTATATATTCAACACTTCTATAATAAAGTATATATTTGCTCTAAACCTTAAAGTTAGAGGGGTAATATTTTTGTGAATGTGTTTATTAAAGTCCTTGCACGAATCTTACATGGAAATTTCATGTGAAAGCTACAACACATAAATATATCCTTTTGCTTTGAATTTTCATTTTAAGGGAACGTACATAATTGTCAAGCAGCACAAGTGTTTAATTATATTGTATCCACTCAAATAGTCCTTTTTGGTTGGCTTTAGCCAAACCAAAGTCTTAATCTCTCTATCATTGGGAATCTCATTTAGAGTCCTCTACTTGTAGAAAAATAGATAAAAACAAAAGAGATGAAGAGTCAAGAAAGACATGTATGAATGGAAATTATATGTTAGTTGTATTTCAAATGAAAGATACAACATACAAATGTATATATCATTTTGATGTTTACTCATTAACTTAACGTAACCTATTCTAGTCAACAGCAACATGTGTTAGATATTTCATTCAAGATTGGAAGGATAAAAAAAAGGACAACTTTCACATATAGCAAATAAAAATTTCATATTTGTATGTTATAGCAAAGTTCGCATAATTGCGCTCCATAGCAAACATAGAAACTGTATAATCGTTATACATATACAGTTGAAGCAAATTGTATAAAACTAAGTGTATAAAACAAGAAAGAGAAAGACACTTGGGCAGAGAAATGTATAAAAAGAAAGTGTATAAAAGAAATTGTATTATTATAAGTGTATAGAACGAGTATATACAATTTGAATTTCAATAAAATGAGAAAGAGATAAAGACAAAAGAGACTTGACAAGGAATATACAATTGAATCGAACTGTATAAAATGAGAAAGAGAGAAATTAGATACAATTTAAAAATTGTATAAAACGAGAAAGAGAGAAACTCAAAAGAAACTGGGCAGGGGAGTATTTTTATTGTATAATTATAAGTGTATAGGACGAAAATATATGTACTTGCATGTGTATATACAATTTTCTCACGCTTTATACAAACAGAAACACAATTTATACATTTCTCTTCTATTTGTATAAGTGAGAAAGGCGAGGGTGGCAAGCGAGATTTGGGAGAGTGGCGAGCGAGATCTGGAAGAGGGGAGAGAGGGGAACAAAAATATAGTATTTATACAATTTTCTCTGCTTTATACAATTAGAGACAATTTGTATATACTTGTGTTTGTATAAATAGTGAGGAAGCGAGCGAGAGATTGGAGGAGAGTGGTGAGCGAGATATTCGGGAGAGGCGCCTGACAATTTTTTGCAAACGTTTGCTATGGAGCACAACTAAATCAAACCCTAGCTACTCCATTTACTTTATGTTATTAGTTTGCTATTATATATAATTTTCCCTAAAAAAGAGCATATTACATAAATATTAGTCCCATTTCAGATTTATGTCCTTCAACTTTGAATGTGTACAAGTAGCCACTTTAACTTGAAATAAAGTTAAATAAATACACACATGAGTCATATGTGATATATAATACATGTAGGATACCATGTAGGATGAAAATTATCATGTAGGATGCCACATAGGATGTGTGTGTTTATTTGTTCAATTTTATATAACTTTAAGGGTGTGTTTGGTATGAAGGAGAATGTTTTCTTGTAAAACAAGTGAATTTGTAACTTATTTTCTCTTGTTGGCGGGTGAGTAGAAAATATTTTATGGAAATTATTCTTTTATGTTTTGTTGGTAAATGAAGAATATTTTCCATAAAATATTTTTTATATATTTTTGACTTGAGACTAGAAAATACTCTTTAGGAAAATAATTTCTGATTCGAAAATCAACCCCGATAATTGATCTAGGACCCGATCCTATCTAACACCTGAACTAGGACAAAATCCCGATGACAATACCAAAAATCAGACCATGAGATCTGACCAAAATCCAACAATTAGATCTAATGGGGGGGGGGGGGAGTAGCGGCTGGGGGGGGGTAGAGGTGGGGGTAGCAAAAAATATTTTCTTAAAACAAATTTAAAATATATATTTTTTAAAATTTAAAATTTTTTTAAAAAAATTGATGGGGATGACCCCTGAATGGGGGGTGGGGGTAGGGATGGGAGGTAGCGTAAAAATGAATTTTTTTAAGTTTGAAGTATTTTCCAAAAATATTCTTTTAATTTTTTGTTTTGATAGGGGTGGTCTTGGTGGTGGTGATGGTGGTTGGGGGGATTTAAATTTGAAATATTTTGTGAACAAAAATAATGTTATTTGATAGGTGTGTGGGGGGGGGGGGGGGGGGTAGAGGGGTAAAGGGGTATGGAGTGGAGTAAAAATGAAATTTTAAAAATTTGAAATATTTTTTTAAAATATTTTTTTCTGTGGCGGGATAGGGGTGGTAGCGGTTGGCCAGTGTAAGGAAAAAAGAAATCTTAAAATTTGAAATATTTTTCAAAATAATTTTTTTCATGGAGGGGGTTAGGGATAATATATTTGAAACTAAAAAAAAATTTAATTTTTCCTCCGTTTCAAAAATAATGTCCCTATTTTTTTTAGTCTGTTTAAAAAAGAATGACTCCTTTCTTTTTTTTTTGGCCACACTTATACTTTAACTTTCCACGTGGCATAATTAAGAGCACAAGATTAAAAGGCATTTTGGTATATTTGACATAACTTTAATTTAGAACCACAAGATTAAAAATTCTTCTTTCTTTTCTTAAACTTTGTTCCAAATCAAACTAGGTCATCCTTTTTGAGACAGATGGAATATTTATTTTGGATGGAGAGGGTCGGGTTCAGGATACAGTGTAGGGTAAGAAAAAAAAATATTGAAGGATAAGGTAGAGTCTTGGAAAATGTTTTCCTTACTTTTTGAAGGAAAATCATTTTCCTTAAATTTGAGAAAAAATGGTTTGGAAAATACTCCAACTTTATGGAGGACCTTTTACCCCTTATACTATTTAATAGTGTATTTTAAAGATACATATGTGCTAACGTGGGCATATTATTATTTATAACGATGTAATATTTATGATGTCCACGATAAATAGTAATTTGGTTAATAGAGTTAATAGTGACCTTGTATTCGAAGAATCTCTATGTAATAGAAGGGGGTTAGGTTATGATTTGATATGAGGTAGAATGACCTAGATGATGGAATTGGCAGCGTATGAAGGTGGGTAACTTGAGACAAAGTGTATGGGTTCTAAGGTAATACTACATTTAGTAAGAGTGGTGACATGAGTGGATTGGGTCCTAATTTTATCTTCAATTTACATGTTCCTTTTTTATTATTTGCATGATATTATGTAGTGGATTTGAGTCAACAGATGATGTCTATCAGTACGTGTTTGTACTGATACTACTTTTGCTATGCCATTTGCTTAGTTTGGTTGCATGAATTAGTGATGTTTCATAAATAAAGACTAAGATGATATCCGAGACATACTACCCCTCTTTATCCATGGTCGAGATGCGTCTATTTAATTTAAAACCATGTATCCTCTTAGAAGTTGTTATACCTGTTTAGATTAGTTCTTTGTGGAGGGTTCAGTGTAATTCTTTATATTTATTTTTCAATTGAGTTAATAGTATTTCTATATGCAAATAGGGTGTTAGCTTATAATTTATTCACTTTGCATTTAATAACAAAAGCAAATAAAGATGTTCATCGGAAAAGAACCTCGGTATAAAGAAAAACCTTAGAGTTTATTGACGCGCTATTAACAAGAGGAAACTTAGGCACAAGCTCTATATAGCTTTAAAACAAACGCGGCGAGGGCATCAAATAACATCAGATTCATTCGCATCAAATTGATTGTCACAAAGATATTTATTTAATTACATAACAACGGAATTTAACAATACAGTAGGGACAACTAAAACAAACATTAATAGTACAATAAAAGAAAAACACATTAGTTGCTAGAACCACTTAGGTTTAGCATTTAAGGTAGGAGCTCAAATCTTGTTCTTGTACCAATAAATACCCTTGTCCTTTTCTTTCTCCACAAAGATGCACTCATTTATATCCCTCCACATTGCCTTTAGAATTGGTGTGTCATCAAATTTATAGTATTCTCCCAACAATGGTTTGATAGCTTTTGTTGCCTCAACTGCATGGTGATGTGATATGTATGGAAATAAATGATGCAAAACATGTGTATCTGTAACATTGTGAAACACCTTATTAAAGAAACCATAGTCTCTATCCACTGTAGCTAAAGCTCCTCTTAGAAAATCCCACTCAGTTGAATCATAATGTGGCAATGAAGAGTGAGTGTGGTGCAAAAGAGTGATAAACACTACAAGCCCATTCACAATAAGTAGGGGTACCCCATAGATACAAAAAACCCAAGCTAGCCCTTTCATCATAATAGCGCGATACAACAAATAAGTTGTTGCAATGATACCTACATCTGAAATGTAGATTTGTAGCCTCTCACGATCGGTATATATTGGGCTATAAGGATAATAGTGACTTGCAAAACGATCATATTTTTTTCCTGAGACATTAAAGAGCAAGTACAAAGGCCATGCAAAAGTAACGGTGAAGGCAAGTATGAGTAGTCGTCCTAATGGATTGTTCAAGTACTTGTAGTACCATCTTAGTTTTGATTTGATTCTTGGTTTGTAGACTTCATCATTCTCAATGGAAGCAGTGTTTGAATGGTGACGACGATGACTATGTTTCCATGAAAAGTATGGTGTTAAAAGTGAAGAGTGAAGGACAAGACCAACAGTGTCATCTACCCATTGGTAATCACTAAAGCCATGATGACCACATTCATGAGCTAGGATCCATATTCCTTCCCCAACACAACCTTGAGCAATCCAGTAAGTGGTCCATGCTACATAACTATATGGGGTTGGAATGAGGTGAAAGTAAGTGTTGGCGATGTAATAAAAGATGTAGACGAGTATGAGATCCTGAATAAGAAACGAAAATGATTTTACAAGAGATCGTTCGAAGCAATGGGGAGGGATAGCCCTCTTTATGTCACCAATTGTAAAAGGGGGCTTTGAAGATGGAACTCTTTTTGCAATATCATTCTTCTTTTCTTCTATTATTTTAGTGCTCATATTACCACCACCTCCCATTTTCCTGCATGAAATAATTAATTTTAGTTACTCGCAATATAACAATCATTGCCTAAAAAGGAATTATAAATTATTTCTTAAATTGAAAAGTCTACAATTATTGACAAGAAATACCTGGATATATTCAAAAGTAGAGAGAAAAGAGTCTTTTGAGTTTTACTTTCTCATATACTACTTCTCTATATATAATGCAAATATGTGGGGGGCCAAACAGCCAACCTATTCTGACTATTCTTATTAAATATAGTAAATTATAGGTAAAGTCAAATTTCTTTTTAAAAAAAAAAATTGTCCACCGTGAATTCGTAGAAAATTTAATTTTATGTAAGATATAGAATATGATATTTTTCATTTAATGTTTAGTTTCATCGAAGCGACTAATTCATAGAATAAAAATAATATGAGTTTTTAACATTTAATTTTTAGTTTCACCGAATCAACTTATTAAAGAATTTAATTTTAAACTTGACCAAATCAACTAACTTAAACTAATGAGATAGTTTTTCAATAGTCAAATCCGCAAAACTATATTACTATTTAAGAATGTAAATAGTCAAATCCACAAAACTATATTACTAGTTAAGAAAGTAACAGACTTTGATCTTAACCAAATTTAATTTTATAAACTATAGTCAACAAAAGCGACTGCAGGGGGAAAGACAACCTCAATAAGTTTATTTAAGCCATAATGACCAATTTATAAGTTTTTCTAAGTTTGATCATTTAAGAATTATGTTATATTTGAATTTAGTCGAGCCCATTTTATAAATTTGCATATGAAGTTAGGTCAATTGCTAGTACAAGTAAATTGATATTTTTATCTAATGGGACAAAATATCTATATCTAATATTTTATGAGATATATTCGAAGCTAAAAGAAATTTCTACATGGAAATGTTTCTCCATAGCCAAAATATGGGGATAATGAACTCGAATTTGAGTTTTGACGGTTTATGAGGTTCAAAACATGATTTATAATTGAGAATCTTTTCATATATAACAAACACAAAAATTATATTTGTATGCTATAATTATAGTTTGTATAATTGTGTTCCATATCATACTTTGCTACGCTATTTCGCTATACATATAAACAAAAGACTGACTATTTCGCTATACTATCATGATACATAAATATGACTCTTAACTTGGCGTCAATTGACAACTATAACCTTTAACTTTGGTTGTGCACAAGTAGACACTCAAACTTGTATGAAATTGCGCAAATGAACACATTCGTCCTACATGACACCCTACATAGCAATTTTGTATCCTACATGACATCCTACGTGTATTATGTCATGTAGGACACTTGTGTCTACTAATGCAATTTTATAATAGTTTAAATATCTACTTGTGCACATTCAAAGTTGGAGGGCATAATTATTCGTTGACGCCAAGTTAAGGATCATGTTTGTGTATTATGCCTACATAAAAGAAGCAATTTTATAATCTGTTTCGCTATACATATACAAAAGAATCAATTGCATAATTTGTGTTTGTATAAAGTGAGAAAGAGAGAAAGACAAAAGAAATGGGTAGGAAGATTGTATTTGTATAATCACAAGTGTATAGGACGACAATATAGACATTTGTGTTTATATATACAATTTTCTCTCACTTAATATGAACACAAATTATAAGCATATGTATCTCACTTAGATATAAACTATAGTCAACAAAAGCGACTGCAGGGGGGATAGACAACCTCAATAAGTTTATTTAATTCATATGACCAATTTATAAATTTTTATAAGTTTAATCATTTAAGAATTATGTTACATTTGAATTTAGTCGAGCAAAAACTTGCATATGAAGTTATAAGCATCGGTAGAAAACCAAAAAGAAGTCATATATATCTATGACTAAAGCAATTTTTTAAAAAAATTGCATATGAAGAAGTCATTAACCATCGATGTTGGACTTTTGTCATTATTTAACACAAGTTCAATTGCAGGAGTTTTACTCACTCAAATTCGATTCCATAAATGTTTTAGGTTTCTTAATGTCTTGACTACTAGAAAAGATAAATCAATACTAGACATTTCACCCCACTCATTCGTGGATAGCCGTAGACCTCAGCTCGCTCAGATTCCATCTGAGATTGGCTTAACCTTAAATGTTTAAGTCACTGCCCGAAAATTTTAATTTCCTAGACCAATTTCTTTCATCATCTGTCTAGTCATAACAATCGGAACGGATCATTACAACAATCTCAAATTAGTGTTTTGAGTATTTCATTAGAATAAGTTTGTAGTGCATTTTATAATATAGTGATTTTGAATTTATCACCAAATTTTGGTTTACTTCTGATGAGTTTGAATGTATATATTGGGAGCTTTCACATTGTTTCAAGTATAAAAGTGTAATGACCCAAAGGTTCATTTTGCATAATTTTCGTGTTATAGTGCTTGAAATTCGCCAATGAAATGCTAGAATTTTGGATCATGACAATTTTATTACCATTGTTTAATTTTCTGCTTGTGCACGTTCAAAATTGAAGGGTATAACCAGAAGTAAGTACTCATTTATAATTAACCAATGGTCTCGTGTTCGACTCTCTCTGGATACAGAGTCAATTTGTCAGGAAGCATTTATCATTAATATGGAATTTTCCAATACAAATATAAATTTAATATATCGGACTTCAATATAAATATCATATATCAAATAAAAAACAAAAAAAATGAAATTAAAAGGCAATGATGGAAAATTTTCTATCAGATTTAAGTTTTTAGTGTACCTTATGTTGGATAGGGAGATGGTGGTTATTTATTTTAGAGTGAATAGACATGAAAATATCCAAATCGTCTAAGAAAATTTATGATCTGGATGATATTGGGTAGTGACATTGAATGGTGTTGGGTATTTGGACAAACGAGACACGTATATCTTATTTGGTATTTTACGGTACAATCCTTTTTATGTGACGGCTTATATGTATTATGTCATGTATCACGCATGATTCTATTTGTTTAATTTTATACAAGTTTAAATATCGCTTGTGCATATTCAAAATTAGAGAGCATAACTAGAAGTAAGTATTGATTCATCTTTAACCAGTGATCTCGGGTTCATGTTTCCCTAGATATAGAGTTTTCTTTGTTAAGGGGCGTTCTACAACCAACGCTGGACTTTCTATAGCTCGAATTTAAATTTAATCAAACTCTAACGCGGACATCAAATATCAAATGAGAAATAAAAATAATAATAATTCAACAACATAAATATATAAAATTAAATTAAAAGCCGCATTTATGTATTTAAAAAGTCTCTATTGGATTTAACTTTCTATTGTACATTATTATGTTAGTTAGGGATCTGGACCTAAGAAAATTTATGTTGTGGATGCCGTTGGGAGGTGAAATTGAATGGCGTTGGGTGTCTGAAAAAATTAAATTTGACATAATTAGACATTTAAATTTATATAAAATGAATAAATAAACACATATTTTCTTTTTTATCCTACATGATACTCCCTTCGTCCACAATTATTTGTCAGGGTTAGGTCATGCACTCTCCTCAAAGAAAATTTAATACAAGGTGCAATTTGACTAACATAACTCTACTGTACCAAAAATATCAAAAGTTTACATAACTTTTCGGATGAATAAAATGGAGTAATTATTAAGGGCAGAATTGAAAAAAAAATTATTTCTTGATTACATAATTAACAATTAATCTTGGACATTAATTTTTAGTATACCTGCCAAACAATTGTGGATGGAGGGAGTAATTCTCATCCTATGTGACATCTTATGTGTATTAATATGCTATATCGGGTGTGTATGTCTACTTGTTCAATATTATACAATTCCAGCTGTCTACTTGTTCTCATCCAAAGTTTGGGGGCATAATCAAAGGTAAGTATACTCATTCATCCTTAACCAGAGACTGGGTTTGAGTCCCTTTGGTACATAGTTATCTTTGTTAGGGAGCGATTTACTCTCAATGTGAGACTTTTTGGTGTAACTTTGGATTTAGCGGACTCCAATGTGAGTATCGGACACCAAATAAAAAATCGAAAGAATAAAGTTAAAGGACATAGACATATAAAACTAAGTTAAATGACACATTTATATATTATTTCACTGAACATCTAGCCAATGATATGGTTGAAAACAATTATTTGTGCTTCGTATTTTTCATTTGAAATTTCCAGGTCAAAACTCGTACAAGGATTTAACATTTGCATTCTTCATTTATTGTTTTTGGTACATAGGAAAAAGTTTCCATTCTTGAATATTCATAAAAATCTTTCTTGACTTGCTCTTTGTTTTATCTATTTTTGTGTTTTAAGAGGAGCTGTCAGTAGAGGATTCTCCACAGCAAGGCCTTTAATATATAAATATGTCTTTTAGCTTGACTTTAGTTGATATACGTAATTTTTAATTTTGAATGTGTATAATTATGTATTTAAATTTATATAAAATTAAACAAGTAGACATATGCATTATACATAGCGTCTTACGTGACAATTCACATCCTACATGGTGTCCTATGTGTAATTGATTGTCATGTAAGATGTATGTGTATACTTATTCAATTTTATACAGATTTAAACATCTACTTATATACACCTAAAGTTAGAGAGCATAAATAGAATTTCAGTTAATTAAATAATATGTTTATATATTATGCCTTATAATATTCTTTAGGAATGGGTTTAGAGGTGGCAATGGGGCGGGGTGGTGCAGATTGAGCTTAACCCGCAAAATTTTCAATCCTCTCCGCCCGCATAGCAACACTTTTCATTTTCAACCTGCCCCACCCAACCCCGCATAGACTCGCTCCCCATAAATTTTTTTAATATTTTATTTTTCTAGTTACGTTTGATACTAAAAATAAATTCATTTTTTCATTAAGTTATATCAATTTAATAGGATAGTGATTTAAAATTTTGTTTTTTAGAGGTCAATTGGGAAACATGCAAGAAATTATATTTTTTTTTGAACCATTTTCATTTATTATCTTGAATATTTAGTAGCTTTAATGAAATTATCTTAAGAAATATGTTCTATCACACAATAATACGTAAAAAGTTTAAAATTAAGTTTGAACCGACATAAAATCACATATACTCCCCTGGCTCCACATTAATTTTTGAAAAAGCCACTTCAACCTGGCCCGCATCCAACCTGCCCCACATAAGCTTAAGCCCACCCCACCACATATAGCCTTAAATCTACCCCGCCTCACATATGCCCCGCCTCATTGCCATTTCTAAATGGTTTCATAACTTTGCGTACAAAGTTCAAATTTCCCCTTAATGAATAAACATTACAATGAAATCAAAGGAAAAAGACATTTGCGTGTTGCATAGTTTTCATTTGAAATTTCACACATAAACACTCGTACAAGCACTTGAAAAAATAATAATCTCTCCATTTACTTTTATATGGTTGTTTTTCTTGACTAAGCTCTTTGTTTTATTTGATTTTTCTTTATACAAGAGATACACTATGATTACTTAAATAGAATTGTAATTAGACTTTTGTGTGTTGTTGCTTTCTTTTGAAATTTCCATGGTATGGCTTATAAACAATGCAAAATGTATACAACATCCTAATTTTCTTTAGGAATGAGTGCATAAATTTGTGAAAAAAACGGCAAGATTAATAGTCAAATGATATAAACCGTTAAATATTAGACTTGTGATCCTTTTATATTGGATTTAGTGAGCTCAGTTGATTTTTCAAGTAAAAAAATATGTCAAGTTTGAATTTTACATATTTCTTAATAAATAGTTAATTCATGACGTGACTTGTGAGTATTTTATAATATCATTTAGGGATAATGCACAAGTACTCCCTCAATCTATGTCCGAAATCTGAGAGACATACTTATACTATATAAATGTCCTATTACCCTCTGAACTTATTTTATTAATAATTTTCCACCCCTTTTCGGTCTACGTGACACTATCTTGTGGGCCCAACGCTGGTTGACTTTTTCTTTCAAGCTAGTGCCACGTAGGCCAAAAAGAGGTAGAAAGTTACTTATAAAATAAGTTTAGGGGGGTAATAAGACCTTAGTGTAGTATAAGTGTCTCTGATATTTCGGACATAGGTTGAGGGGGTACTTGTGCATATTCCCTATCATTTATATTAATTGATATGTAAATCTTAGATTTTGGAAAATGATTTGCACTGAAGTAGTTAAATAAAAACATGAAAAATATGTTTTTTATTATATGCCAAAAATGTTAAATAAAAATAAAAGATATAATTTTAAGGAAAAATAAAAGTATACAAAGAAAATGTTTTGTTTCATAGAATTCAATACAAAATAATACTATTATTTGAGTGGATAATGCACATATATTTGATGATTATAGTTAAGGTGTATATAATCAGTTAATGAGTAAACATCACAATATATAATCAGTTAATGAGTAAACATCACAATGAATATTCAAAGCAAATGGACATAATAATTGTGTGTTGTAGCTATCACTCAAAATTTCTAAGTCAACATTCTGCAATATTAACATTCTTTCACAGTTGCCTCTTTTGACTTTAATGTATTATATACCACTAACAAAGGTTGATTTCAGATTTAAAGATCAAAATTTAAAGACTATGGTGTATTTTAAATTATATCATAGTTTCTTTCAGCTTCAGTAAATTGACATATATTTACATACACATATAATTTTTAGAAAATTATGCAATTAAATAAGCATATAAGTACTAATTTATTAGCTAACATAATTACAATTTGTATTAATTATTACAATTCAGAATTTACTTCTCGCTATGATTATATTCTTTCTCTTTCCTCTCTTCCTCTCTCACCGTTCTCGCCTTTCCCTCTCTTTGGAATCTCGCTTTTCACTCTTACTCTTTTCTAGTCAAAGTCTCTCTATTGTTAGTCAAATCCACAAAATTAACAAAGTGATGGTCCGGTCAACTTTATTGATAGTCAAAATCCACAAAATTAACAAGTGAGAGGGCTATATTATTTAAGAAAATAACACAATTAGATCTTAACCAAATTAATATCCTTACTATATTCAACAAAAGTAGCCATATATGCTTGGCGGTTGCATGGATACACAATCTCAATAAGTTTATTTAAGCCATAATCAATTTACAAAAAAAATTGTTAAGTTTAATTATTTAAGAATTAAATTATACCCTAATGCAATCAGGTTTTAATATCAATATCAAACTTTGAATAAAAAAAAAAGTTATATATATGAGTATGACCAAAGTGATTTTAAAAATATGCATATGAAGTTTGTTGAATTGCTTGTGCAAATAAATTTCAGATATATTTAATTTATCTAACTTTAAACATACATGACAATCGTACTTATGAAACAACTCTTGAAAGGTCGGAGATCACCAAATCTGAATTTTACATAATCTAGGCCTACATGATAATTTTCGTCCTATGTGACGTTATATGTATGTTATGTCATGCAGGACCGCAAGTGTTTTCTAGTGCACATTCAAAGTTGAAGGGTATAATGAGAGATAAGTACCCCCTTCATCCCTACTCAGAGGTCTTGGATTTAAATCATCTTCGGTACAAAGTCATCTTTGTTAGGAGGCGTTTTACCCCCAATATCGGACTTTTCGGTGCAAATCTAGATTTAGTCGGACTTTAATACGGATACGTAACTTCGAATGGAAAAAAAAGTTGGAAGACAAAATTATAAAGCCAAATGGATTTGCATTTATCTGGGATACATAACAAAATTTCACTCACCACTCTCCTATGTATCTGGTATTTCGGATACATGCAAATCATACAAAATACATGCGAATCACACCAAATATTTGATCTGATTCGCATGTATCTAGGATACGTGACACATGACGATCTCACTCGCTTCTCACTCCATCTATTTTAGTGTATCTGATAGCAAACATACATGAATTTAGATATATCTTCCCCAACATATATGGTAGAATGTATATATATAGGGAGAGAGAGAGAGTAAGGAAGTATGTTTAATAAGATAGTTTCACCTAAATTAACTAGACATTTTCGAATAATTTAGGTGCATATTTGATCCTTTTCCTAAGTGAATTTCATTTAGAATCCTATACATGTACAAAAATAGATAAAAATAAATGAGCAGTGTCAAGAAAGACATCTAAGAATGGAAATGGTAGTTGTATCTCAAATGAAAGATACAACACACAAATGTATATATCCTTCCACTTGAATATTCTTTTTGATGTTTACTCATTAAGTTAACGTAACCTAACTCTACTTGTCATTAGCAATATGCGTTAGATTTTCCATTCAAGATTGAAAGGAGAGAAAAGAAAACTCTCCAAGTAAATTCAGATTTAAATTAAGCAAACTTTTGAAATTGTATCACTTTTCAAGGCTTTGGTTTGCCTATAGCCAACCAAATAAGACTATTTGAGTGGATATAATTAACACATGCTGCTTCACATTGTAGTAAAGGTAACTTAATGAGTAAATGTACTACTTGTAAACCAAGTAAGACTATTTGTGTGTTGTAGCTTTCATATGAAATTCCTATGTCAAGATTGCAAGGACTTCATAAACCATTAATGTTTCCATTCTTTTTCCATAGTTGCCATTTTTGAATTTAGAGCTTGTTTGGCATTATTGTTAAAAATAGCTTATTTTTAGAAGTTCTTTTAAAATAGTTTTTTTTTTAAAAGTGTTTTTGATTTTTTAAAAAAAAAACAAATTGGCAATTCATTGGAAAAATGCTTTTGATAAATAGATTGTGTTTGACTTATCATCTTTAAAAAGTAATTTGAGAGTAAATTATGGAAAATATTTTTGTATTAATATTAAGATTATTTTATAGGGAGAAATTATTTTAAATATCTATTATAAAATTTTTAATTAATGTTTTATTTTTTTAAAATTAATTATATTTATATTCAAATTTTCAACAATATTAAACATAGATAAATAAATAAAAAAAGTAAATATTGATATAATATTAACATACTAATTTAAGTATAATTAAAAATATCAAGCAAAATAAATTTGAAAATCATTTCACAAATTAAAACGCTACATAAGAGAATTCACCACTAAAATAAATAAATGTACAAAATGTATCAATAAATATGTATATATCGCACGAATATGTGGTCTTGAAAAAATAATTTTCTTTTTTTTTTGCTAAAAAGGCAAAAAACAAATAACTTCTTCCCAACAATAAAAAAATTATTTCTACATCCAATTAGATTTTACTTAGCCAAACACCTTAACTTTTCCAAAACAATATTTTGTTTCCCTTAAAATAAGTGATTTCTGTTTCCCAATAGCAATGTCAAACAAACATTTATGTACTACTAGTGAATTTGTCTATCCAAAAAAATATTATCACTCAACTTTAAGATTTAGAGAGAATATATTCTCATTAAAACAATGACACATCTATATCTTCACTATAACAAAAATAACTGTTAATGATAATAAATATTGATATTAATAAAAAGTGTTAAAGTCTTTATCGGCATTAGTTAAGTGTCATTAGAACCACTGTCGCTAAAGATTTTAGGAAAATATACAAAGGATATTAATTGCCGCTAAAAATATATATTTAGGGGCAATAAAAAATTAATTACCGCTAATGATTTTTTTTATGTAGTGCTCTGTCGTCTAACAAATAAGGCAGATTTTATATTAAAAACTTTTTGTTAATAAACTGAATTAAAAAGAATAATCCAAAAATAGTTTTTTAATTTATAAAATGTCACAAGATATCTCACGTATTTTTTTACCCCTCCAAATCTGACCCAGATAAAAGATTCAATCTCTCAAATCATAAATGGAATAAAAGAGTTATTGTTCTTCTTTAAAAAAAATTGAATCCGACTTGGTGGGGTGAAGAAAAATAATTGAAGTAATTTATAAAAGTCATATGACATTTTTGAAATTTAAAATAAAAATATGTCTGATTTGTTAGACATCAAGAATATATATACACTAGCTTTTACCATGAATATATCCGCTTTAAATCGTGAAATTTAAGGATATATTTGTTCCTTTGTCCTTGATCTATAAGTCAATATTTATGAATTTAAATTATATATTAAAAAACACTTATAATTAAATAATGGGTGAAAATCATTTACAACTTTTAGAATTGCTTTTAAAATTTTCAAATTCCTTACCAACTATGAAAAATAAACATCCCCCTCCCTCCATAAGTCAATTTATTAATGTTTTATCTTTTTTATCATAACTTCTTTAAAATGATAAGTGAAAAAGAAGTATTAAAATCTATGCAGCAAATAGCATACTTCCAAGAAAATAAATATTATTTCTCATGCGATGGAAATTTCATGTGAAAGCTACAACACATAAATATATCCTTTTGCTTTGAATTTTCATTTCAAGTGAACGTACATAATTGTCAAGCACCACAAGTGTTAGAGCTCATTTAGATTGGCTTAAAAAAAGTAATTTTTAAGTTAAAAATAAAAGTTCAAATAAAAATAATTTTTAAGTCAAAAAATAAAAAGTAGGGGGACACCTACTTTTGGTTTCTGACTTATTTTAAGTTATTTTCGATTTATTTTAAGTCATTTTTTTACCTTATCAAATGCTTCGTAACTTATTTTAAGTTATTTTTTATATTTACCAAACGCTTTCAAAAGTTGAAAACTGACTTAAAAGTAGATTTGACCAACTTTTAAATTAATCCTAACACAAGCTCTCAATTATATTGTATCCACTCAAATAGTCCTTTTTGGTTGGCTTTAGCCAAACCAAAGTCTTAATCTCTCTATCATTGGGAATCTCATTTAGAGTCCTCTACTTGTAGAATAATAGATAAAAAAACAAAAGAGATGAAGAGTCAAGAGAGACATGTATGAATGGAAATTATATGTCAAGAGAGATAAAGTAAGTCTTTATATAATACTAACATAACAATTTAAGTATAATTAAAAATATCGAGCAAAATCAATTTAAAAATCATCCACAAATTAAATCACTATATAAGAAAATTCACCAAAAAGATAAATAAATATATTAGTAAATATGTATATATAGCAAGGATAGTTTGGTTTTGAAAAAATAATTTTTGCCTTTCTGTTTAAGAAGCAAAAAAAATAAATTAACTTCTTCTTAACAATAGAAAAATTGTTTCTGCATCCAATTAAACCAATTTTTACTTAGTCAAACACCTTATTTTTTTAAAAAAAAACAAGTGATTTTGGCCTCCCAATAGCAATGTCAAATAAACTTTCAAGTACTGCTAGTGAATTTATCCATTGAGAAAAATATTACCACTTAATTCTAAGATTTAGAGCGAATACATCCTCATTAAAAAAATGACAGCATATATACCTCCGTCATTTAACAAATGAGGCTATTTTTTTTTAATAAAAATAGTCCAAACATAGTTTTTTAATTTATAAAATGTCAAAAGGTATCTCACATATTTTCTACGAGCAACTTACAAAAATAACTTGTATGTTTTATAGGGTTATTAAAGTTCAATAGTAATAAATATGATATTTATAAAAAAAAATAACTATAATTTTACATCTTTTTCTAGCAGTATTATTATATATGTTTTTTTTTATTTATTTATACATTGATACCGTTTTAATTACAATGAACTAAATAAGAGAAATGTATTAATTATACAAATTCAAATTAGTATCTTCATTTATAAAATTTAAAGTACTAATATATCAAGAATACAAGTATATGTAATAACTTAACGTATTAGTATATTAAACAAGATAAAATATAACAATTTTATATATGAGCACGGCAATTTGAAAATTAATACATTATTGTTAAACAAAGAATGAATATACCAATAAGCATACATATGAATTCATTGTTGTCAAACAAAAGATAACCACATTTGACAACTCGGAAACAAAAAAAAAACGAAAAATAATAGAATGTGTAGGTAGCAAAATGTGAAAATATTCGACTGTATGAAAGTTGGAAAGGCCAACAAACGATAATTTCATTTTGGTCAAGTTTTTCTTATAATACTTGAGTATTGGTGTTAACTAATGTATTTGTTCATAAAAATAAGACATAAAGAGACACCTGCACTTGTCGGAATTTTTAAAAAGACACCTTAACTATAAGGGACTCCTATTAGTTCATTAAACCATCTTCAACTAATATTATTACATTATTTTTTATCCACTTTACATAAATAGTGTGTGCACTCACTCAAAGAGAGTAAGCAACCTAAAATTAATTAAAACATAATAGGTAAAAAATCGTTCTTTATTGATTTATCAAAATGAATAAGTAATTATGAATAATTATAAAAAAAAATGAACAAATAATTAAAAATAAAAAAGGTATTATGTTTGAAATTTATACGTCAAAACTCGTGCAAGGACTTTATCTTTTTTGCTTTTAGAGGATAATAAATGAGATCCACTATGATTTTATGAGTCACTAAAAGAGGGTAACATCAAATTGTTATTAGACTTTTGTGTGTTGTAGTTTTCGTTTTGAAATTCAGAGTAAGAGAATTATAAACAATACATAGTCATAAATATGTTTTTTTTATTCGACATCAGTTGGTATTTATTTATTTTAATTTAGGTGTGTTTAAATGCCACTTAAATGTATATAAAATTAAATAAGTAAATAAACACATTTTATCTGACATAATACACATATGACATTATGTTGAATATAATTTTTTTATGTAAAATATTACGTAAGACAAATATATTTATTTATTTAATTTTATATAAATTTATGTATCTATTTGTATATATCAAAATTAAAGAACATGAATATAAATTCAAACTAAATTAAAAGATATTTATAGTAACTATAAAAAAAAATATTTTTCTTTTAGGAATGGGTCCATAAAGTTATGTACAAAAGTTAAAATTCAATGAAGGAAAGTTTGAATCAACTAGTACAACACAGAGACTTTTGTTTGCATACTCAACCAAAGCTATATGGAGAGAATTTGTTTATGCCCTGCTTCGTGGCTCAACAGCATCCATATTATTAAGGACAACTTTCACATGTAGCAAACACAAAATTTATATTTATATGCTATAGCAAAGTTTATATAATTGCGCTCCATAGTAAATATATATGTGTATAATTCGCTATACATATACAATTGAAACGAATTGTATAAAATAAATTATATAAAACGAGAAAGAGAGAAATTATATATAATTTGAATTTGTATAAAACGAGAAAGAGAGAAAGGCAAAAGAAATTGTTTATATAAGTGTATATTGGGAATATGTATAAAAATGAAAATTAGAACTCGTTGTAGTTTATATACATATACCTATTGGTGTTGTTTTGAGTTGAATAAGTATATGAAACTGTTGTCTATTTTTTTAAATTTGTTTATTTATACAGTGAATGTTCGTCCTTCGTTTGGATGTATGATTCTGTGTATATACATTATACAAACAGATTTCAATTTGTGTATGTGTATAAGTTTGTACAATTGTATATGTCTAAATGATCATTATACAAAAAGTACCCTTATAAAAAAACAATGCACAAAATTGTATCAAATGTAAATGTTTATATTGTATATACAGAGAAATTGTTGTGACACTACTAATACAATAACTATTAATGTATTAGTGGAACTGTACATTATAATTTTAAAAAAATGTGTATAATTAAAATTTATATCAGTGGAAACTATATGTAATTTTTTAAAAAAATTCTGATTTGGGAAGAGATTTTAGGAGAAATTAAAAGAAACTGGGAGAGTAAAAATAGCTAATGAATTTGTATAAAAATAGTGTGTGGGCCCCAATCAATTGAAAAAAATTGTTTTGGGGAGAGATTTAGGAAAAATTGAAAGAAAATGGGAAAGAGAAGACAGGAAATGGATTTGTATAAAATAAATCTTTCGCTTGAAAATTGTATATAATAGCAAACTAATAATCTAAAATAAATGGAATAGCTAGGGTTTGATTTAATTGTGCTCCATAGCAAACGTTAGCTAAAATTTGCCAGCGTCTCTCTCCCAGAAATCTCGCTCGTCACTCTCCATTCTCGCTCGCCTCTCTCGCTTTATACACAGAAGTGTATAATTCTGTTTCTGTTTTGTATATAGTGAGAGAAAATTGTATATACACATTTAAAAATATATATCTTCGTGTTATACTCTTAATTATACAATTTACAAACATTTTACTTCAATTATTGCAGAGAAAAAGGTCAACGAATTATACAATTGCAGTGAAATACAATTTTCTCTAGCTTTATACAACAGAAGTGTGTATATTGTATTTCTGTTTTTGTATAAAGCGAGAGAAAAACATATATCTTCTTGCTATACACTTATAATTATGCAATATACATACATTTTAATTCGATTCAACTGTATGCAAAGCAAATTTTATAAAAAAATTGCAGCGAAATAGGCAACGAATTATACAATTGTGCATCATACAATCGCAGTGAAATAGGATAGCGAATTATACAATTGCAGCGAAATAGGCCAGCGAATTATACAATTTAGGCTAGCGAATTATAGAATTTAGGCCAGTGAATTATACAATTTTGGCCAGCGAATTATACAATTGTATATGTATAGCGAATTATACAGTTTTATGTTTGCTATGGAGCGCAATTATGCAAATTTTGCTATAACATACAAATATGAATTTTTTGTTTGTTATATGTGAAAGTTGCCCTTTTTTTTTAGATGTGTGGGTTCCAATCAAATTAGCAAAATATGTGCAACATTTGCTGCGCAATACAAATAAATTAAATAGTACCTATAGAATTTATTTTGATTTAAATGTTTGCTATTATGTACAATTTTTCCTATTATTAAAATGATTAGTCAGTAGAGATATTTTCATAAATTTTATCTTTTTGCGAAACTTATATAAATATAATATAAATAAAAAATATTTATCATTTATAGTGATAATATTTTTTTTCACTTTTCTTACTTTTAATATATTTATAATACACTTTTAATTCAAATTACAAAAATAAATTATTATTCACATATAATACAAGTTTTATTGATAGATAATATATTTATCACACATTTTAATACATTTGTAATACAATGTTTCAACTTCTTACCAAATAAGCATAATATATTTTTAAAAATAGTTATAATACATATATATTGCATATTAATTCACTTTAAATAAATATTATAGATTCAATTGAATTTTATAATTTAAAATTGATTTATCTTTTATTATAAAAATAATATACATATACACATATTGTTATAAAAAATGGATCACATTACGATATAGTTACAAAAGTAACTCATATATGCCTTTGCTATTACAAAAAATAGCTCATATATACCCTATAATTAAAAATTGTGGCTCACTACACTCTTGCCTATTCAAAGTGCCTCACTACACTAAGCGGCGGAGTTACGTGATTGCGTGGGTGTCCAATTAGATACTGTTTGTCGAAAAAAATATTGTATATACAAGTAAAATGAAACACAAAAAGTGACTAAATTACATAGTTATCTAAACTCATTAAATCGAAAATGATCTTTAGCAACAATTAATTAACGGTGATAACTTAATTGTTGTTATATATATATATATATATATATATATATATAGAGAGAGAGAGAGAGAGAGAGAGAATTACTAGTAATAATTTCATTTTAGCACTCTTTGTAAACGCCATTGAAGCTTACAGTAACATTGAATCTAATAACAATTAACTAATGTTGATAAAGATTTTGAACACGTTTTATTAATACGCATATTTAGTGTCACTAAAAGTTATTTTTATTATCGTGACTTTTTCCACAAAATAATACAGTAGGAAAAATACTATCATAATTCAAGGATGATCCATTGAAGGTGATAAATACTATATTCTCACTTCCATAGATGTAACCGGACAAGTTATATTATTTAGTTACATATTCATTTGAATTCAATATTTCGACGTGAAACATAAATATATATGATAAAATTCATATAATTTGAACTTGATGTCTTGTTCATCAAATTCTACAATGATGAGAATATGGGAACACCTACTATGGTTGATCCACCATCGACGATGAAAACATTTCCTGTTACATATTTGGAAGAATCATGAATTAGGTATCGATCAAGTGATGTTAAACCCGGATCTGTCGTTGCAATGAATCTCAAAGGAACAGTCTTCAAAAGGAACTTATGGAACCCTTTGAGTTTAAAAAGACCTTCTGTTATCTCAGACTTGAAAAATCCTGGAGATATTGAGTTCACTCTGATATTATCTGCTCCTAACTCAATAGCCATGATCTGCAATTCATCATTAGATTATAGGGAGTCTTACAACATGAGTTTAGAAGTTAATTACGTAGATACACTCTAGTTTGTAATCTAATCAAATTTCGGTGCATCCAAATATATATACTTCCTTCGTTTCACAAAAAAATGGCTTGGTTTGCTTTGACACGGAGTTTAAGAATATAAAGCAGATTTTTGAATCTTGTGATCCTAAATTAAAGTTAGGTCAAATGTATAAAATTGTCCCGTTTATCTTGTGGCCTTAAACATGCCACGTGAAAAAATTGAAATTAAAATGTTACAAAAAAAAAAGAGGTCATTCTTTTTTGTAAAAATTTAAGGAATCCCATAGTGTAATTCAATAATTACATTTTGTCCCGACAAAATTAGTATTTACAAAAAATCCCTTAAATTTGTTGTTCCGTGATACTTTAGACTCTAGTGATACATGGTAAATGATACATGGTAAGTTTAAACTGTTGAGAAAAAAATGGGAAAAACGGTACAATTAATGTTGTTATTAAAACAGCTTAATTTAAGGTAACAGATCATTAATCACCATAAAATCAGCACGTAATTGGATAACATTCTCCCCTATGTATAAGGTAACAGATCATTAAACATTTGGATAACATTCTCCCCTATATATTTTTCAAAGTCCTTTAGGAAATTGTTGTTAAAATTGACAGCAAACCTTATGGGATGTGTTGGTATCTTTTTAATCTTGTACTTCAGTGGCTGCAATTTGAAAATAAAACAGCAAATTATAACGTTATTGAAATATAAATACTAAAAAAAACAACTAATAACTTACTGATACATGGTTTCAGTTTTCAAAAATTCATACTACATGAAAAACATGTGATACATGTTTACTACATGTATCAGTGAATTAACTAAAACATTATAACATGTGATACATATCTAATACATGTATCAGAAACATCGACTAAACAATATACACACTGATTCTATATGTATCATCAAGTACAGTGGATGAAACATTTATTAAACTTAGTGAATGATACATTATAACAATTTTCAAAACATGTATCAGTACATCAACTAAACAACTAATACCTTACTGATTTATGAAAGTGAATATATATATATATATATATATATATAATATATATATATATATATATATATATATATATATATATATATACACGCACACACACACATCATTTGAACCTTTTGTAAGGTGACCGTTCATTTTCATCTGCTTGCCTCCAAGAACAAGAAGATTACCAAATTCATCTGCTTTTTGGTTGTTCGTTTAATCTTTCCTCTGATTGGAATTTGTTTCGGTAACTGAACTTGGGGGTTTAGGGTTTTTATTTTTGGGAGTTGTTAAGCATGTGGGTTTACGTTGAAGTTGCAATGGCGGAGTAAGTAATCTTTAAGAGAAGGAAGATGATTATGGAAAAAAAAGAACTGAAACTTGATGGAGTAAGAACAAAACGGGAGAAATTAAGAGAAGTTGTTCTGATTTTTGAAATTTCAAAATTTTTGAATTTTGAAATTCAAAATTTCAAAATTGGGTCTTTTATTTAAAATTAATTAAAATTAATAATTCAAAATCAAAAAACTGATTTAAAAGGTTGAGTGTTTAAATGGAGAAAATTCAAAATCCAAAAACTGATTTAAAAGGCTAAGTGTTTTAATGGAGAAAAAATAGGCATTAAAATGGATAATTGTGTATTACAGGAGAGAGAATGTAATGTATGTATAAACTTACACTAAAATTAAAAAATAGGGAATTATGTAATATTTAAAAAAAGAAGGGAAAATTAGAGAATATAAAACTTATAGTTGTGTATTTAAGTTATTTTTCCTTCTTTTTTTAAACAAACAAAAAAGGAAAGGAAATCGTTCTTTTTTAAACAGAGGGAGTATATATCTTGAAATACATTTAGATACATTATATTCAAATGGATTTGCATGTATAGGTGATACATAACAAAATTTCACTCGTCATTCTCCTATGAATCTGGTATTCAGATACATGCATATCACACCAAATACATGTTTAGTGTGATTCCCACGTATCTGGTATACATGTCACATGACGATCTCGCTCGCTTCTCTCTCCATCTATTTTAGTGCATCTGATAACAAACATATATGAATTTAAGTATATCTTCCTCAATATATAGTAGAAAACTCTTAATTAATTAATGGTAATACACATAATCATTTGAAAGCATAGGTAGAAGGATGCATGTATAATATTAAGTAGAGGCTCTCTACCTTAGTGAGCATGTCAAGAGCCATCTTTGAAGAAGCATAAGCAAGACTCCCTTTGTATACTACTCGATTCAGAGCTGCAGCTGAAGAGATATTAATAAAAGATCCTCCGCCCCGTTCAGCATCGCGCATTCGTCTACAAATTAAACACATTTTGACACCAACCATGCCCCTTTTAGATTTGTGTTAAAAGTATGCTCCCACTCTTCCTCCCTTAATTCCAATGAAAACCTCACACTACCTATAAAATAATTCGTTTTACGTGACACAGTTACTATTAATAATAGTAGTTCATACAATAATACTAATCAAGTACCTCTAATGCCAGCGTTGTTAATCAAGACGTCGATATGTCCAAAGGCATCCCAACCTATTTGTACAGCGGACTCAATTGCAGCACCATCAGCAGCAACATCAAGTTCTAGGGCAAATGCACGTCTGTTGCCTTTTGAATTGATCTCATCGCATAGAGATTTCAGTCTGTCAACACGACGAGCAGCAGCGATGATGTTACAACCGGATTTGGCCAAGTCGAGACAGAGCTCTAGCCCGATTCCTGATGATGCACCGGTTACCATCACTATTTTTCCAACAAAGTCATGCCACGGCTCCATTGTTATTAAATTAATTTGGATTTATGTATAGACTATTATGTTGTTTTTTTTTTGTAGAGAATAGAAGAATAATGGATAACTAGTAGCCACCACTAGATATAAATTCTTGTCTTGTTTTTGCTAGTCAACGGCCAGTCAAGTCAGTCAGCCACCCTAGCTAGTAAATTTCTCTATAATTGTCACAGAAATATCAATAATATTTATGTAGTCAAGTTTTATTGTTGGTCTAGCCAACCTATTCGCTTGGCTAAGGGATGTCAAGCGACATTCATTCGTCAGAAAATTGTATTACGTGTAGAAAAAAAGATAAATATAACTTTGAATTATTATAAATGGTATCTCAATATCCTTTGTTATACTTTCGAATTATATATATCCTTACCATAAATATACACTTTAACTCGTTGAAAAAATGGTATCTATATATTTTATCATCTAATAAATGGTCCATACAAAGAAATTATACATTCATATTATAAGCCTCAAATTCTTATTAGGACACTACATATTCAAATTTATTTGACTTCTAATAAATATATTTAAATGAATGATGTTACATTTACCTAATAAAAATCTTATCACTTCATTTGTTTGTTTAATGTAAGTAGTAAGTAGAAAACTATGTAAATTGTATATATATATATACATATATATATATATATATATATATATATATATATATATATATAAAATTTAGGCCCGCATGCATGACGTCATTCCAAGTAAGAATTATTTTTAAAATTTATTTAATTTTAAAATTAGTCTTTTCCTTTCAAAAAAAATACAATTGTTTGTGAATTTTTTTTGTGTTTTATGAAAAGTTGCAACTTTAATGAAATGTTGTGACTTTTTATGAAAAAGTTATACCTTTTATGAGAGGTTGTGGCCTTTTCGAAGGGTTGCAACTAATCCAAATAGTCGTGACATTTTCAATAAGAAACAATAAATATTTGTTCTCATTGTCCTTTATTGTTTATGGAATATAAGAATTTCATTTCATTTTAAAACAACGAAAAATCTGAACGTCTTATTCTTCTTTTTCTTCTTCTTCTGCACCATTCAATATTCGTGTAATTTGTTTATGTTGAGTTGTTCACTAACATCATTGCTTAATTTACAGATCATAGTATTTTGTTATAATTTTCATTTTCCGTTACATTATTAAAATTCGTTACTACGTAATCTTGTATGTAAAACAATATAGTTTTTTAATTTTGATAACCGATAGATTTTAAGTATTATTTCATAAATTCCTTGATATTAAATTCACACGCAAAACACGAATTAATTTTATTAATTTATTTAGTATTAAAAACCAAACAAATGAACCAAATCAATTAAATATTTATCATATCTGATTTAATTTGATTAATAATAATTTAAAAATCCACTAAAATTCGAAATAATTTTAAAACTGACTAAATTTGTTTGATCTTAGCAACTAAATTTTAGTTTCAACTAAAAATCGACCCAAATCGAATCGCAAACACTCTAAACATAGCACTTGAGTATTAAGAAACATTTTCGATTGCTTCGAGAGAATTAAACTTACAAGAACGAATAAAAAAAACCAACATTATTAGAGTGTTTGTCTAACATATCCATTTCTTGTTGAGCTAAGTTCATCGCTCTAGAGCGATGAGAAAATAGGAACACCTGGTAAGGTAGCACCAGCATCGACGATGAAAACATTGCCCGTTATATATTCAGAAGAATCATGAATTAAATATCGAATGAGTGATGTTAAGGCCGGATCTGTAGTTCCAAGATATTTCAGAGGAAGAGTTCGCAAAAGGAACTTATGGAACCATTTATTTTTAACAAGGTCCTCTGTTATCTCTGATTTTACAACTCCTGGTGATATCGAGTTCACTCTGATATTCTCTCCACCCAATTCAATCGCCATTATCTGTTATTTCAATCATAATCAATTAATTCAATCACATACATACAGATAATTTGTTCAATTGAACGAATCGTACCTTAGTAACCATGTCTAGAGCCATCTTTGAAGTACCATAAGCAATAGTCCCTGGTACTGCTGTACGATTTAAACCCGCCATTGAAGTGATGTTAATAACAGATCCTCCGCCCTGTTTAGCATCGATCATATGCTTACAAACATATTTCGCAACCATCCATGCCCCTCGTAGATTCGTGTTATATGTATTGTTCCATTCCTCCTCTGTTATTTCCACTGAAGAGCTCACGCTCCCTGATTTTTACACAAAATTTAAATCTCGTTACCATACAACAGCTGATGGCGACTCAATAAAATGAAAGCTCTAAAGTTAAATTATAATAAGAGGGCTTATTAAATTCTAACAGTCAAAATACCTCTAACACCGGCGTTGTTAATCAAGACATCAATGCGTCCAAATGCATCCCAAGCTATTTGTACAGCGGAGTCAATGGTAGTACTATCAGCAGAGACATCAAGCTCAACCGCGATGGCACGTTGAGGTCCGTTGGATTTACTATTAATTTGGTCACAGAGAGATTTCAGTCTGTCAACACGACGAGCTGCAGCAATGATTTTGCAACCGGCTTTGGCTAAGTTGATACAGAACTCTAGCCCGATTCCAGATGACGCACCGGTCACCATAACTACTTTTCCACTAAGGTCTTGCCATGGCTCCATTTTTTACAAGTACAAATGTTATACTATATAGTTTGATACAGAAAGTTATATATATATATATATATATATATATATATATAAAGTCAATGAAATGTAAAACTTCTAAACTAGACGCGTTTTTCCTCTTTTCTTCCTAATAAATGAACTATAGTCTCAATTATCCATCTTACTTGTCTATTACTTATATGTCCACATTTTTAAAAAATTCATTTGAAATTATTTACTCTCCGTTTCATTTTATATGACATTATTTTTTTTTTTGTCAGTCTAAAAAAGAATATTACATTTTCTTGTATGGTAAGTATTTAAATATACAATTTATTTTTTATCTTTGTTGGTTTCATTTAATTTTAAACATAGTAGTCTAATACATTTATGAAGAGAGAAAAAAATGTGTTAACTTTTTTAATTTGGTAAAATTTTTAAAGTTTTCATTATTTCTTGAACTCCCTGTTTGATTAAATATTGTTACATTAAATAAGACCGAGAGAGTATTAAATTACAAAATTAATTTAATTTTTTCATTTTTTTCCCTTAAAACGCACGAATATAGAGTGAACTAAAAGTTGGTAAACCCACTTGTTAGATGTGACAAAGAGATTGACAACAAACATTTGGAACGATTTCTTTTCAATAATTTTTTATTTTTCATGATAGGTTTGAATTATAAGATCAGAAAAGATACTTTTGTACATTTGTTTAATTTAAAATTATAAAATTTAAAAGTTATTTTTTATATTTTAACTTTTTGTCAAAGTTTAAAATAGATAATAGAATATTATGGCCGCCTTTGTTGAAATATCCGTGATGTGGACCAAGAATATGTCACTCTGTGTGGGCCCTCTGTTCTTCATACTAGTTGCTATTACTTGGGCAAACTTTAGAGTTTAAGCAAATTTAAGAGTAAATTCATGTTTATAAAATTTAATTAAGAAGTTGTTAGGGTAAATCAATTCATATTAATATAGTTTGATACCATCTATTTTGGACTAATTAAGGTTATACATTTTTTAAAAAAAAAGCTTCACATCATTACAAGTATTTTCTCACTTAACGTGTAGTTTTTTTCCCAACAAATATAACTTAAACTTCACATCATTAGCTTTCATAGCCAACTAAAACATTTGTGTATCGAAAAAATGTTAGCTACCTTGAAGATTGGTAGATTGATGATGAAGATGCAGAAAGAAGAAGAAGAGAATTAACATACTATGAACTGCTTTTCATTCAAAATTAACCTTTAAGTTCTTGTACATGTATGTTTATATACAGAGGAAGTAAAGCACATGGTTATAACTAACCTAACTACCTTCTTGACATCTAATCATTTAACTTTTAATATTTACATAAGGATCCTACATTCTCTATGTAATGCCTTCTTTAATACTCTCCTCAAGTTTGTAGGTATGAACAGGTTCAATACACCAAACTTGGATAGCAAGTACTCATGTTGAGATTTTCCCAAGCCTTTAGTTGATATGTCAGCCTCTTGTTCTTTGGTATTCAAGTATTTAGTTTGAATTAACCCATTCTGGATCTTCTCCCTAATAAAATGACAATCCAACTCTATGTGCTTTGTTCTCTCATGCAGCACAAAATTGTCAGCTATTTGAATAGCTGACTTACTATCACTATAGATAGTTACCGGAGTAGAGACTTCAACTCCAAGTTCTTTGAACAATTTTACTAGCCACACAATTTCAACTACCGCACTAATTAGAAGAGACGAGATAATCTATTTTAGTAAAACACAAATTTAAGGATTAGATGCCTAACAGAATTCTCTCCATCTGATGCATAATGGGATAAATTAAAGTTGTCCTGTCAGTGGTAGGTGAGGCGTCAACGTACTGAACCAATCAGAATGGAAGATGTTGTTTGTCCAATGGTTACTAACTTTGTATAGTTGATACTTTTAACATGACAAACAACATATTAAGTTCATTCATTCAAAAGGACAAAGAGAGACAACAAATCTTTATCAAGAACTCAAGCATCAAAAAACACAACAAGGGACCTGGTCCTGGAAAGTGTGGGTACGTGAAAAGGACGAAAAGAAAGTCGTCAAAAGGCTTCCAACTCTGATATGGTTGGTGCACAACCTTTGAGAACATCAGGCTCTCAACCAATGGCCTTGTACCAAGAGTTTGTGTTCATTTTTATATAGTTTCTTCTTCCTTAACACATACTCAAGTTTTGGCAAATAAAATTTTGAATTTCAAATAATCCAAAAGCTCAAAAAGCAAAGACCATATTCAAGAAGTATCATCCTAAGAGCAATAGGGACCTGATAGAGCTGCAAGCTATCTAGTTGTCTTAGGATTATATCTTTCGTGCTTAATTATATTGTCAATTTGCTCCTGATCTATCAAGGACTCATATATTTGTTTCAGGTTTATAAAAGTTTAAATCAGTTAGGGTTAACTGATTTAGTGGGCAACACTGTTTTGTTGCTTAGTCAAATTCTAAATCATCTAGAGTTGGGTGGTTTAGTGGCAGTGTGATATCCGCTTAGTAAAGTCTAAGTCATCCGGACGTGGTGATTTAGTGGACAACCTGCGTGTTGCTTAGTTGAATCTTAAGTTGTCTAGCAGTGATAGCTTAGTGGGCAATCTGCTTAGGCTCTTCAGGCAATAGGGTTATTGCTTGGTCGTGAGATTAATAACTTCTTATCACATTGTTGTAACCGGGTTTCACTTTTGCTTGTGAAGATTAGTGAAGACGGTTGAAAATTTTGTGCAACAAGTCGTGATTTTACTCCCTTGAGCAAGGAGATTTCCTTGTAAACTTCTTGTGTTATGTTCTCCGTATTTTTTACTCTTCTGCGGTGTTCTTACTGTGTCAATGGACCTGGTTAGTTGACTGATGGTAGACGCATCCAATCTATCAATTAGGATTTCTTAATATCGCTTCATCTGTTCCAATTGTTTTCAATTGTATTTTTAGTTTCTTGAGTAATGATTTTATCAATTGTCAATGTTCAATTAAATATAGACTACTTTTGCTATTCGAATTAGATATTCATCAATAATAACTATAAGAAAGAGTAGTAAAACCTGTACTATTTTTAGCTGTTAATGTAAGAAAAAAATTCATTTATAAATTTTTAGTCTAATATTATATTACCATTCGAAAAGAAAATATGATAACCATTTTGGGAGAAGGCAAGTCAACAGATGAGAGATCTTTCAAGCAAATATTATGTTTTCAAGAAGAATTGTGAGAAGATGTACATAACGACATGTTTATGTCGTTATGAGTACTTTAGTAGTGAAAGAATTTGGACCAGAAACTTCTTCGGATAGTGACTTAAAAATTTTAAGCAAGGTCAGCCTCCGAGAAATTTTGGGCTAGGCGCATTCTAGGGCCACCTGGTAATGGGAAGGGTGAACTGTTTGGGCTTGGTTGTTATTTTCTTGTAGCCAAGACATTAAGAAATTAGTAGGATTTCGCAAAATCAAATTTGGTAAGTATGTGGTGTAAAATAAAATTTTGAGGCTCTGAAATAGTTTATTTAATTTTTATCAAGACGGAATGTCTTATCCATGTGGAGTCAGGAGTGTGATAATTTTTTTTAAAATAAAGAGAAAGTTTATTGCATCATACCATGATTAGAGTGATACAAAAAAAATAGAGGTGCGTTTCTCAAACTAATAATTGATAATTTAAGTGTGAAATTCACACTCTTAATTGTTTAAATATTAAACTCAAAAAAAGGAAAAAAAATTAGTTATGTTTTTAAAACTTATCTAAAAAAAAATGAAAAAGAAGAAGAAAGTCTAAGCCTAAAAAATCCTATTTTCCAAATCATTTAAAGGAGGGAAAAAATGTTTTCCATGTGGCATGTACTTTGTATTCAGAGGATTCATTTTAATACATATACGCATAAAATCAAAATTTGAAGTTATATATATACAATATAATTTTTTAACGATAAGGTTCGGATGAACCTCTTAGGGTCCACCTAGGTCTGCCCCTGGTGCTGATATTTCTTGAGCTAATGTTTCGGTTACTTAACTAGCACAAAATCAAATAATTTAAACAAATAAATAACTTGAAATAGTAATAAGATTTAACGAGATTCAATTAATTGTTTATGTCTTTGGAGTAAAAAGGTCGAGAATTTTTCACTATATATGAGAATCTTACACGAAAATGTACCACAATTAGGATCCAGTATTGCTTTAATTTTTTTCTCCATTGTTGTACTATTTTTTATTTTATCTAATTTTGTTGAATATTTTATCTAATTTTGTTGAATTATACATAGATTGTGACAGATTGAATATCATGCCCGAGAGATAGAGTAAAGTCGCGACCACTTAATTAAACTATCAAAATTAAAATTCAAAGCGAGAAGAATAAAATATCAAAATGAAAATTCAAAATGAGAAGAATAAAGTGGCAAATTTAATTAAGTAAATGAAGGGAGAAAATAACACTAATAGAGTGGAAAATTGTGTAGCGTTTATTATTATTGAGAAGGAATAAACGTTTGTTTAACGGCTAAAAAGTTGCTTTATTTTTAGAAAAAATAATTTTTTTCAGAAAAGCAATTTTAGAAAAAGTAATTTATGTTTAGCTAATTCATATTAAGCAAAATAAGATATTTTAATGATGAGATAAGTAATTTTCTGGTGCTTCTTGTGTTTTTTAAGAAGCACAAATTTTTAATTTTTCTTTTCGACAAATTATTATACGTCCATTTAAAAAATAATTATTCTAATTAGCCGAATAAGTTAATTTTTCAAAAATAAAAAATCATTACAATAAATGTTTTTAACGTTCCAACAATTTCAAAGAGGCTCTAATATCGATCATCGTTAACTAGTCATACTTAATTTGATCGGAAATAGCCATTTTGAAATTTCAAAACTAATACTCCCTCCGTTTAAAAAGGAATTACCTAAAAAAAAATTAATCTTGTGCTTCTAAATAAAGTTATGTCAAATATATCAAATATCCTTTAATGTTTAGTTTTAAACATGTGACGTGAAAAGTTAAAGTAAAAGTGTTGATAAAAAAATAAAAAAATCATTCTTTCTTAACCAGACTAAAAAATGAAATAAAAATATTATGTTTTAAACGGAGAGAATATTATTTTCTTGTCTATAGAATAGTACAATATAATAATTACGTACTATAGAAATTACAAGTAACATGTGATATGTTTGTGTTGTAATTTTCAATTGAAATTTCCAAAGTCAAAAGGATTAGAAGAACAAAAAATACATTTTTATTCATATATCCATAGTTGTCTTTCTTTGACTTTAATGTACTAGCTAGGATGTGGAACAACGGAAGTGATTAGAGCTGTTGTTAAAATTGGGGTTTGAATTTGAATAAATTCGATAAAAATTTTTTATAGATTTTATATTTTTACTTTTTTGATATTTGTCTTTCGAAATACAAGACATTGAAAGCAAATTCAAAAGAAAAATAAAAAAAATAAAAAGGACAAATAAAATCAATAGAAAAAAAGAGAAAAAACAATCGATAAGGGTAAAAAAGAATTTTAATACAAGAAAACGTGTGTTAATTTGGTTTAAATATATAGAGAAAATGGTCAAAAAAAATTTCAAGCTATTATTAAATTTTTAACTACACACTTATTCTTCACGGGAATTCCGTCACCCCATCCCCCACCCGAACCTTTTGAAGTGGAATATTTAGCTCCCTACAAACTCACGCCCAGATTTACATTAGGCAGTAGCAAACACGTGCTGCCACGTAATATTACCTTTTTTATATATAAAAAATTAATTATTTTTTTATATTTTACTTTTTTGTTTTATATTTTCATCTTCTCCTTTTCTCTTTTTGTTTTTCATTCCTCCATTTCTTTTTCCTTGAAAGCTTATGCAGATTTGATGACTACCGCATCTTTGACCTTCGTCGAAATTCTAAAAATTAGGAAATATCGTTCTTTAAAGCTAGAGACAAACGAAAAACTCATTGCGTCTTTCTTCGCTATTATAGCATTTCAATAAGTGGGTCTTATTCATCAAAGGTTCTGTTACCAATTGATTTCTTAGTGAATTTTTCTCCATTTGAATCTATTACTTAGTGAACTACTCCATTAGTGACTAGTCCGAAGTTCGATTTTCTAACTTTCAGTTTTTATTTTGATTTTGAGCAACCAACAAATTTTTAAAGTTTTGAAAAGTGAAATAATGACGAAAAATATGTGATTTGATGATGAGACTTAGTGATGAATAGTTGAGGAGGGCGGTGACTTGATGATCGAGGTGATTGATGAGCCACCAGTATCTATGGATCTATGAAAATTAAAGGAAAAAGATAAAGAAGATAAAAGAATAAATGGAAACACAATTTTTTTAAAAAAAAATAAGAATACTAGTATGAAATAAATTATGATTTTTTATAAAGATAGTATTTTAATTATCTTTTTATCTCTCACTCTCCCAAAGAGAGTGAACTACACCTCCTCTGTTACATTAATATTTTGGGAGCAAATAATAAAATATAAATATGAGTGTGTAGTTAAAAATCTGATTATAAATTGAGAAAATTTTTGATCATTTTCTCAAATATATATAAGGCAAAAAAAAAAAGAGATTTAATAAATTATATTTCTTTTAAAAAAATAAATAAAATCTTTATAAATATAGCAACATGTGTATCATAGCAACTATTTTGAATTTTGAAATTGAGACTTTGACTCCATATTAACATAGAAGGTGCACGAAAATACAGAAAAATAAAATTTTTTTACAGAGTCAGAAGAGATAAGTTATTATAAACTAGTTAAGTTAAAGTGTATCACTTGAATTTCAATTTCAATTCAAAGAAATCTTCTATCTTATCCTTTTAAATTCAATTAATACGAGTACTTTACTAATAAAAAAAGTTAATATTATATACGCTATAAAGACGACTTGAATGGATAACTATCACATGATGCTTAAGAGTTGAGTAAAGTTACGTTCATTTAATGAGTCAAATTGATAAAATTCAAAGTGAGAAGAATAAATGAAGGGTTTACTTTGTGGTTAGAGAAAGTGATTAATTAATGCTTTTGAGTAAATCAAGGGAAAAATTTAAAGAAAATTAATAAGTTGTGTAACGTTTATTATTATTGAGAAGGAATAAGATATGTCATTGTTAACTAGTCATACTTAATTTGACCGGAAATATTCATTATGAAATCGATATAATTTTCTTGTTTTTACGATAGTATAATAGGGTATAAGGCACATATCTCTATACAAATTATGAACGAAATCGTACAGACATATTTAAAAAAAAAAAAAACTTTAAAATTCCAAGAAAATAAATACATTGAAATAATAGCAAGATTTAATAAAATTTGATTAGTTATCTATGTTTTTACCATAAAAGCAGAGAGTTTTTCACTATATATGAGAACCTTACAAGAAAATGTACCACAATTAGGATTCAGTCTAGCTTTTTTATTCTCCATTATTGTACTATTTTTTGTTTTAGCTAATTTTGTTGAATTATACGTAAAAATGTGACAGATTGAATATGATGCGTGAGAAGAATAAACTATCAAAATGAAAGTTCACATAAATTTATGCAATTTAAGTAAATTAAGGGAGAAAAAAAAAAGCTAATAGAGTGGAAATTGTGTAACATTTATTATTATTGAGAAGGAATAAACGTTTGTTTAACGGCTAAAAAGTTGCTTTATTTTTAGAAAAAATAGTTTTTCAAAAACTAATTTATGTTTAGCTAATTCATTTGAGGATGTGTTTTTTGATAAATCAGATTGTGTTTGACTAATTTTGTTAATAATTTTTTTTTTGTCTTTTAAGTGTCAAATTACAAAAATGATAAGTGCCAATATTATAAAATTTTGATTAAATTATCAATCAATATAAACATAAATATATAAATAAAATAAAATAAATTATAATATTGACATAGATTTAAATATAATTGAAAATATTAAGCAAAATAAGATATTTTAATGTTGAAATCAATAATTTTCTGCTTCTCGTTGTGTTTTTAAAGAAGCACAAATTTTTAATGTCTTTCTAACAATAGACAAATCATTCTGACGTCCATTTAAAAGTAATTATTCTAATTACTCGAATAAGTTAATTTTTCAAAAAAACAAAAAATAAGAAAATCAGTAAAATAAATATTTTTGATGTTCCAACAATTTTAAAGAGGCTTTAATATTGATCATCATTAACTAGTCATACTTAATTTGACCGGAAATATCTATTTTGAAATTTCAAAACTGATATTATTTTCTTGTCCTTAGAATAGTATAATATAATAACTACGTACTATAGAATTTACAAGTAACATGTGATATGTTTGTGTTGTAATTAGAGCCGTTAATATTGGTTAGTCCTGTTGGATCGATTTGATCTAATTTGGGATTTAATAGGATTGAATTATAATTTTTGAAGCCCATTTGAAAAAAAGTTTTTTAGCCCAGTTTGAATAAGCCTACTGATTTGTGGGGCTTGAAAAATATCTATAGGATCGGTCCGTGAGTCAATAAAAATTAATCAAAAATATATTAAATATTAAAATTTAAAATTAAAAAGAGTCCAAACTCAAAACAATTAAATTAATATTTCTATCTAGATATTTATATTTTTACTTGAAAGAAAACTTAATAAGTATATAAAAATAATTTTAAATGTGAATTTGATTAAAAAGTAATAACATTAACATCATGTAATATTGTTTTATCGATATTTATTATAATATTTTTAAATTATAATTTAATTTAATAATTCTAAAAATAATATAATTTTTTTTAAAAAATGGCTGACTTGACAAGCCGTAGCCCACGTACTTGTGAGTTAGGCTGACCGTTTTCTGACCCACACAAAAAATAAATTAATTCAATCTGACCTATAAAATATTAAAGTCTGCATGAGTTAACCCAAATGAAATGAGCTAGCCTATATACAACTCTTGTAATTTTCACTAGAAATTTCAAAGTCAAAAGGACTAAAAGAACAATAATACATTTTCATTCGTATATCCATAGTCGTCTTTCTTTGACTTTAATGTACTAAGATGGGGAACTATGAAAATGATTAGAGACGGAGTTAAGTGAAATACATAAATTTAGATTAATTTAAATTCTTTTTTATAAACGTAATATTTATATTAAAAAATTAAATCTCTAATAAAACTACTAATTGATAACTTCGTGGTAAAAAAGGAGTCAGTGTAAATGTTTTTCATGCTAACTCCCTTCATTTAATTGCATTAATTAGCCACTTTATTCTTCTCACTTCGAATTTTCATTTTAATACTTTATTCTTCTCTCTATGAATTTTCATTTTAATATTTTATTGTTTTCACTTTGACTTTTCATTTTAATATTTTATTCTTCTCACTTTGAATTTTCATTTTAATACTTTATTCTTCTCACTTTGAATCTTCATTTTGATAGTTTAATTAAGTGGATGCGACTATACTCTATCTCTCAAGTATCATTCAATCCGTCGCAATTATATATTTATATCAAAGAGATAACATTAAATTAACTTATGTGACGTCATCACAAATTAATTTTTTTTTTTAATTTATTTATTTTTAAAATTCATTTTTCTTTCACAAAAAATTGTGACATTTATGAAATACTTGTGACTTTTATGAAAAATTACGACTTAAATAAAGAGTTGCAACTTTTATATAGAATTACATCTTTTATAAAATTGTGACATTTATAAAAGAAATTGTGACTTTAATGATAAAACGTAGTACAATAATGGAAAAAAAAAAATTTAAAGCTAGACCGAAGCTTGATTGTGGTACATTTTCTTGTAAGGTTCTCATATACAATGAAATACTCTCTCCGCTTTTACTCCACATAAACAATTAATCGAATCTCGTTAAATCTTGCTATTATTTCAATTTATTATTTGCTTGGATTATTTGATTTTGTGCTAGTTAATTAATCTACCGTCTTTTGCAATAGAAACATTAGCTCAAGAAATATCACCACTTGCACAACCTAATAACCACATATAATCAGATAAAATTTGTCATGACAATAGGGTGGTGCGACATATGACGGAGTGGATTGAGTTTAATTTGTAAAATTTTTAATCTGCTCTGCATAGATTTGTCCTACATGAACCCGTCATACATAATTTTTTTAATATTTTTCTTTTCTAGCTAGTTAAATTTGATATTACAAATAAAATTCATAAAAATAAATATATTTTTTCATTCAATTTGTATTGATTAATCAGATAATGACTTAAAATTTACTTTTTAGAGGTTAATTGGGAAATAGGTAAGAAATACTGAAATAGTAATCCCCCGTTTCACAAAAAATGACCTGGTTTGACTTGAAACGGAGTTTAAGAGTATTAAGAAGACTTTTATATCTTGTGGTCCTAAATTAAAGTTAGGTCAAATGTACAAAATTGTCATTTGATTTTGTGGCCTTAAACATGTCACGTGGATAACTGAAATTAAAATGTTACAAAAAAAAGTCATTCTTTTTGAAACAAACTAAATACAAAAGGTGATCATTCTTTTTGAAACCGATGAAATATTAATTTTGATTGAACCATTTTCATTTGTTAACTTGAATATTTTAGTAACTTTAAATAAACTATTTTAATAAATAATGCTCTATGATCACTCATATAATATGTAAAAAGTCAAAATTAAGTTTAAACCCGCCCTCCCCGTACTGCGCCCACATAGCCTTAAACTCGCCTTGCATCCCGCCCGCCTAGCCCCATTGTCATCCCTACTTATAGTTATGGATTTTTGTAACAAATTTGTATTAATCACTCAACGCATATCTAACAACTTAATTTATTCGTAATAACAATTCTCTGAAGAGAAAAGTACAAACAAGAGGGTCTAGACGTTATCCTGCACCAATGCTAATGAAGTAACAAACCCTAGATAATGTTTACAATATCGAAAATGATTTTTCATCAATCATTTAGTCGATATTTAGGAACAACCATTAAATGGTTTTCTTTGCTTGTTACTATCCCAAAGTGTTCATCAACGTCCAAATCACAAGGTTGCATACCATTTGGAAGCTCCAAATCAAAGCAATGCACCAATTGTGCCACCATAAGGCGGACAACGATGATCCCTAGCTGGATTGCAGGGCAACTTCTTCTACCAGAGCTAAATGGTAAAAGTTCAAAATCACGTCCACGGATATCTATACTACTTCCAACAAATCTCTCTGGAAAAAACTTCTCAGGCTCCGGCCATACATTTGGATCCCTCTGAATTGCATAATGGTTTATCATGATCCGTGATCCCTTTCGTATATGGTAGCCATCAACTACACAATCTTCCATGGCCTCACGTTGCGTTACAGGCACAACGGAATGCAGCCTCATTCCCTCTTTCACAACCATATCTAAGTACTTCAACTTCTCAAAGTCTGACTCTTTTACCATTCTTTCAAGTCCTACCACTTCTTCTAACTCTTTTTGGAGTTTCGTCATCACATGAGGATGTCGAAGAAGCTCTGTTACTATCCAATCTACCGATGTTGCTGAAGTGTCGATAGCTGCAACAAGCATGTCCTGTTACATATAAGGAAATTATACACGATAAATTAGGATGAACAAATTCAAATCGTTTGATAAGCTTATAATATACTCTCTCTGTTTCACAAAAAATGACCTGATTTGACTTAATATGGAGTTTAAGTAAATAAAGACCACTTTTGAATCTTGTGGTCCTAAACTAAAGTTATGTCAAATGTACAAAATTGTTTTTCAATCTTGTGGCCTTAAACATGCCACGTGGAAAGTTAAAGTTAAATATTACCAAAAAAAGAAAGAGGTCATTCTTTTTTAAACAGACTAAAACGGAGAGGAGGTCATTCTTCTTTAAACAGACTAAAAAGCAAAGAAGATCATTATTTTTTATACGAGGGAGTAAGAAATAGAAGGGATGAAATTAGAGAACGTACGATGAGAATAGCTTTTATATTGGTACGATCAAACTGAAACTCTCTGTCTCTTGAATGCATAATGTCCAACATCGTGTCTACAAAGTCTTTGGATTGCTTTTGGTCACGAGACTGAACGTGTTCATCGATTATCTTCTCAAGAAACGCATCAAACACCTTTGAAAGTTCCTTGAGTTTACGCGTGATTCCTTGGAGATCAATTACACCAAGGAAGGGGAAAAAATCTCCAAGATTTGGTGTAGCACCTAAATGCACAACTTCTTGAAGTATACCTTTGAATCCCCTCTTGCCCAATTCTTCATCCATATACTTCTTTCCAAACACCATCAAACAAGTTATGTCAGCGCTCAACTTTGAAACTCTTGCACTAAGATCAACAACACAACCACCGCCATCATTTTTAAGCGATTTGATCATAAGATCAACTTGTTCTGTTCTGACGGATTGAAATGAATTGATCTTTTGATGTGTCAAAAGGTCTAGGGTGACCAATTTGCGCATGTTGCGCCAATATGGTCCATATGTTCCAAACACCAAATTCTTATGACCATATGACAAATACTTAGCGGCCTCGTTATGAGGCCTTGTAGCAAAGATATGATCATAAGTCTTGAGGAATTTTTCGGCTGTATCGACAGACGATGCAATATATGTAGGTATTAGTCCTAGTCTAATGTAGAAAAATGGACCATATTTCTTTGCTAGGTTTTGTAAATCATGGTGTGGTTTTTTCCCTAGCAAATGAAGATGTCCTAAAATGGGGATTCCCTTTGGACCTTGTGGAAAATTTTTTCTCTTGTGGATATTTAGGAGCTCATACAAGGCATACACTATACAAATTACAACAATTGTTTCCCATATCAAAGTCATGGCTAAGCTAATATGACTTCCCTAACTTCTAAGTCTAATCTCTAATGTAATATGTATATATATTTATATAAACATCATTTATGTTGAGTAGTATACATATGGAAGAGTCAATAATATTAAAAAGTTAGTAACCATTAGATTAAGTGACCATTAAAAGGTGTGGATTAGTTTATCATATATAGTACCGATATTCAAATTTGGCTGCAATAGTCAATAGGAACATATATTATAATTATGTGTTTAAGAATAATATATATTGTAGAATAATTGCTTGTTCAATTTATTAGGGATCCCATTTTATTAATAATGATTTGATAGATTATATATTTGTTTATAGAGTCCGGAGTCAAAAAGATAAAAAAAAAAATTGTCAAAAATTCTAAAAGGGGATATCGATTTTTTTTTTAACCAGAAGGAATCGATTTTCTTCTAATAAAATTGATACCGTAACTTTTTTTTAATATCGCTGTTTTCTAATAAATAACTTTTTGTTTGCCTCTTTGTAAAAATTTCTTTTGACAAAATCGCTGTCATGACAACAGATTTTAAGAAATTGATGTATCCTTTTGAAATTTTTGACAATTTCTTTTTGACCTTTTGACTTCGGATTCTTTGTTTATATGTCCATTTATTTGTGTAGTAGATGATTTTAAGTGTATAAAATTTTAACTTACATACGAATGAGTACTGAATCAATACATCTTACGAGTATAATTTTCTTGTTCACAATCTTATAAAGATGGAAAATGAACAAACCATCTGTATATATGATTGTAGCACGAGGTTAAATATCGGTTACTATCTTACTTATAGAGTGATGTTGTTCTGACTTCTAGTTCTAGTGCATTTTTTATGTATTGGATATTAGATGAATGTTTTAGATTAACGGATAAAATCTATTCTCTACACTATTAAATGTATCGATATTCTAAATCTGGATAGCACAACGATTGTTATGACATGTATATATCAATTATGAGTTTGATTTATTAAAAAAATGAGATTAATATGATTTGAATTAATATGTCTGGTCGAATGAATGATAATGATTTTGTCATAAATGTTTCATCAATTTATACAATACATGATTTGGTGCATAAAGTTTAAACTTACACACATAATATACATTTAAACTTTAAAAAAAATCAAATATATGTTCATATGGATTTTATTTTGAAAAAATTATCTAAATACACAATTTATTTACTATATTCTCTAAAATTTCTATCATTTGAAAAAGAGTTATATAAATTCTTACTCACTCATATCCTTGTATACATCACTTTACACAATATATAAGGACTCTGAATGATGTATCATGCAGTTAATAAATGTATATGAAATTGGAATGAGATGTATCAGGACATTTTGAAATGTATTCGAATTCCATCCAATTTAAAGAAATAGAAATTTTAAAATTATTTTTAAAAGATAATTCAAATTTAAAGATTTTTTTTATCTCACCCAACCCCTATCACTCCTAGTCCCTGTACCCCTCCGATCCCCCACAATTTTTTTTTCATGTCTTAGGTCAAATCTCAGGGTCAGATTTAAAACGGTCATCAAAATCTTGCCCTAGTTTGAATTTGGGAATCGAGTCCAAAATCAATTATCGACGTTAATTTTCACATGACAAATTATTTTCCTAAAATAAATTTTAGTCTCAAACTAAAAATAAAAGATAATTATAGTTTTATGTAGCGCAATCCAAAAGTGTGAAATTGGGCCTTTGAAAATTTGGCACAAATGTTTGTATAAGATCACATCAACATGATTCTGCAATAATGGCGATTGGCGGGAGGTAAGTCGATTCACTATTTTCGCTACAATTTTACTCTAAAAATGAATTGAGATTTGTGTTTTCTAATTTTTGATACAAATTAGTGTTAGAAATTATAAGGAAACAGATTTTTATAACATTTTCCCTGACTTTGTATATGATTTTCAGGTTTTAATATGGTGAAAATGAACGGGTCTCTAAACGGGTCAAAAAGACCCGCTAATGGTAGAAGACTATCTTCTGGTGTTTTGTCTAAAATAACTCCACTTTTTTCATGGCGGTTAGTTTTGTTCACTCAATATGATGATGAATTTTTAATTAAATATTGATTTGAATGAGGTGCGGATAAAAATAATGAATTTGATGAAGATAAATGGTAAATTAAGAATTGTTTTGAAATAAAATAATTTTATATCGACAAGAATAATCGTTATATATAAAATATAAATAATTTACAAAATGATGATGTGAATTATGAATTAAATATACATATAAAATAAATGACTAATAGATATATATAAATTAAATGTGATTTTATTTTACAAAATGTAAAATTGTGGGTCAAATTTTGTAGTTGAAAAATTTCAAATTATGATTTGAAATTCCCAAAATCATATTTTGAGTACATAAGTATATGGATAAGGTAAGTACTCGAAATTGTGTTTTTTATAAAATTTGAAAAAAAACAACAACAAATATACAATTAGTATATACTGATATACAGATTTGTATATAAAGATATACGGATCATACATGTATTATGAGTCGTGGCTTGACTCCTGGTGGCGTGGGTCAATTTCGAAACCCTTCGAAGTTTTCCACCGGTCGAAAATCGTACTCTCAACATAAGAGTTGTATTGATGAAAATTTTAAAGTAGAATGTCTCTGCGAAACAATTATAACTTTTTATTCTAGACTCAGATTTACAAATGGTCTTCATAGACCTTTAATGTGACGGGTAATCAAACACGTAACTCCTCATATTATAAAAGATGTGCTTGTTTAAAGTTGACCCATGCATTATCTTATCCAAAAGGTTAATTGATAGAGAATCTTTGAACTCGACTTAGTGTTGAGGTTCCTTATGATCCTAATTCACATACAACATACTTCCCACACTAAGAAATTTATCTTAGCACCTAGTAAATCATCCGTTAAGAGTCTATAGACATACATAAAGAATTGTTCAAGTCTTAAAATTTTTTGGAGTGTTACAATGGTACTACTCAATAAGCCGTTAGGACAAGACAGAAGTATGTTACTATTGACGACGGAATTCAAGACAAGGGGAAGATTTGTTAATTATGTCTTGAATTAGAGCCTTGTATGTTTTAGCAAACTCATAATCTCTATTAGTTTAAGAGATCCTTTGTCCTAATTGATTTGAGAAACTATATATTGTCTTTCTAGGACTAGGAGAACCTTTTTACTTATAGGTTTGAGACTGCTTGAGATGTATATATAGGGGATGTAGTAAGGGTTTTTTAAATCATAGTGGAAAACTCTCTCTGCTCTTGCTTGGAGGATTAGGCGTAGTCGAACCTCATTAAGTCGTTGTGTTAATTTTCTTCTCTTTTTGCTTTATTTATGATCGTGTGCTAGTTAATCCATGATATTTCCGCAACATATTCTGTATTAAATTGTAAAACGAATACATTTCTTATTAGCTCCACAAATACTACAGAGAAAAACAAATTACAAAGGAGCCTAGTCTGAGAGATAGCATGACCAGTAAAGCAGAGAAGAAATGGTTTAATTAAGGTCAACTATTTCAGCCAACTCCATTATTTTTATGTATATAATCTCTCATTTGATCTTCCTTTAACTGATTATTGCACCATATTGTATCGTTTGAGATTAAGCATTCTTGTTTAGTCTATAAGTAGGAATAGCCATTAAATGATTTGCTCTGCTTGTTGCTAACCCAAAGTGCTCCTCAACATCCAATTCACAAGGCTCCATACCATTTGGAAGCTCCCAATCAAAGCAATGCACCAGTTGTGCCACTGTAAATTGGACAAGGACAATTGCCAACTGCATTGCAGGACAACTTCTTCTACCCGAGCCAAATGGTAAAAGTTGGAAGTCATGTCCACGAATGTCTATACTGCTCCCAACAAACCTCTCAGGGAAAAAATTTTCAGGTTCAGCCCAAATATTTGGATCCCTTTGAACAGCATAGAAGTTAATCAGGATCCGGGATCCTTTTTGTATGTGGAAGCTATTGACTACACAGTCTTCCATTGCCTCGTGAGGTGCTAGTGGCGCTACGGCATGCAGCCTCAAGCCCTCCTTTACAACCATGTCTAAGTAGTTCAAGTTCTCCAAGTCTGATTCTTTTACCATTTTTTCAAGTCCTACCACTTGTTCCAACTCTTTTTGGAGTTTCTTCATCACATGAGGATGCCGAAGAAGCTCTGTTAGTATCCATTCTATCGCTGTTGCTGAAGTGCCCATTGCTGCAACTAACATATCCTGTTATAGAAAGGGGAGATTAGCACAAACAAACCTAATAATAGAAGAACATAGATGGGGTGATGAAATAACGTACGAAGAGTATAGCTTTTATATGGCTACGGCCAAATTGAAATTCTGCTTCTCCTGATTGCATAATGTCCAACATGGTGTCAACAAAGTCTTTAGATTGCTTCTGGTCACCAGACTGGACATGTTCATCAATAATCTTCTCAAGAAAGTCATCAAACACTTTTGAAAGATCCTTGAGCCGGCGAGTGAGTCCCTGGAGATCAATTACACCGAGGAAGGGGAAAAAATCTCCAAGATTTGGTGTTGCTGCTAATTCGTCAACCTCTTTGACAAGAGCTTTGAATCCCCTCTTGTCCAAATCTTCATCCATGTACTTCTTTCCAAACACCATCAACCAAGTCAAGTCAGCATTCAAAGACGAAATCTTTGCACTAAGATCAACAGCAACGCGATGATCACAAGTTCCATTTTTAAGTGATTTGATCATAACCTCAACTTGTTGCCTTCTCATAGATTGAAATGAATTGATCTTTTGGTTACTGCAAAGGTGCTGAGTGCACAATTTGCGCATGTTGCGCCAGTATGGTCCATGCTTTGCGGATATCATATTCCTCTGTCCATATGCTAAATAATAAGCTGCCTCATTGTGAGGTCTACTAGCAAAGATATGATCATATGTCTTGAGGACCTTCTCCGCTGTTTCCGCAGACGAGACAATGATTGTAGGTACTAGTCCCAGTCTAACATACATAAGTGGACCATGTGTTTTTGCTAGTTTTAGGAAATCTTGGTGTGGATTTTTTCCTAACAAGTGAAGATGTCCTATAATGGGAAGGCCTTTTGGACCTGGAGGATAACTTTTCCTCTTCTGGATGTTGTTTAGCAGCTCATAAAATGCATACACAATAATAATAACAACAAGTGTTGCCCATATCAAAGCCATGCCTAATACTTACTAACTTTATTAGCTTCTAAAAGATCTCTAATTGAATGGGTCTAGAGATCTCAATCATATAATGGCTGTGTTTGGTAATGTTAGATATTGTTTTTGAAAAATGTGGATGAGAAGTTTTCATTATCAAGGTTATGGAAGATATGGTGCTTTCAAACAAAGTCAGAAGACAACTAAATGAGCCATATTTCAAGTTGTGTGTCTGATAGGATAGCAAGCCTTGGGAATTAGTTGCTATAAGGCTTTTAAGAAACTACTTGAATCATTTGACTGGCTGCAAGTTGGTTTAGAAAGTTGTACAAGTACTACTAGTTCTAGTATTGTCAACGGATATGTATGTATGATGTGTGTATTTGGCTGGCTGCAAGTTGGTTTAGAAAGTTGTACAAGTATTACAAATTCTAGTACTGTCAATGGATAGATATGCATTATATGGAGTACAAATAGCAAAACTGTAGCTATAGAGAGCTCATATGATTTTTATATTTGTTATTCCTAAAATTTACTCTGGATTGTATTCATTCCAATATGTATGATATGTGTATTTGTATTCATTATGATTTTCATATTTGGGTTTATATAATGACATTTGAATTTCTTTACTACTTCTAATTGATTTCAATATGTATACCAAATGGATTTGTAGTTATTTAAGAAGCATATTTGTATCCATATACTTTTGTAAATTTATTTTCATTCAGAAATGATACAACATTGGTTTGTATATTTATAAAAAATGTAAGATAAAATTTGTATTTTAGTCATCAAACACATGTAAACTTACAATCATGGTAGCAATCAAAATTTGTATTTTAAAAAAAAAAATTGTATTTCTTATCTGTTATGTATTCCAAAAATATATTATATTCAATGTCTAATTTATAGAACACCTACTAAATAGATTTCAAATTATTTCCTATTCCAAGTATACAATGTAAAAAAAAAAAATATTCAATCATTCACTAGCTATTTGTATCCCAAACATATTACAAATTAAAAAATTGTATTTTTTTTTTACTTTAAAATATGGCTGGTAATTCTCTACTTTCATCTCCTTTGGGTCCTTCTGCATGCGAAAAACATACATAAATACTTCAATTCATGGAAGAGATAACTATAATTATTGATATTGTCCAACAAAGTGTCTTGGATGAAATATTGACCTGAAACTCCCAAATCGATTACCTTAGAGACTGTCTAACCTTTAAATCCAATATTTGAATAGTAACTTATAGAGATCTTCATGTGAAGATCCAACAGTACAAAATACGATCTAGATCCATTTCTAAATCACTTTTTCAACTACCATTTTCGAATCACTTCCAAAAAAAATTAAAGAATCAACCGGTAATGAATACGTGATTGTTTTTGTATTTCACTGACAATCTCATAGTTCAACGAAATCAGTTGAATTCACTTCGATATCCCAATCGATTATTTCAAAATTTTCTTCCCTAATGGAAACAATCACAAATCAACCGAGTTCACTTCAACAAAATCAACCGAGTTCACTTCAACAAAGGTAGAAAAACTTTTACATGATTTATGAGATCCCTTGGAAAAATTGAGGAATTTGATTTTAAAAAGGCAAGGTTTAAGTTACTTGAAAATATGAAATAATGGAATAAATCGTGAGAGAGAAAGATAATGATAGAATTTGGTGAAAAATTTAGAGAGAGAAAGTGGGTAATGTGAACTTTTGTTTTTGGAAAACCACATAAATAGGCCATAAAACTCAAAATAATTGCAAGTTCATACCAAATTCCAAAGTAATTTATGAAATATTTATTCTCTCATAAATATACAACTCATACCCTCAATTCAATAAGGCTGATAATTTTCGCTTAACTGATACAAAATTAGTATTATATATTATATTGGTATTATTAAAACTGATAATTTTGCTTAACTGATACTAAATAAGTATATATACTGTATTGGTATCATTACGATTTCTTGTTCAGAAATTACTCATTAGTCAATGATACTATACTATAGTATCATTGACTAATGAGTAATTTCTGAGCAAAAACCTTATTGATATCAATTTCTTAATATAACGATTTCATGGACGAATTTAGATGTACGAACGGAGGACGAATGAGTCAATCACTGTGGTAAGCTTTACATACCTGAAAAGAACGAAGTGTTGTACTATTTTTTCTTGATTTTTTGTGTCTTTGAAGGACTCTGCATTGGCAAGGTCTTGGGGATTGGTAGAGAACGGGAAGGGTCGTATCTATTACAGGCCGGTTACTCATATTACAAATATTTTCAGTTTCAAAACCCAAGCAGATAGGGTCATCCATCCTCAACTCTGATGCAACAAATTCCCTTTATCTTCAAATATGCCAGTAATAATATCCAAGACAAATGTCATATTTGTCCTTTAGCTAAACATCACAAGTCCAGTTTTATAATAAGACACTTACTTGTTTTGACTTGATTCATGTAGACATGTGGGGGACTATAGAAAGCCTACATATGATTAAGAAATACTACTTTGTCAATATTGTAGATGATTACAATAAATATACATCAATTTGTTTGTTACATTCTAAATGTGAGGTTACTACTATCTTGAACAATTTTCTTTGTATGCTTAAAATCAGTTTAATGTCACTGTGAAATTCATAAGATCTGATAATGAAACTGAGTTCTTCAACACTCATTGCATACAATTATTGGCTTCACATGGCATAATCACTAAAATGATACAGTAGAAGAAAAACATACACATTTCAGAAAAAGCTAGAGCTCTTAAATTCCCAAGTGGTTTGCCTATTAGTTTTTGGGGTGATTGTGTTAGAATTTCAGTGTACATAACAAATAAACCGCCTTCTCCAGTTTTGAATGGAAATACACCTTATGAAATACTGTATGGATCGATGCATATTCTGATCACTTAAGGTGTTTGGCTGCTTATGTTACGCTTGTAAATTACCAAGAAGTAACAAATTTTGCTGCAAGGGCTAAGAAAGTTGTTTTGGTTGCTATTCTGAAACTCAAAAGGGCTACATATCATATGACTTGGAGGATAAGATCTTCTTTGTCAATAGGGATGTGGATTTCAGAGAATTTAGTTTCCTTTTAAGATAAATACAATATCAGATTTTTGACATGTTAAGTATCATCACATAGATCTTGTTGACATACTCACTAGTTTGTTAGTTTGTTATCAATTCTTATCAAGTTGTTAGAGTAGATTTAGACTAAGTTGTTAAAGTAGTTCCTTAGATTTAGTCAACTTAACTTAGTTATATATTAAGTTGTTAGAATAGTCCCTTAGAATTAGCAAATTAGTTACATCTTACTTGTATTTAAGTTGATGCTACGTTTGAATAAAGGTCGTTCAAGTTTACTTGATTCTCAATCTCTTTATGGTTTCAGAGCCCCTCTAAAACTCTCACGAGTCTGATCCATTTTCTTCCCCTTTCTTTTCATCCAAACATGGTTATTCCCGCTACCACCATTGAAAGTGTTGCTGCACTTCCAACTACCACTCATGTGGTACAGTTCAATCCAGCTGCCTAATTACCTATCAAACTGCAACGTAACCTCAACTATGCCACCTGGATGGCGCAACTAGTGATACTACTCAATGGACACAAGCTCCTTGGGCATCTTACTGGTACTAAATCTGCTCTGCCGAACACTATCACACAAAATGATAGAACCATCTCCAATCCTGAATACAAGTTGTTTGTTTTTCCAAGACCAACTGATTCAACAGGCAATGATGGCATCCGTTGAATCCACCATTGCTCCACTGTTGCAGCTGCCTCTTCGGCAAAAATAACTTGGGATCTCCTTCATACAACTTATGCCAATAAGAGCACACTCACGTCTTCAGTTTAAGAGATCAGTTGCAAAACATGAAAAAGGCCTCCAAGACGGTTGCTACTTACCCAAAGGAGATCAGATCGATTGCTGATGCTTTCAAAGTAGCAGGTTTTTCGCTGGTTGATGATGAACTAGTAGTCAAGATTTTGAGTGGCCTAGGTAGTGAGTACCATGAAATCACTGCTGCTATAAGAGCGCGCGACACAACCCTAAGCTTTGAGGAGCTATTCCAGAAAATCACAAACCATGAACTCTTCCTCAAAAATCAAGATATTGACAGGTCATTCTCCTTCATCATGGCTGCAGTTGAACAAAGTACCAACTTCCAACCCTAACATCAGAAGAATAATTCTCGCTTCCCAAATCAGTCTTCAAGACCACAACCCCCACGACAGACGGCCCCTGGAAATCAAACGAATGGGAGACAACCCAGGCAAGTGGTAAAGTGCCAACTTTGTCAAAAGATTGGCCACACAGCTGATGTGTGTCGCTAAAAATTAAACACCCACTTTGAAGCTAAGGTCAACTTTGTGTCAAATCATCACTTAGATGCATCTCCTTAGATCATTGACTTTGGAGCAACCCATTATATCACAACAGAGTCAAATAGTCTTGAAGAATACACTGGCAATGAGGAAGTTTCCATGGGTGACGGTAAATTAGTCCCATTACTCACACTGGTTTAACTCAACTTAAGGCTTCTAATTCCAATTTCATGCTCTTTAACACTCTTTGTGCTCCAGCTATAAAAAAAAAACCTTATTTCCGTTGCTAAGTTTTGCACTGACAATCTAACCTCAATTGAATTTTTTCCACACTCTTTTCTTGTGAAGGATCTCAAAACTCGGAGATTGCTGGTATAAGGCCGGAATAAATATGGACTCTATGAGTGGCCCCAGAGGGATCATGTGTCACCTTTTGCCAACTTCACCTCCACTAAAGTTTCCCGTCAACTGTGAATAAGTTTTCACTTTCCTTACCACAAAAGAAAAGTTTCATTTTTGTAATTCATGCTCATCAAATAAAGCTCATCGTTTTCCATTTCAACGACTCACTTTAAATAGTAATGCACCACTACAAACTTTGTTTAGTGATTTATGGGGTCCATTACCCATTTTATCCATTGATAAAAAGTTGTATTACTGCATTTTTGTTGATTATTACACCAAATATACTTGGTTGTATACAACAAATATACTTGGTTGTATACAATCAAAAATAAAAATGAAGTCGCTTCAATTTTTGCGAACTTTCATCCTTTAGTGGAAAAAATTTTAAACACAAAATTGTCTTACTTTGTACTGATGAAGGGGTTGAATTCACAGGTCTCAAAACAATACCTACGATGCCATGTCATTGAACATTTGATCTCCCTACCCTACACGCCCCAACGAGTTATAGTCGCTAAGCGACAACATCGTCACCTTGTCGAAACAGCTCGAACTCTTCTCAATGAAGCCTCACTACTATATGAATTGTGGTCCTTTGCCTGTCATCATGCGGTCTATATCATAAATAGACTCCCTACACCTGCTGTGAATAATGATTCTCCATATTAGAAATTATTTGGCGAACCACCAAAATACTTTTCGCTAAATGTTTTTAAGTTGTTTTTGTTATCCATGGCTTAAGCCATATACACAAAATAAGTTTCAGCCTAGATCTACATCTTGAGTCTACTTAGGAGTTTTTATTGTTCATCATGCACACCTTTGCTTTGATCCAGTACACTAAAAAATTTTTGTCAGTCGTGATTAGAGCTGTCAATATGGGCTAGCCCACTCAATCCGGGCTAACCCATACAGGCTTCGACATTCTACGGGCCAGGCCGGGCTAACCCATATTGGATATAGGCCAGAAAATGGCCGGCCTAACCCATAAGTACGTGGGCTACTGGCTTGCCGGGCCAGCCCACTTTTTTTTTTAAATTATATTATTTTTAGAATTATTAAATTAAATTATAAATTATAATTTAAAAATATTATCATAAATATCGACAAAACAATATTACATGAGGTTAATATTACTATTTTTTAATCAAATTTACAAATAAAATTATCTTTATAATATTTATTAAGTTTTTTTTTTCAAGTAAAAGTGTAAATATCTATATACAATATTAAACTAATTGTTTTGAGTTTGGACTCTCTTCAATATTTTAAATTTTAATATTATATTATATTTTTTAATTAATTTTTATTGGCTCACGGGCCAGCTCTATCGATAATTTTCAAGCCCCACAAATCAACATACTTATTCAAGCCGAGCTAAAAAGCCCTTTTCTCAAATGGGCTCCAAAACTCGTAGCCCAGCCTATTAAATTCGGGCTTGGCCAGGCCGGCCCAGCAGGCCTAGCCTATAGTGACGACTCTAGTCGTGATGTTCAATTTTGTGAAGACATTTTTCCTTTCACTCAAATGTTCTCACACTTGCAAAATAAAGTTTTCAAGTTACAACGGGAAATCATAGAGTCCCAAGTCTGTAAGGATACTTAGCCGACAATAATTAAATTTGGACTCCAATCTAGTTCAAACTCTTCCACCTCCTATTCCTATCACTTTAACAGTTCCCTCTCATTCAAACATTCCAGAGTCCAGAATTGAAAGCCAACTACCAGTAGTCTCAACTTCATCAGGTATGATTCCTATATTTGCTTAACCTCCTTCGATACTTAATGAAGTAACCAACAACTCTCACCCATTACCCGATTCTCGTTGTCCATCACACAACCAGCATCCACAGAATCCACGAGCAATTATGCCACCAACCGCTGCCCCACCACCATCCTGTGTTGTCACAAGGTCCAAAAATAATATTTTCACACCAAAGAAAATATTCAGCTTCTTGGCTCACTTTTCTCCCGCTCCAAATACCTTTAACCAAAATGTTAAGCACATTGAATGGAAGAATGCAATGGATCTGGAATATGAAGCCTTAATGAGAAACCAAACTTGGGAACTAGTACCTCGGGACCTGATAAACAATGTTGTTGATTGCAAGTGGTTATTTTGCATTAAAAAGAAGGTTGATAGTTCTATTGATAGGTACAAGGCGTGATTAATCGCAAAAGGTTTCACACAATGTCCAGGATTGGATTTTCATGAAACTTTCAGTCCGGTTGTCAAACCAACCACCATCAGAATTGTTCTTTCTATTGCAATTCAAAATAACTAAAAAAGTTCAGCAACTTGATGTGAATAATGCATTTTTGCAAGGTAACTTACAGGAGCAAGTATTCATGGCGCAGCCGAAAGGCTATGTCAACCCTGATTTTCCCAATCATGTCTGTAGTCTCAAAAAGGCCATTTACGAACTGAAACAAGCTCCTCATTCCTGGTATGAAGCTCTCAAATATCACTTGACTACAATTGAGTTTCTTAAGTCTGAATCAGATGTTTCTCTATTTATTTTCACATCCGAAACTGTCACGATGTATATTCTAGTGTATGTTGATGATATACTCATTACTAGAAATTACCCTACCTTGGTCACACATGTAATCAACTTTCTGGCTGACAAGTACTCCCTAAAGAACCTTGGTGAATTCAACTATTTTTTGGGGATCGAAGTTAAACATGTTCCAAATGGGATTGTCTTATCGCAATCTAAATACATACTTGAGATTTTCTTGGATGCAGATATGACCGACTGCAAAGAAGTTACGACACCCATGTGCTCAAGCTCACCACACAAAGCAGGCGATGGTTCACCTCTTGCCGATACAACCTTGTATCGATGCACTATTGGTAAATTGCAATATTTATCATTAACGCGTCCTGATATTTCCTTTGCAGTTAACAAACTATCACAATTTATGCAATCCCAAGTTTGGAGCATTGGAAAGCAGTAAAAAGGGTGTTGCGATACCTCAAGGCATCATCAACGTCGTATCTGCAAATATCTAGCCACTCTGATAATAATATTTATATGTTGATTGGGCAGGAGATCCCTGTGACAGAATGTCCACATCTAGTTTCATACTTTTCTTAGGACTAAATCCTATCTGTTGGTCCTCTAAGAAGCAACAATTAGTTGCTCATTCCTCTACTGAAGTAGAATACAAATCAGTAGCCAATGCACTCTCTGAACTTACTTGGGTACACAACCTGTTGACTGAACTACGATATCAAGTCTTGCAAATGCCAAGCATTTTTTGTGATAATATTGGGGTTTCATATCTCATCATATTCCCTGTCTTCCACACTAAGATGAAGTACATTGCAGTAGACTTTCACTACCTCCGCAACAGTGTGAACTCAGGTAGAGTAGTAGTCAAATATTTTCTAGTCGGGGATCAAATTCCAAACACTCTCACAAAGCCGCTGCCCAAGCCTTCTTTCCTTCGATGTTTATCCAAGTTAGGTGTTTTTGCACCATACCTAACTTGAGGGGGGTGTTGACATACTCACTACTTTGTTAGTTTGTTATCAATTCTTATCAAGTTGTTAGAGTAGATTTAGATTAAGTTATTAAAGTAGTTCCTTAGATTTTTCAACTTAGTTATATATTAAGTTGTTAGAATAGTCCCTTAGAATTGGTCGAGTTAGTTACATCTTACTTGTATTTAGGTTGATGCTACGTTCGAATAAAGGTCATTCAAGTTTTCTTTGATTCTCAATCTCTTTAGATATGTGGTCCATTTCTTTCCTTCTAATGTTCCTGCTTCATTAGATATTAGTGAGAAACCTCAACATTTGCCTAACTTGGTTGGAAACATTCAAGATGATAACACATCAGACATCGAAAGAGATACGTAAAGGTTCGTCCAAGTTACCTATTAGTTTTTAGTTTAGAGTCAATTTCAAACAAACATATATATTAGCACATAAAGAATTAGGTGGCTCATGAGCTATCAAACCGAAGGTCTTTGAGTCCTCTTTCTAACGGCCTCAAGTTTGCTAAATTTCGAGCTTGGAGTAAAAAGTAATGTCAGTTTGAGTGAAGCCTCACTAGTTATAACATTTAATCCTTTTGAGAAAAGGGTATTTTGGTTTTTTCCTTTGGATTAACCACATTTTTACTCACCCAATTAAGGGTCTAATCAGACGCTAAGTCATTTTTCACATAATTAAACACTTGGGTACTTAAGCGAGGTTTCAAAAGGAGTAAAGGGCTAAGTTTTTAGCGTTTATCAAGATTTGTGTAATTCACCAAAAACATCATTCTTTCCAAGTATGTAAGGCTTACCACAGTAATGAACTCGTTCTTCCTCACGCCATACATCTAAATTCGTCCTTAAAATCCTTATATTAAGAGAATGTTGAGTAGTTCTTGATTGTTGCTTCGTACTTTAACAATGGGAATGTTGAGTTTCTTAGGTTGAGAATCTTGAGAATGAGTTGTGATTCTTGATAGGAATTATGTGAAATTTCTATGAATTTGTGCTAAGTTTGTGAATCAAAAAGATTTTAGAAGAAATCACTCGATTCTGGATGAGTTAGGACCCGAATTGAAGTAGAAAAATTCATTAGAATTCTGGGCAGGGGTGTGGGCGTCGCGCCACACATAGAGCCAGAACTCCTGCACAGTAGTTTGGGGCCTCGGCCAGTAATTTAGGAACTGGCACCCTACGTCACTTAGTCTGCCTAAGATGCCTCGTCTTTTTCTTTTGGTGTTCATTTATGGATGTGTTCCTTTGAATTGTGACTATGTTCTCTTCTTCGTCTTAGCTCCTAAATGCTCTATTAATCCTAGATAAATCGTACATAAACTAATCACATGGATTTATTGCATTTCAAATTAAAGTGAGTTTAAGAGGAAAATTTAAGAGGTCCTTTTGAATCATTTTGAAAATTCTTTCGTAACTAAGTATATTTTAAAGTAAGTATGAGAATGAGAAGTGTTGCATTAATGATTGGAAAAGAGTATATAGTAATTAAAAAGTCTCAAATGTAACACTTTCACATTTTGAAAGAGGGAAAGTTGATTCTAAATGAGTTTATTTGTTTAGAGATGTTTCAGAGTATTACCTCTTTTAAGAGGATCTTTTGAGTATCTACCACAAATTAAGAAAGAGTTATGGTTTATACATTTGAGAATGAGTTTATATGTTATTTGGAGTAGTATTGAGCACTAATATAAGGATAAGTTCAAAGAACTCACATTCCTCATAAACCATGTACCAACATGGTTAAGGGTCGTACTTTTTAGACGATTTCCTATTGCTTTTAAATATAGCTTAGTGGATCCACTTAGTTGAGGTGTTCTATACCCCGGTTAGGTATAGAACAGTTCTAGCAGTTTGAGCGAAACGTTGTATCATCACATAACTCATAGTGACGATTGTCGATTAGAGAATCTCCCAAATAAGATAAAAGAATAACTTTCTGTATTTTTATACTTCTTGAGTTGATATTTACCATTTTTAATATTGCATGTCATATTATTGCTTTAATATATGGGAGTTGATTTGAGGTGAGTATTGTCTTCCCATGTTATCAGTTCCGTTATCTATGTTTCAATTTTCCGTGTATGCTCGTACATTCAATGTACTAACGTCATTCGACATGCATCTTATTTATGACGCAGATGCATGTTCAGTGTCATCAATAGGCACTTCGTTTACAGCATTTTCACTACAACTAGCTTTGGTGAGCCTCCTTGCTCTCGGTGGGCTCCATATTTATATTTCTTCTTTGTAAAGATGTCTTTGGTCTTCTCCCTGAATCTATCATAGTATTTAGACTTCGTAGATAGTTAGAAGTTGGGTAGTCTTTCGTTATTTTCTTTTGTTCAGATGTTTTGAGGTCTTGAGACACTTATCTATACGCTGTTAGTCATTTTTAGGCATTTATTTGAGTTAGAGTTAACTTGAGACTTTAAAGTTTAATATTGAAATTAATGGTCCCTATTTTTCTTGAGTAAGTCTTGCGAAGTAGTCATCAACTTTTCACTCAATAATACAAAATTAATTAGTTTATACATCAATAATGAGAATAAATTTTATGAATACAAGAAAGAAATTTTCACTAATTTTCTAAAGTGCTATGTATGTGAGACATTGGGAATGGATTGTTCACCCTGACTCCAAATTTTCTTCTATTTTACTCTCTTCATTTTCATGATTTTTGTTGGTAAAATGAGTTTATGTTTTATATATATATATATATATATATATATATATATATATATATATATATATATATATATATATATATATTGTTGCTAAGAGATTAAAGTAGTGAATTTCAAAAATAGCATGTTAGCGGAAATGTGAAGTTAAAGAACAACGAAGAAAAACAATATTTAACGTGGTTCGGATCAAAATAATCCTACGTCCACCAACAAAACCTCATTCGGAGTCTTAAAGTCAATCGCTGATGCTGGAGATCGATGGACAATATGAGAAGCAGTATGAACTGCTTCAGCCCAAAATGCTTTGGACATCTTGGCTTGTAAGATCATACAAGGAGCCTTCTCAAGAAGAGTTCTGTTCATTCTCTCGGCAACTCCATTCTATTGTGGTGTGTGCCTGACCGTCTTATGTCTTGCGATCCCATGAACCTTGCAGAAATCATTGAACTCTTCACTGCAAAACTCCAAGCTATTGTATGTGCTAAGATACTTGATTTTTCTCTCTATTTGATTTTAAACCAAAATCTTCCAGTCTTTAACGCTTCAAAAGCATCACCTTTTGTCTTCAGGAAACGCACCCAAACCTTTCGTGAAAAATCATCAATGAATGTGAGAATATACCTCTTCCTCCATTCGATGGAAGCTTAGAGGGACCCCATAAATATGAATGGATGTAGTCTAGAACCCCTCCCGTCTTGTGTTTTCCAGTGCTAAAGCTAACCTTTTTCTGCTTCCCTAAGACGCAGTGCTCACAAGATTCGAGTGTGCTGATCTTCTCACCATTCAAAAGGTTTTGGTTCCTCAATATCTCCAATTCTCGCGCGCTCATATGGCCTAGTCTCATGTGCCATAATTTTGTATTGTCATCATTAGATAACTGCAGTGTATATGTATTTACAGAGCCAATAATGGTGCTTCTCGCAAGTGTGTAAAGGCCATCCTCCAGCTTGGCCTTCAACATGACTAAAGATACTTTAGTCTTTCATAGTTCCTCATTCACTCATGTATTTATAGCCTTGTTTATCCAAAGTACCCAGGGAGATCAAATTCTTCTTCAGATCAGGAACATGATGGACTTCTGTAATAGTTCTCACGATTCCATCATGGCAGCGAACACGAACTAAACCAATGCCGACTATTTTACAAGTTGCATTATTTCCCATTAATATAGTTCCTTTGCTTGTTTCATAGCTGCTGAACCAATCTTTTTGGAATGTCATATGCAGAGTACAGCCAGAGTCTAAGACCCATTTGTTGTCATAGACTCCACTATTGCATGATGTTGTTAGTACATAATCATCATCATTATCATGTACTTTCTCAACAATGGATGCACTTGCCTTTTCTTTGGACTTTGATATAGGGCAATCTCGTTCAAAGTGCCCCCTCTTGTGACAACCCCAACACTCCGCATTCTTTTTGTTCACACGAGACTTTGATCTGTACTTCGATTTTCTCCTTCTCTATTGGCTAGTACGACCTCTTACAAAGAGTCCACTTGCTTCGTCACTTTTGTCTCCTTCAAAATGTATTCGCACATCACAAGAGTTAAGTGCTTGCCTCACTTGCTAAAGTTTGATAGGTTGTTTGTTATACATCATTGAGTTCTCAATATCACGATATTTTGAAGTCAATGAAAATAGCAAAGAACATGTACGCGCCTCCTCGTTCTTTTTAATTCCAGCAGTTTGTAAGTCCATCACAAGTTTATTGAACGCATCTAGATGGTCTTGCAATAAAAGACCTGAATTCATCTTAAATGTATGAAGACACCATTGTAACAACATTCTTGTTGTCACTGACTGGTCCTGGTAAAGCCCTTCCAACTTTTCCCATAACTCTTTGGCCGTCTCTTCGGTACTTGTACTCACTTCACAGAGTACGTTAGGTGCAAGGGACAGTTGGATTACACTCAATGCATCTCCTTCAATCTTTTCCTTTTTGAAATTCGATATCTTATCGGGATATTTTCCGTCAATAGCATGGATTGAACCTTCCTTCTGCAGTAACGCCATCATGTGGATTTTCCAGATATTGAAGTTGTTTCGCCCACTAAATCTATCAATTTCAAACTTCATGGAACTCATTTTTTTTTACTTGTTCTTCCTTTTCTAATATAATGTATTTGGAACTAAAGAAAACCAAAGTAATCCTTGTCTGATGTGAAAGTTCAAACTATGGTGCAACCTCAGAGCATACTCAGACAGAACCTTGGCTTTGATACCAATTGGTAGCGGAAACGTGAAGTTAAAGAACAAGGAAGAACAACAATATTTAACGTGGTTCGTATCAAAATGATCCTACGTCCACCAAAGAACAACTGCACCAATATTTATTTCACTCTATAAAGAATATAAGTGAAATAATACAAGAGAGAGAACACAAATGCCTTAGAAGGTGAGAAGGCAAGTGAGAGGATGATTTGAAAATTAATTAAGAGCTACCTATTTATAGGAATAAATTCATCCTATTGATGTCATCCATTCAACCAAAAAAGGGGTGACCCCTTATTCAAACCAAAAGAAGTACCTCACCTCACTTACGAAGAAGTTGTTGGAGCTGGGCTCCGAACTATGAGAGTTTGCTTTTTCTCTTTCTCAGAGCGGTCTGATCAAATAGGGGATCAGACCACTCCTGGTGTTTTAAATAGTCATTAATGGCCGGCTTAATTAGTACCCTTTCTGTATGTGTTGCGAACACTTTCATTTTTAGTCTTTCATCTTCTCTAGAGAAGCAAAACTCGAACGGATAGAACAGATGGTCCAACTGCATAACTTTTTCTTTTTCAGTACTTCCGTGGTCGTGCCTCGTGGCATGGCAACACCCGTACTATTGAAATGGTTCGTCAGTAGAGATGTTCCCACAGGTGCCCTTTTTTCCAATGGTACTATAATTCCTATTCCTATCCCTTCATTCCCTCTTTAAGTCTATCTACATTCCAGGAAATTCATACGCTCCGCGGACGGAGCAAAAAGTGGAGTCTTGGTCAGAGCAAGCCGCCCTATTCTATTACCAGACATAATTGGGAGAAGCTCATCCGAAACTAGAGCTTGAAACCTTTATTTTGTTTCGTTCCCGTTCTTCATTTCCTTCTTCTCGAATCCAAGGGGGACTTCTCATAATTCGAATCTTTCTACGGTGTGCTCCGTTTACTATTCTTTCGTACTTTATTCTTTTTACCACGCGATAGGTCGCGAAGCCTGAGCGGGCGCGGAGAAGGAATGGCCAAACACTTCGGCCTAACGGGAATGAGCAACGACGAAATGTATAGATGAGGTGCCTCGGGCACCCCCATTTAGAAAGAAAGATCGAAGGTTTTGGGCCTGTAGCTTTCCCCGTCCCCCTTTCGTCGGGCGGTGCTTGTGTGGAGGGTGCGCCACCTGAAATCGGGCTTTGAGGATCTAAGATTAGCATAGAACAAATGGACTAGAGGCTCATAAGCAAATTTAAGAGTGGATGAGAAAATGTTAGCTCCACATTAATTTCCTCAGCAAAACTAGGCAATGCGAGTTTCATAAGTGACACTCTACGTTAATTGTCTCCTCTACCCTCCAAAACACCCCACCTCCACTTCCTTCTCTGCCTCCATTCCTTCCACCCCACACACTCCTATCCTTCACCCCACCCCATAGCGTTTTTACACCTTTATTCAACGTGAGTTTCAACGTAAGATTGTGGGTTTTTTTATATTTACTGTACTTAACATTTCTGCAACAAACTAGCAAGCAACATCACTTGATAATTCCATCAATTAATTGATACAACTCAAGCGAACTTTAACCAAATTTTAAGAGTGGGCAAAAATTTGGGACAATCTAATTCACTTTCCTCTTAGTAATAATATACAAAATAAATGGTTGAAAACCATGTTTCTAAACAATGCTTGCTTATTAATTAAGAAAGACCTTACACCATTAAAAGTATTCCTACACGAAATAGGTATATTATTAATTTGATTGTTTCTTCCAAGTAACTAAAATTCTTGTTAAAGACTTCTTCAAATAGTATTTTTCTATAATCCAGAAGAGACAACTTGAATGGATGGAACAGATCTTCAACAACAACACCTTTTCCTGTGAAAAATCCCACAAATGAATTCTAGGGAAGGTAGAATGTATGCAAACCTTACCAACTATACTCTTATTTGATTCAGGCCAACTATTTCAGATCTTCCTTCAATTTACGTTTGAGATTCAGCGTCGTTTAGTCTATAAGTAGCAATAGCCATTAAAGGATTTTCTCTGCTTGTTGCTAACCCAAAATGCTCCTCAACATCCAAATCACAAGGCTCCATACCATTTGGAAGCTCCCAATCAAAGCAATGCACCAGTTGTGCTACTGTAAGTTGGACAATGATGATCCCCAACTGCATTCCAGGGCAACTTCTTCTGCCAGAGCCAAATGGTAAAAGTTGGAAGTCACGTCCACGAATGTCTATACTGCTCCCAACAAACCTCTCGGGCAAAAACTTTTCAGCCGCACGCCAAATATTTGGATCCCTTTGAATAGCATAATAATTAATCATGATCCGGGATCCTTTTTTATGTGGAAGTTATCGACTACACAATCTTTTATGGACTCGTAAGGTATTAGTGGCGCTACAGAATGCAGCCTCATCCCCTCCTTCACAACCATGTTTAAGTAGTTTAACTTCTCCAAGTCTGATTCTTTTACCATTCTTTCAAGTCCTACCACTTCTTCTAACTCTTTTTGGAGTTTCTTCATCACGTGAGGATGTCGAAGAAGCTCCGTAAGTATCCATTCTATAGCAGTTGCTGAGGTGCCCACTGCTGCAATTAACATATCCTGTTATAGAAAGGGAAATTAGTACAAACAAACCTAATAATAGAAGTATATCGATGGGATAAAATAAACGTACGAAGAGGATAGCTTTTATATGTCTACGATCAAACTGAAATTCTGTTTCTCCTGATTGCATAATGTCCAACATGGTGTCAACAAAGTCTTTGGATTGCTTCTGGTCACGAAACTGGACATGTTCATCGATAATCTTCTCAAGAAACTCATCCAACACCTTTGAAAGATCTTTGAGCCTGCGAGTGAGTCCCTGAAGATCAATTACACCAAGGAAGGGGAAAAAATCACCAAGATTTGGTGTTGCTGCTAAATGCTCCACATCTTTAACAACAGCTTTGAATCCCCTCTTATCCAAATCTTCATCCATGTACTTCTTTCCAAATACCATCAAGCAAGTTAAGTCAGCACTCAAAGATGAAATCTTTGCACTAAGATCAACAACAACGCGATCATCATTTTTAAGTGATTTAATCATAAGCTCAACTTGTTCCCTTCTGATGGATTGAAATGAATTGATCTTTTGGTTACTCAAAAGGTGCTGAGTGCACAATTTGCGCATGTTGCGCCAGTATGGTCCATACTTTGCAGCTATCAGATTCTTCTGTCCATATGCCAAATACTGAGCTGCCTCGTTATGAGGCCTACTAGCAAAGATATGATCATATGTCTTGAGGACCTTCTCCGCTGTTTCTGCAGACGAGACAACGATTGTAGGTACTAGTCCCAGTCTAACATACATAAGTGGACCATGTGTTTTTGCTAGTTTTTGTAAATCTTTGTGTGGATTTTTTCCTAACAAGTGAAGATGTCCTATAATGGGAAGGCCTATTGGACCTGGAGGATATCTTTTCCTATTTTGGATGTTGTTTAGCAAGGCATACACAACAAAAATAACAACTAGTGTTACCCATATCAAAGCCATGGCAACTACTTAAAACTTTTTTAGCTTCTAAAAGAACTCTAATGGAAAGTGTCTAGAGATCTCAATTATATAATGGCTGGAACCATAGAAAAATAATCAATGCATTATTTGGTAATGTGAGAAAATATATAATACTAAGGAAAACAAGTTCTATAAGTGACATTCCACATTAATTGTCTCCTCCCTCGTTACCCTACAACACACCTCACCTCCACGTCCGTCCCTGCATCCACAATGTAAAAATTTGTGTTTATATAAAGCGAGAGAGAGATTTGATATACAAATATAATTGTTTTAACTCGATTCAATTGTATACGAATTTAAATTTTATGCAGATATACAAACACAATGAAAAATACATGTCCAAATGCAATTTTCATAGACACATATCTTTGATTTATACAAATCAAATGCCTACGATTTTATACAATCAGATGTTACCTGCAGTTTTTACAAATCTAGTATTTCATAGCAAACTATGTTTGTTATGAAATGCAAATAACAAAATTGTAGCTATAGAAGCGGTAATATAATTTTTATGTCTGCTAAACTTAAAATTTATTCATAAATAAATTAAGGGACGTTATATATTTTACATTTTTATATGTTGGACTTCATCTAAGTATTGCGTGTAGGTCTTTAAATATTTTTCTTTACCAAAAAAAGTGTTGGATATTTTAAATTAATTTGAGACATTTTAGTTTATGACATAAACACTTATTTTATTAAGTTGATGACTAATGTGCATATGTAATAATATATTGTATATATGTATATGTATATTACTTAAGAATAATATTGTACTAATATTTATCTTAATTCTTGTATTATTATTATTGTGATACTATAATTTCCCTATCTTTATTATATATTTTCCAAAGAAAAAGTACTTAAATTTGCTAGGAAAATATTAGAGTAAAGAGTTGTTAACGTAGTGAGTTCACATCAATATGACAATTCAAAGTGAAAGGATATACACCAAAACTTAGCAGCTTGTTTGAATGATTGTTAGCTAGTGTATTTTAACGTGTTATTAATTTAATAAATATAATATTTCTTTTGATTAATAGTTATATTTATTTTCTTTTCCTATTGTGGATGTTGTTTAGCAAGGCATAGACAACAAAAATAACAACTAATGTTGCCGATATTTCTTATACTCACTGTTGAATGCCTTGAATTGGGCCCTTAATTATCTGTCAATTCTGTATTTTGGGCTCAAGCCTGTTAGGGCGTAGCTTAGCACTATATATAGACGCTATGGCAAACCCTATTCTGTAATTCTGTTCTTGCCTCTCCATAATAAAACTGCTCCCCCTCTTCCCGTGGACGTAGCCAATTTATTGGTGAACCACGTAAATCTGTTGTCTTATTTTTCGCGTTTATATTTTCTCGTATTATATCAAATTCCGCACAACAAATTGGTATCAGAGCCTCTCGGTTAATCGGTGTTCTTGGAGAATTCGAGATGTCTGCTTTGAACGTGAAAATCGACAAATTCACAGGGAGGAACAGTTTCAGTTTATGGCAGATCAAGATGCGGGCTTTGTTGAAACAGCAAGGCTTCTGGGCGCCATTGTCGAAAGACAAGAACGCCGTCGTTACTTCTGAGATGGCGATTCTGGAGGAAAAGGCGCACTCGACGATCATGCTGTGTCTCGCGGATGACGTCATCACGGAGGTCTCGGATGAAGAGACTGCTGCTGGTCTGTGGTTGAAGCTGGAGAGTTTGTACATGACAAAATCTCTAACCAACAAAGCTGCTTCTGAAACAACGTCTATTCGGTTTACGAATGGCTGAAGGTACACAACTCAGGGAACATTTAGAGCAATTGAATACTTTGTTATTAGAATTGCGTAATATCGATGTAAAGATCGAGGATGAAGATGCTGCCCTGATTCTGTTAGTATCTCTCCCAATGTCGTTTGAGAATTTTGTTCAATCGTTCATTGTTGGAAAGATACTGTGTCGCTGGAAGAAGTCAGATCGGCCCTTCATAGCAGGGAATTACGGCATAAGGCTAACGGCACAAGTACGGACATACAGCCTTCCGGTCTATTCACCAGTAGCGGAAAGGGAAGGAAAAACAGCGGAAAGAAAAAGAAGCCGATGTCGAAGGGTGCAAAGCCGGATTATGTTTGTAATTACTGCAAGGAGAAGGGACATTGGAAATCTGATTGTCCGAAGAAGAAGAAGCAATCGGAAAAACAATCAGTTTCTGCTGCTGTTGCTGAAGAAGGCACCAATTCTGAAGAAGACATTGCCCTAGTTGCGGATGAGCACACTCATCATTCAGATGTGTGGGTTCTCGATTCTGGGGCATCCTATCACATCTGTCCTAGGAGAGAGTGGTTCACGACTTATGAGCAGATAGACGGAGGCAGCATCTCGATGGCCAATAGTTCTGTCTGCAAGGTGGTTGGGACATGCTCGATCAAGATAAGGACACATGACGGTAGCTTCTGCACATTGAACGAGGTCAGGCACGTTCCATTGATGACGAAAAATTTGATATCTCTCAGTCTTTTGGACAGCAAGGGATTCAGCTGGTCAGGAAAAGATGGAGTCTTGCGGGTCTGGAAGGGTTCAAATCTGATTCTGAAAGGTGTCACGTGGTACTTTGTATTTTCTACAAGGTGCCACGGTTACAGGTTCAGCCCATGTTGCATCGTCAGAAGTTCACCAGAAAGATATGACTAAGTTATGGCACATGAGACTTGGTCATATGGGTGAAAGAGGGATGCAAATTCTGTCAAAAGAGGATCTTCTTGCTGGTCATAAGGTTAAGAGCGTAGAGTTTTGTGAACATTGTGTCTTTGGAAAACTACATCGCAACAAGTTTCCAAAGGCCATTCACAGAACAAAAGGCACACTTGATTACATCCATTCTGATTGCTGGGGTCCATGCCGTGTTGAGTCTTTGGGAGGCTGCAGATTTTTTGTGTCCATTATTGATGACTACTCAAGGATGACTTGGGTGTACATGATGAAGCATAAAAGTGAAGCTTTCAGAAGTTCAAGGAGTGGAAAATTTTGATGGAAAATCAAACAGGGAAGAAGATCAAGAGGTTGCGAACTGATAAATGGGCTGGAATTCTGCTGGTCTGAATTTGATCAATTCTGTAAGAATGAAGGGATTGCTCGACATCGTACAGTCAGAAATACACCACAGCAGAACGGTGTAGCTGAGCGGATGAATCAAACACTTCTGGAGAGAGCAAGGTGCATGCTCTCTAACGCTGGGCTAGATAGAAGATTCTGGGCAGAAGCGGTTAGTACAGCTTGCTACTTGATTAACCGCGGACCACATACAGGCATACAGTGCAAGACACCTATGGAGATGTGGTCAGGAAAAGCTGCTGATTATTCAAATCTGAAAGTTTTTGGTTGTACGGCTTACTACCACGTCAGTGAAGGTAAGTTAGAACCAAGAGCTAAAAAGGGAGTATTTGTGGGCTACGGAGATGGAGTGAAAGGTTTCAAAATCTGGTCTCCAGCAGAAAAGAGGGTTATTATGAGCAGGAACGTTGTCTTTGATGAAAGCTCTCTGTTTAGAACCATTATGAAGCCTACAACTACGTCAGAAACTGGGAGTCTTGATAAACAGGTGGAGTTTCAAGTCATTCAGAACGAGAGCGATTTGAAAGAACCTGAAGAGGAGGATAAAGAGCCACAGACAGAAACTGATATTCCAGAATCTATGCCATCAGATATCCATCAAAGTATAGCTCAAGATCGGCCAAGGAGGGTTGGAGTTCGGCCACCTACGAGGTATGGTTTTGAGGACATGGTGGGTTATGCACTGCAGGTTGCTGAAGAGGTAGATACATCTGAGCCGTCTACTTACAAAGAAGCCATTTTAAGTCCTGATTCTGAAAAATGGTTTGCTGCTATGGGAGATGAGATGGAGTCCCTACACAAGAATCAGACATGGGATTTGGTCATACAGCCTTCGGAGAGAAAGATTATTACTTGCAAATGGGTTTTCAAGAAGAAGGAAGGGATATCACCAGCAGAAGGAGTCAAGTATAAAGCCAGGGTTGTTGCCAGAGGTTTCAACCAAAGAGAGGGAGTGGACTACAATGAGATCTTCTCACCAGTGGTCAGACATACTTCCATCCGAGTGTTACTAGCGATAGTTACACATCAGAATCTAGAGCTTGAACAACTTGATGTGAAGACAGCGTTTCTACATGGAGAGTTAGAGGAAGAGATATACATGACTCAGCCGGATGGTTTCCAAGTTCCAGGGAAGGAAAATCACGTCTGCAAGTTGAAGAAGTCCTTATATGGACTTAAGCAGTCTCCAAGGCAGTGATACGAAAGGTTTGACAGCTATATGGTGAAGTTGGGCTATACTCGGAGCTCATATGATTGTTGTGTCTACTACAATAGGCTCAAGGATGATTCATTCATCTATCTGGTGCTTTATGTGGATGATATGCTGATAGCTGCAAAGAAGAAGTATGACATTCAGAAGCTGAAGGGTTTACTTAGTGCTGAGTTTGAGATGAAGGATCTGGGAGCCGCTCGAAAGATTCAGGGATGGAGATCATTAGAGACAGAGAGAGAAGGAAACTTTTCTTGTCACAGAGAAGCTACATTCAGAAGGTCTTGGCGAGGTTTGTCATGTCTTCATCTAAGCCTATTGATACCCCCAGTGCTGTCAATATCCATCTCACTGCCATGTTCGCTCCACAGTCAGAAGAAGAGAAAGAGTATATGTCACGAGTCCCTTATGCCAGTGCCGTAGGAAGTTTGATGTATGCTATGGTCTGTACAAGGCCAGATTTAGCACATGCAGTCAGTGTAGTGAGTAGATTCATGGGACAACCAGGGAGAGAACATTGGCAGGCTGTGAAGAGAATTTTCCGGTACCTTAGAGGTACATCTGACGTTGGTCTCATTTATGGAGGTGATACTCAGTGCTTGGTTACTGGCTATTCTGATTCTGACTATGCTGGAGATGTTGACACAAGAAGATCGATGACTGGCTATGTGTTTACCCTTGGAGGATCTGTCGTCAGTTGGAAGGCAACTTTGCAACCTACCGTGACTTTGTCTACTACGGAAGCGGAGTACATGGCCTTGACAGAGGCTGCAAAAGAAGGGATTTGGCTGAAAGGGCTGGTTAGTGATCTTGGTCTGCATCATGATCAGGCTACGGTGTATTGTGACAGTTTGAGCGCAATTTGTCTAGCCAAGGATCAAGTCCATCATGAGAGAACCAAGCATATTGACGTGAGGTATCATTTTCTGAGAAGTGAGAAGAGAATCAAGGTGAAGAAAGTAGGAACTGCTGATAATCCTGCTGATATGTTCACAAAGCCGGTTCCACAGAGCAAGTTTCAACACTGTTTGGACTTGCTCAACATCAGAAGCTGTTAATTGCCCTGCGGGGCAATTCTGAGGAAGAGGGGGAGGCCTGGCACTATCATAGTGCGTCTGAAGAATCTGTTTGGAGAATTCAAGTCAAGGTGGAGATTTGTTGAATGCCTTGAATTGGGCCCTTAATTATCTGTCAATTCTGTATTTTGGACCCAAGCCTGTTAGGGCGTAGCTTAGCACTATATATAGACGCTATGGCAAACCCTATTCTGTAATTCTGTTCTTGCCTCTCCATAATAAAACTGCTCCCCCTCTTCCCGTGGACGTAGCCAATTTATTGGTGAACCACGTAAATCTGTTGTCTTGTTTTTCGCATTTATATTTTCTCGTATTATATCAAATTCCGCACAGCACTCACGTTGAAAGATTCAATTTCTAACCTCATCTCGATAATGAATACAATATTTAGATAGATTGAATTATTCTTCATTATACATAATATTATGTATTAATAATTAATAAACTTATAAATAAATAGATACGAGGTAAAACATAAATAATAAAAATAAAATGAAGAAAAAATAATATGAAAAGTAACGGTGCATGCAAACACACCAAACCAATGTAACTTTTTCGTCATTACCAAGTAATAAATTTACATAATATAATATAATAAAATTTAAGCTATAATTAAAATAAATATAATGTTTTTAAACTAATGATAGATAACAACCATTCCACAAAGGTGATGAGTTATACGAAACTTGTTATAAATTTGTACAATAATAGAATATCAAATGGTTCTCTTATCTTAATTTTATGTTCACATGCCCTCTGCCACCCCCACTTCTATAAGTATTATATTAAATATTGTACTAATACATTAATCGCTCAAAAATTATAAAATAATGTATGTGCACCCACTAGAAGACATTTTCTATCATAAAAAAATTTGGAAAATCATTTAACTCTTATTTTGTTACATTATAATAATAAGAAAGTTCTTTTTTTTTTGTCAAACCTATGACTAAACGAGTATTATAAACAATCTCGTACAAATATTGGAGAAGTAATTGAAGGAACGTCATATATTTAATTTTTTATTCGTTTGACTTCATCTAATTATTGCGTTAAGTCTAATGTTCTTCTAAAACCAAAAGAAGTACTTAAATTTGATCGAAAAATATTAGAGTAAAGAGTTGTTCACTTAACAAGTTGACATCAATATGATGAATCTTCAACGTAGAAGAATATCAACCAAAATTTAATAGCTTGTTTGGATGATAATTAGCTTATTGTATTATTTGGTTTCAATACAATTTTTCTTTTGATTAATAGTTAATTTTTATTATATCTTATTTTTAAAGTTCGTTGCTTTGTAATGAAGATGTCACAACCCAAAAACGGTTGTGATGACACTCGTCTTATCCCACCAAGACAAGTTAGCCTAGGATTCAATATCTAACAAAGTGCGAAAATAAACAACAATTTCTATTATGAAAACAAGTCAACTTAATTCAATCCTCAAAACCAGGTTATCACGTGCACAAGCCTCTAATGTAAATATTAAAATTGAAATAAAATACGAGTCTAAAATGAAGTTGTCTTTTAAGTAAAAACAAAGTCATAAACTGGAATAGGAAAGTTCACTGAGATGACAAGCAGCTACCTCACAATCCTCTACAAGATGCCTTGGAAACGAAGAGAATGAGAGGTATCACGAAGATCCGGGCTCGTAACCTAAAAAAATTTGTAGAAGCAAGGGGTGAGTACCAAACCACGCGGTACCCAACAAGTCAACCTCTAAACACAAGTTAAGTGAACAAAATACGGGTACTCCTTACACCCTATATAAACCTCCACTCTATAGCCTAACAGTCACAGTTTACCAAACACACAACTCAATAACCACAGTCTATCAGTTTACATATTCTCAATAACAACTCAATATTCAACACTCACAAGTTTCACAGAGGAACACTCACAAGATCAGCAAAACACAATATCAAGTTTATCAATGATAAGTATGTGCAATGTAATGGAATGCAAATGTCAAGTACAGTGATGCATGTCTTCCCTAACGATACACACCCGCTGTCTCTCAGTGTGGGACCCATGGGGGGATATATTTGTCCATGCATCTGTCGGGACGCACGACACGACCCTCGATAATAGTAATTATCGAGGTGCGCGATACGTCCCTCGAAATATAATATCCATTGTGGTGCACGATATGATCCTCGAAATGGTACATCCTCTTTACCACATAACTCTTATTACAACCATGTCTCAGATGCAATGCAATGACATGCTCAAATGAAAATGAGGAGATAACCATTTTGATATCAAAACACAATTTACAACAAGGAATACAACACCAACAAATAAGCAACAAGTCTCCAAATCATTCTCAACACCAGACAAGGAAATACACGAATTTCATACGCTTAACAAGAGTTTAGAAATCCACTTGCCTTAGCCAACTGAATAATCACTCTGGGAATTGAGCCTTCCCTTTCCGTTGAACTTCCGAACCAATGCAATCTATTCAAATATATATTCACAATAAGGTTTCGAAAATAATATGACCCACATTATTATATGTTTAACCTTGACCTTGAAATTCACCCAAAATTATAGTCAAGTTCATAATTCTTGATGCCAACTAACCTTTCAATTATCATAATTTTCAAGTTTCAAGTATAATGTTAATTTCATTCTTTCAATATCATGATTCGAATGGTATTCATATAATTCAATAACCCAATATTTAATACCCAATTCCATTTATCAACTTAAATTATAAATTGATGATAAAAAAAAAGATAAGAATTTCCAATTTTTCGAAGCCAAGACATAACTTCCTCACTTGTATGGTTCTCATTATAATATTATAACTCTTAATGATTACCGTCATAACCCTTTAGTGAGCATTTTAATTACTACTTGAAAATGTAGATTGTATTTATGGAAAAATATACATATAAATAAACTCCTAACAAATCAATTCCCTTAAAATCCATTGAAAACCTAAAATTATACAATCATACTAACAACAATCCCATTGTTTCTTGCCTCTCATTTCTCTAAAGTCCACAGAATGATGCAGAGCATCATATGACATCACACTGCACATGCACTCCCTAATAACTACTACACTAATTCAACAATAAACATTAAAATAATGATTGCCTCCAATAAGTGCCAAAACCCCACGAATCACCATCACCCAAGTTAATTATTATTAATAATTAATAACAATCAAAAGAACTACAAATCAACACTTTATTATTGCGAAATATAAATCTTGTAATTAACATCTTTCCCTAAATCTTGATTGACAATCTGCCATATCCCAAAAATCACCTACCTTAGGGACCCATCACACTAAGAATATCCACCACAATTTCTATTTATTTTTCCCAAGTTTCAAAACATTACAATAATCCATGCACAAATCTTCTTAACCCACTTCATTTAATACACAAATATGGTAATATAATAATATCATATAGTGGTTAGTGTTCCTAGAAAAATTAATGAATCCTCAAACTTCCTCAATTTTTAATTCTAAAAAAATGAAAAGGAATACACTGCCATATATATCTAATCTCCAAACATATGAAAGAAATCTTTCCCTTCCAATATAATAAAATATTATTTTCACACCTATTCATCATTTGCAGAAATTAATGACAATATGCAGAGAGCACTTGATGTCGTACCTAGAGCAATTGAGACTCGCGATGCCGAAACCCTCCGCCTCTTTTTTTTCGCTTATTCAATTATGACCCATATATTAAAACTAATAATTCCCATTAACGTATGTTATTATTTTAACTTGTCCTATTATTACTAAAAAAATTAAATTATCCACAAATTAATTAACTGTAGTTAAATGACTATTCAAAATTGCCAAAAAAAAGACTTTTCGGGTCCGGGTCATTACATTATCCACCACTAAAAATCATGTTCGTCCTCGAACACAAGGTGAATGAAAGTACCTGGAGCTTCGAAAAGTTGAGGATATCTTGCACGCATGTCAGACTCTGTCTCCCAAGTTGCCTCTCCCACCGACCGATGCTTCCACTGCACTTTCACTGAAGCAATCTCCTTGGTCCTACGCTTTCGGACCTGCTTATCTAATATAGCTATAGACTCCTCCTCAAATGTCAAGTCTGGACCTTTACTCCACATAAACAATTGAAAGCACATGAGATTCATCCGGAATATACTTTCGAAGCATAGAGACATGGAAAATAGGATGAATTGCTGACAAACTAGGTGGCAACACTAACTTATAAGCCACCTCTCTCACTCGGCTCAAAATCTCAAAAGGTCCAATGAACCTAGGGCTAGGCTTTCTTTTCTTTCCAAACCTCATCATACCCTTTATGGGTGATACTCGGAGCCAAACATGATCACTCTCCATAAACACTAAAGCTCTAACTCTCCGGTCTGCATAACTCTTCTGTCGACTCTGGGTTGTCAGCAGTCTATACTAAATCATATGGCTGTCAGCAGTCTGTATCCAAAGAGTCCATCTCTGCCGAATCAAACCAACAATTCAAAGATCTACACCGTCTACCATACAATGTCTCAAATGGTGCCATTTGGATACTAGAGTGATAACTGTTTTATTATACGTAAACTCCGCTAAGGGTAAATGTCGATCTTATGTAGCTCCGAAATCGATCAAACACGCCCGGAGCATGTCTTCCAACACCTGAATCGTCCGCTCGGACTGACCATCTTTCTGAGGGTGAAAAGTTGTACTCATATCTAACTGAGTACAAAGACCATGCTGTAATGCCTTCCAGAAGTGAGAAGTAAATAGTCAACCTCGATCTGATATAATAGAAACAGGAACTCCATGTAGTCACACAATCTGACTGATATATAGCTTGGCTAACTTTTCCGCCGTAGACTTCACCCGAACCGGAATGAAGTGGGCAGACTTGGTCAGCCTATCAACAATAACCCAAAAAGAGTCATAACCACCCACTGTGATAGGAAAACCCACAACAAAGTCCATAGTAATCCGCTTTCACTTCCAAGTAGGAATAGACATCCTCTGAGATACACCCCCGGGCCCCTGGCGCACACACTTAACCTGCTGGCAAGTCAAACACCTCGAAACAAAGTATGAAATATCTTGCTTCATCCCACACCACCAGTAATGCTGAATCAGATCACGATACATCTTTCGCCGCCCCCGGATGGATGGAATATCGAGAACAATGGGCCTCCTCAAGAATTAATCTAATCAAATCACCCGTTTAAGGCACACAAATCCTGTCTTCGATCCTCAAGACACATCAAAATCAAGGACAACCTCCTTGGCTTCCCCTCTCAATACTTTTTCTCGAATGAGATATAACTTCTCATCATCAAACTCGTGCGTACGGATCTGCTCGACTAAAGAAGATCAAGCCTCAATAAAAGCAATCATCCCATCACTCTCCTCTGAAATCTGCATTCGGAAAAGATTGTTATCTAACATCTGAACATCTATAGCCAATGGCCTGTCATCAATACTAAGAGATGCAAGACTCCCCATGCTAAGAGTCTTCCTACTCAAAGCATCGGCAACAACATTGGCCTTCCCCAGATGATACAGAATGGTCACATCATAGTACTTCAACAACTTAAGCCATCTCTGCTGCCTCAAGTTCAAATCCCTCTGACTAATGATATACTGAAGACTCCGATGATCAGTGAAGATCTCACAATGCACCCCATACAAATAATGACACCATAACTTAAGTACAAATACCACAGCCGTCAACTCCAAGTCATGAGTAGGGTAGTTCTTCTCATGGGACTTCAATTGCCTAGAAGCATAAGCAATCACTTTCCTCTTTTGCATCAACACACCACCCAATCCAACTCCTGAAGCATCACAATACACTGCAAAGTGTACACCCTCCTCAGGTAGAGTCAACACAGGAGCTGAAGTCAACAAAGTCTTGAGTTTTTGAAACCTCTGCTCGCACTCATCAGACCACTGAAAACGCACATCTTGTCGAGTCAATGTAGTTAATGGAGCGGCAATAGTAGAGAAACTCTGAACAAATCATCGATAATATCCTGCCAATCCCACAAAACTCCGAATCTCAGTAGGTGAAGTAGCACCCTGCACCACTCAGTATGCCAAAGTCGCCTCGTCTTTTTCTTGTTGTGCTTCATTTTTTGGGCTAGTTCGTTTGAATTGTGACTATGTTCTCTTCTTCGTCTTAGCTCCTAAAGGCTCCATTAATCCTTGAGAGATCCTTCATATTCTAATCACATGTCTTAATTTGCATTTAAATTAAAGTGAGTTTAAGAGGAAAATTCAAGAGGTCATTTTGAATCAGTTTGAGAATTCTTTCGTAATTAAATATAGTTTTGAAGTAAGTCATCAGGAAGTAACACTACAACAAAAATGACCATTAGCAACATTTAATTCTTAACTGCCACTAAATATATATTTTTAGTGGCAATTGTCACTCTTTGTATATGTCCCTAAAGCCTTTAGTGATATTGGTTCTAATGACACTTAACTAATGTCGGTAAAGACTTTAACACTCTTTATTAGTGTCAATATTTAATGCCGCTAAAAGTTTTTTTTGTTGTAGTGTATGTACGATAATGAGAAGTGTTGCATTCATGATTGAAAAAGAGTATATGGTAACTAAGTATTCCCAAATATAACACCTCCACATTTTAAAAGAGGAAAAGTTGATTTCTAAATGAGTTTACGAGTTAGAGAAGTTTCAGAGTATTACCTCTTTTAAGAGGATCTTTGGAGTATTTACCTCAAATTTAGAAAGAGTTATGTTTTATACATTTGAGCATGAGTTTATATATTATTAGGAATAGTATTGAGTATTGATATGATGATGAGTTCAGACAACTCATATTCCTTATAAACCATGTAGTCAACATGGGTAAGGGCTACTTTTTGGATGATTCCTTATTGCTTTTAAGTATAGCTTAGTGAATCCACTTAGTTGATGTATTCAATACCCCAGTAAGGTATAAGACAATTATGATAGTGTGGGTGAAACGTTGTATCATAACATAACTCATTGTGATTATTGTCGGTTAGAGAATCTCCCAAATAAAAGTAAAGAATAACTTTATGTATTTTTATACTTCTTGAGTTGATATTTACTATTTTTAATATTGACATCTCTTATTATTGCTTTAATATATGGGAGTTGAGTTGAGGTGAATATTGTTTTCCCATGTTAGCAGTTCAGTTATCTATGTTTCAGTTTCCCTTGCATGCTCGTACATTCAATTTAGTGATGTCATTCGACCTACATCTTATTTATAATCCAGATACATGATTTCAGGGTCATCAACAAGCACTTCGTTGACAACATTTGCACTCCAACTAGCTTTGGTGAGCCTCCTTGCTTTCCGAAGGGCTCCACATTTATATTTCTATTTTGTAAAGATGTTGTGGGTCTTCTCCCGGCATCTATTGTAGTATTTAGAGGCTTCGTAAATAGTTAGAAGTTGAGTAGTCTTTCGATATTTTCTTTTGTTGAGATGTTTTGAGGTCTTAAGATGCTTATCTATACGTTGTTAGTCATTTTCAGACATTTATTTTAGTTAATAGTTAACTTGAGACTTTAAAGTTTAATGTTGAAATTAGAGTCTCCATTTTGCTTGAGTAAGCCTTCCGCTAAGTAATCAACAACTTTTTCACTCAATAATGCAAAATTAAGTAGTTTATACATCAATAATGAGAATAACTTTTATGAATACAAGAAAGAAGTTTTAACTAATTTTCTAATGTGCTATGTATGTGAGACTTTGGGAATGGATTGTTCACCCTGACTCCAGGTTTTCTTCTATTTTTCTCTCTTCATTTTCACAATTTATTTTGGTAAAAACGAGTTTAAGTTATGTCTATATAGTTGGCATGAGCTATCCGTACGTAAAAAAAGTGCATATAAAAAGTCATTTGTTTTTATGTATGTATGTTAGATGTTGAATTTCCTAAGCTTTATTGCTGGTTGTTTTGTTACTTTTTTGGATTTTCCTTATGAAAATTTAGACCAGAATGAAGAAAAGATTGAACTTATGTTTTCTTGATATAAACAGTGATATATTATGGCTACTTGCTAACTTTACTTCAAGATTGTAGAAATGTTTCAATGAGTGGTTACCTCATTCTATCTTGTATGTAATGAAGCTAATATGAATGACATTAATCATAACATGTAATGAATTGATTTTGTTTCTACAATTCATATTACAAATTGCTTGAAAACTGAGTTAAGCCACTGAGACATTCAGTTTAGTTTAGGTAAGCAGAAAATAAACGGTTTTCATTGCACAAATCTTATTTGTTTAAGGCCAACTATTTCAACCAACTCCATTATTTGTGAAATGATATTCAACAACAACGTATCCGTTGAAATCCCACAAATGGAGTCTAGTAAAGGTAGAATGTACGCAGACCTTACCCAACTATGATCTTATTTAATTAAGGCCAACTATTTGAGCCAACGTACGTACCCATATTGTATTAAGCATTGTTTAGCCTATAAGTAGGAATAGCCATTAAAGGATTTGCTCTACTTGTTGCTAATCCAAAGTGCTCCTCAACATCCAAATCACAAGGCTCCATACCATTTGGAAGCTCCCAATCAAAGCAATGCACCAGTTGTGCTACTACAAGATGGACAATGATGATCCCCAACGGCATCGCAGGGCAACTTCTTCTGCCTGAGCCAAATGGTAAAAGTTGGAAGTCACGTCCACGCATGTCTATACTGCTCCCAACAAACCTCTCGGGGAAAAAAATTTCAGGTTCAGGCCAAATATTTGGATCCCTTTGGATAGCATAATAGTTAAGCATGATCCGGGATCCTTTTTTTATGTGGAAGTTATCGACTACACAATCTTTTATGGACTCGTGAGGTATTAGTGGCGCTACAGAATGCAGCCTCATCCCCTCCTTCACAACCATGTTTAAGTAGTTTAACTTCTCCAAGTCTGATTCTTTTACCATTCTTTCAAGTCCTACAACTTCTTCTAACTCTTTTTGGAGTTTCTTCATCACGTGAGGATGTCGAAGAAGCTCTGTTAGTGTCCATTCTATAGCTGTTGCTGAAGTACCCATTGCTGCAATTAACATATCCTGTTATAGAAAGGAGAAATTAGTACATACAAACCTAATAATATTAGAAGTATCACTACAAGAAACTGTGAGTTACGTGGAGATATTCCTGTATGAGAATTTGCAGGAAACTTATTTTCATGATTACTTATGTAGTTCACACTGTTTTTGTAGTGTATATAAATGGGATGATATAAACGTACGAAAAGGATAGCTTTTATATGATTACGATCAAACTGAAATTCTGTTTCTCCTGATTGCATAATGTCCAACATGGTGTCAACAAAGTCCTTGGATTGCTTCTGATCACGAGACTGGACATGTTCATCGATCATCTTCTCAAGAAACTCATCAAACACCTTTGCAAGATCCTTGAGGCGGCGAGTGAGTCCTTGAAGATCAATCACACCAAGAAAGGGGAAAAAATCACCAAGATTTGGTGTTGCTGATAAATGCTCAACCTCTTTAACAACAGCTTTGAATCCCCTCTTGTCCAAATCTTCATCCATGTACTTCTTTCCAAATACCATCATGCAAGTCAAGTCAGCACTCAAAGACGAAATCTTTGCACTAACATCAAATACAACGCGATCATCATTTTTAAGTGATTTGATCATAAGCTCAATTTGCTCCCTTCTCATGGATTGAAATGAATTGATCTTTTGGTTACTCAAAAGGTGCTGAGTGCACAATTTGCGCATGTTACGCCAGTATGGTCCATGCTTTGCGGATATCAGATTCTTCTGTTCATACGCCAAATAATAAGATGCCTCCATATGAGGCCTACTAGCAAAGATATGATCATATGTCTTGAGGACCTTCTCGGCTGCGCCTGCAGACGAGACAATGATTGTAGGTACTAGTCCCAGTCTAACATACATAAATGGACCATGTGTATTTGCTAGTTTTTGTAAATCTATGTGTGGATTTTTTCCTAACAAGTGAAGATGTCCTATAATGGGAAGGCCTTTTGGACCTGGAGGATATCTTTTCCTATTGTGGATGTTGTTTAGCAAGGTATACACAACAAATATAACAACTAGTGTTGCCCATATCAAAGCCATGTCTAATACTTGCTAACTCTTTTAGCTTCTAAAATATCTCTACTTGAATGTGTCTAGAGATCTCATTTATATAGAAAAATCAATGCATTATTTGGTAATGTTAGAAAGTATATTTCGGAAAATGTCCTCCCTAATAAAACAAGTTTCATGAGTGACATTCTACAGTAATTATCTCCTACCTCGCTATCCTACAACACACCTCACCTCCACGCCCCCACACTCCTAGGGGCCCTTCACCCCCACCCCCCATAGCGTGCTTATACCTTTCGACGTAAACAAAAATAAACCAAAAGCCAATATATTAAAATAAGCCAAAAGTTATCTGTTCTTTGATTATCTAATTTATCCAAATGCTAATTTTTTAGACAATAATTTTCATTAAGTCCAATACACGCAACAATATTTAATATAGCTATCGGTAGCCTCTTACCTCCAATCAAACTTAAACTCCTTCAATGAAGATCACATTTTTTATTCAAATTCTTTTTAAAGTCATTTTTCTTCTTCTTCATTGTATTACTTTTCTAAATCTACTATCATCTCCCTCCTTTTTTTTTACCAAAAAACGGATACCAACACTCATATTTCGTATTTGTTCTCTCTTGCTCTCCCTCTTTTCTTCCAAAAAAAATAACACTAAAAAGAAAGAAGAATAAATATAAAAAATAGTAAACGAAAAGAATTTTTTTTTTCAAAAAAGAACAAAAGAGATTTTTACTGTAATGAAAAAGAAATCTTTTTAGAAAAATATTTTTATTTTATTTACTAAATAAATTTGAAATAATATTTAACTGAAAATAATACATGTTTTGAAAATGTATTTACTGAAAATAATACAATGTAATTATTTAATTAATTGTCTGCTATGTCATCAACGATTATTTACACGCTCTTTCAGTTTTTTTGTTATTATTAAAAAAGTATCAAAATAATATAACGAAAGTCTAAATAAAATGTCTAAACTAAATATCAATTAATTAAAGTACCTAAATGAAACTTATTACCAATTTTAGGAGGTTATGTATGGATTTGGCCTTTTAATAATTCAGTTTTGTACTTGTTCCGAGATTGATGTTTTGACGTGTTAAGCTTTAATTGTGCCATCTAAAGAAACTGAACTCCAAATGCCTAGTAGATATGTTTTATCCTCTCAAATTTAATTTAATTTAATTTAATTAATTTTTTTCTTTCTTTAGTCAAATAACGTTTCGCCTTATTTGAAAAAAATAGGAATTATAACACTAATTGGATTTTTTAGGCATAAATAACTTGAGATTCAAAAGGGGTATATGTGTTGTTTTGTGCTGTGCATGATTTATGATATTTTATATGAGGATAATTCCATTGATTGAGTAGTCTTTTCCTCTTCTAGATATTTCAAACACTATTTTTTCTATAAATATATAAAATTTAACTAATGAGTTAACATCAAATCAATGAGTTAACAATATAAAATTCGAAGTGGAAGAATATTCATCAAACCTTTACAGCTTATTTAGATGATGGTTAGCTGAAAAATATTATTTTTATCGGACATATATATTAAATTAATTTAATTTTTATTAATATATGATTTACTGAAGTAAAATATATGTTAATTAATTATGATTAAGTAAGTAAAATGAATTATAAATTTAAACACATGACATGTATGTATTGACTTGGTGTATACATTCGGTGCGTATACGTTTTATCCATTCTTAGCTTATTTTGTTATTTGGTTTAAATATCATATTTTGTTTGACTGATAATTAAATTTTATGATATCGTATTGTTTAAAATTCACTGTTATGCACTGGTGAAAAGTTACATTTTGTGTAACGATCGATTTTATATATTGTCTCGTTACAATATTTTTTTTTAAAATAATTTGTCTTTGTTACTATGTACCTAAAAATCTTATTTTATCCAATATGATGGAAAACAATATAATCCATCCAAACTATATATTCATGAAAGTACTAGAGTACATTATGAAATGATACATCATGAAACAATATGAAATTATCATTCACACAAATATAAAATTACGCATGTCATACAAAGTGGTGGTTATATTGATTTTGTGATATGTGGCGGGTGCTGACGCCAATCAAGTACTCTCATCTTCAGAAGATGCAAGTTGTGGAAATAAAGATATTGAGATGGATATATGAGCATAGGAGAGATAACATTAGGATTGATAATATCCAAGACAACAAAAAAGCAGAGGCAAAGCTACCTTGGACTAAGACCATCTTCAACCCACCTCTATTTTACTTTCTATTTTCTATTTTACGTTTTAATTAACATATTATTTTATATAAAATTCCATTAATTAAATATCTAATATTCATAATTCTTTTTTAAATGTAATATAATATTTTTAAAAATATTTTTTTATATACTACTTTTATTTCAAATTAATAATATTTTAAATTTTTTTCTAATTTTCATCAATAATATAATTTTATTCTATTATTAATTTTCATTTTAAAGAATACAAAAAATTAAAATGGCAAGATGAAAAATTTAATTAAAAAATACAATACATGATATGATAATTTAAATACAAGACAACAATACAATACATAACATAATAATTTAAATACAAGACAACAATACAACACATACCATAATAATTTAAAGACGGGATAGAATACAATACATAACATATTAATTTAGTAATCCAATAGGTCGTTTCCGGACCTAGCACTATTCGGAAAAAAAAATTAGGATATAATTTCAAAAATTGTTGCGATTGTGATTGTGATTGCGGTTGTGATTGTTGATTTCTTTTTTCAATTATTCGTTGTTGTTCTCATTGCATGTAAACGAACATTTAGATTACTAATAGTTTCTCAATGTACAAATTCAAGATATCATAGAGGCTTCAACTCCAACTATAGAAGTGGTGGTAAATGAAAATCTTCGATTTGAACAATTTTTTGTTAGACATAAAAAAAAATAAGGACAAAAATGCTCATTTTATCTCCATAATGCATTATAGAGCATTTATTGGAGCAACGTAATAATTTTGAAAATTGAGTGTTTATATAATTGTATGTCACTTTTATTTGAATTTGCCCTCCTAATTTATGTATTAATATTTTCTTGCAATTTATGTTATTTAAAAATTTAAGATAATATATAATTTTATATCTCATTAAACATCATATAAGATAATTATTTGGAAAAAGAAAATAAAGAATTTATATTATGAAATAAGAAAATAAGAATGAAATAGAAATAATAATATAATATTGAAAAGAGAAAAAAAAATTCTTTTTTAGAGAGAAACAAAAATTGAATTAAAGTTGATTGTCAAAAAATAATAAAAATTCTATTTCTAAAAAATAAATAAATATATCTCTATAATTATTTCCTATATCTATTTTTACAAAATTTTAAATTTCGTTACCGCATATTTTGACTTCACCGTTGCAAAAGAATGACAATGGACACGTGAGATGATTTACCACATTACTAAAACAGTCAAAATTAAACCAACCTCCAAATGTTGGCTAGTAGTATTTTTTGGAAAACTCTATCATAGAGAGGTCAATTTTTCAAATTATAAATAATAAAAATGCACCATCCAACATTCTTTATGATAAAATGTATTTCTACCTCTAGAACAATGCTTATGGTTAAAGAATGTGTTTTAGAAAAAGCTTAAATATGTTATTAAATATTTATGATATTTTTATTTGAGAAAAAAAACTTATTTATGTTATTATTTGTAAAATAAAAATATTTTTAATATTGTAAAATTACTTTTTATACGTGATCAATTATAATTAGATCATCTCATTATTATTATTATTTTTTTTTTAAAAAAAAAGGTTCAAATAAATTATTAAATTTTGAGAAAAAACATATTTATGGGATTCGTTAAAAATTTGTTTCATCTGTCATTTCAGTTAACAAATAATAGGACAAACTAATCATTTCTCAACAAAAATGGTACGAATAAGCCAAGCTCTTAATAGATAATATAGATAAAAAATTTTCAAAATTCAATGTTATATTTGAGTATTTTATTCCTTCTCTTTAAAGTTGTATTTTTTTGAAAAATATCAAAGGTCCATTTTGGCAAACGAATAAGTTAAAAATTAAAATATAATGACCCGGATTGTTGTTTTGCTCCTTTAAACCCATTTTTTCAGTTTGAACAATCTCGTAATTTGATTATACTATATAATTTATGACTTATTAAGAGTAGATGACACGGATCCCAAGGTGATTGATTTGAATTTACAGTTTATAAATCGAAAAATTTGACTATAGTCAAAATTGAGTTAACAAAGTCAGTTATGATTTGAGCTTTTAGTTGAAGTTTGAGTTTTAACAAAGTGAAGTGTGACCACCATAAACTTATTATCAAGACATTTGTCATACGTGTGCAGCTAAAGCATATTATTGACTTAAAATAAAAAGTTAAATATGATTTTAAATTTGAATTGTTAATAACTTTTATATATTTGATTTATTTTAGTTTTTAATATAATCATTCTTACTTTAAATTATTTTTTATGAGATATAATACTTTAAATGTATCAAGTTTTTTCTGATAAATTTTTTTTTCATGAAAAATTTACTTTTATGAGATCCCTTAAATTTGGAGGTCTAAAACACATCTTTTTTAATACGGTCGAGTCACCCGTAGATATATGTGGGTTATGGAGGTCTTAATTAGCCAAATTTTTGATGATTTTTTTTTCTCATATATACATTTGGTACATGATTCTAACTTTATTTTGTTAATTTTCCAAGCATACCCATTAATTTTCATGCTTTGATTTGCAAAAATTGAGATTTGAAATCCCTAGATAGAAAAATAAAAAATATTATGAGTATATCAATTTTGACATTAATTTTTCTTAGTTTCTAAAACAACTCTAATGGAAAGGGTCTAGAGATCTCAGACATATAATATTTGGCACAAAGAATAATCAATGCATTATATGGGTGTGTTTTTGGTAAAGTTTAAAAGTATAATTTGGAAAATGTCTTTTCTAATAAAATTAGAGAGAACAAGTTTTGTCATTGATATTTCATATTGATTGAGCAAAAATTTCATGTAACTCGCATGAATTTTAAATAAATTTTAAGTATGTCAAAATTAGGATCTAGAATAAAAATATGACTATCTGAGTGTCGATAAACTCGTAATCACTGATAATTATATTTCTTGAGTCCTACGATGTTTGTGCCTTATTTTTAAAAAAAAAATAGAAATGTTATCTCAGTAATTCTAAACATTCTATTTTATATGAGAGATTGTTTGACTAGTCTTTTCCCCTTCTGGATATTTCAAACGCTATTTTTCATTTCAATAATCAAAAAGAGTCAATAGGAGATTAATTTTGCTTATACAATATTATACTCACGTTGAAAGAACTGATTTCAATAATTCAATAATCTAGAAGAGCATAGATCTCAGTCGATAATAAAATTTAATGTTTGGGTAGATTGTATTATTTTTTGTCGTTATATAATGAGAAAATTAAACAAGTACTTCATAAAAGTAAAATAATTACAAACATATATCTTTTTACATGCATAGCCCACTTAATAACTACACTATATACTCTCAATTAATTTTGTTTAACTCATACTAAATTAGTATCATATAGCTAGTGTATTGGTATCATTAAGGTTGATAATTTCGCTTAAATTGATAATAAATCTGTGTAAGTATATATATACATATATATATATATATATATAATCATTTAGTATCAGTTTAACGAAATTATTAGCCTTATGATACCAATACACTAGTTATATGATACTCATTTAGTATCAGTTAAACGAAAATTATCAGTCTTAATGATTGAGGAATATGAGTTATATTTTATTTTATTTTTAGAAAATGAGTATTTCTTGAATTACTTTGGATTGTTTATGACCCATTTATGAAGATTTTTCTAATTTAATATCATACACTAATAATTTGAATGATAATCTATAAGAGAAGTAGGATATGAGATATAGTTACAATAAATGAGAGGATAAAGAATAAAATATAATTGCTTTATGTGAAATGTGACTTTTCATCATTTACCTAATAATAAATTTAAATAATATAATATGATAAAATTTAAACAATAATCAAAACAATGATAATGTTTAAACGAATACTATAATAGGATAGCAACCATTCCAACGAGGTGTGGGATACAATTATATTGTTGCAAATAAGTATTATTGTACTACATTAATCGCTCAAAAAAATTAAATAATATTATGTGCACCTACTAAATTACATTTTTCTACTAAATAAATAGAATGAGCGCTAATATTTTACTTTTTTATTCGTTTGGCTTCATTTAAGTATTGCAAAACTCTTTAAATATTTTCGGTACCAAAAGAAGTACAAATTTGGTTGGAAAATATTAGAGTCAAGAGTTGTTCACCTAATGAGTTCACCTCAATATGAAAATTCAAAGTGAAAGGATATACACCAAAACTAAGATTGTTTGGATGATTGTGTGGATAATATTTCTTTTCTTTTAATGCAAAGGATAAGTTACATCTTTTAATTTTCCGTAATTCATCTATGTGAACATTGCTAAGTCGTTAATATATGTGAAATAGGAAAGTTACTTCCTCATTAATGGTTGACATTTATTTTAAGTGTTAGTTTCTTAACTTCGTAAGAAATATTCAGAAGACTTGAAGTTACTTTTGTATTATGACAAATTTGTCATTAAAGTAAGAGTTATGTTTCATTACATTAATTATACGTTAGTTTCTTACATTCTTTTGATGGATAAAACATAAATGATTTTCCTATTTAAGGAGTATCATTTTGGGAGCGAAACATGGAGAAGAAAAAAAAAGTCCTACCTTTCATTTCTTCTCCCTTAAGAATTTCTTTTTATTGGCTTGAATATTTTTCATCCTATTGTGGATTTTTGGGCAATTATTTTTCTGCAACTCCAAACTTTCAGCCACAAGTGCACGTGTTTGAGAGTAACTGTAGAACCTTGGGGAGCGACCGGCTACAACGATTTGCACCGGAGTCGAGCCGAAATCGCTTTTAAGATAGTGGCTTGCCACGATACAGTGTTTGTGATAAGTTATTTATTACTTTATAATTCCAATCTAATATCAATATTGTAGTATTTTTTTCCCAACAATTTGAAAGAGATTTTCTAACATACAATATTGATAATGGCTATTTCTTTGAACAAAACTTTTAATGATTTGTCAAAACTTGAGCTTTTGAATGGAAATAATTTTAAGCGATGGTCACAAAAACTTTTAATTTTCTTTGAACAATTAGAAGATGATTATGTTTTATTTAAAGAACCGTCTATGAATGGTTCTGTCACGACCCAAAATGAGTCGTGAGTGACACCCACACTTACCTTCCCCCCTAGGTGGGCGAACCAACAAGCTTGAACCCCAACATATACCAATAATTCAACTATAAATAGCAAAAATAATGTGGTAGCTCCAAAAGCTATTAAGTAACCAATTTAAATAAGAATCTATAGTTTAATATTTATTATCCCAAAATCTGATAGTCATCACATTAAGGACATCTATTTCCAAATTACCAAGTCTAAGAGTGTTTAAGAGACCAAAATAAGTAAAAAGATGGTCCATGTTCGAAATTCAAAGACATCAAGACGTGAATGAGAGAATCCAGCACGAGCTAGAATTAATAGCTCACCCTGAACTCTGATATGCTGAAGACTGGCTAGAGCTGAGGGCGAGTCGAAGTCGATGGTACACTTGTTGCACTCCACAAAAGAACAGAGAAGAAAATACAAGTAGGGTTCAGTACAAGGAATACGTACTGAGTAGGTATCATCGGTCAACTCAAAATAGAAATCAATATATATTGAATAATAATATAAAATCAACTACAATACTTAACAGGTGGGAAGCAACAAACACATGAACCATTGACAACAACACCATAATAGGTACACCGTCAATCACAACATCAAGCACACCTATGAGGACTCATGCCTCCACACCATACTCATTTGGAAAATAGGTTCTTTGAGATTAAGTATATTAAGTTACTTCAAAATTCCTTTCCTTTAATGTTATTGTGTCGGAACGTGACACTCCGATCCCATAATACTGTGTCGGAACGTGACACTCCGATCCAATAATATCGTGTCGGAACGTGACACTCCGATCCAATTATCTCATTATTTTATTTAATCAAGCCTTCTTTATTCAAGGCGTCATTTTAATAGAAATGGTTCAAGATTAGAAATTCAACAGTCTCATATTTTTAGGCCAACCACAAACCACACAATCAAAACATACAACCACACAATCAAGTACATAGGAGACTTTACAATATCACTCAATACATATCAATCATTATTTAGAGTTTATCTATCAAATAGAAATAAATCATAACCTACCTCCACCAAAGAACCAAAATCTGACAAACTAAGTCCACCATGATTTTCCTTTCTCAATGTTTCGAAACATTCAAATCTATCAAGTATACAATATTTGTAAGTAAACACGCTCAATTATTTGATCAAGTTTCAACCTTGATCTCAATTGATATGTCAAATCCTACATTTTTTTATTTCAAGTCTAGGGTTAAGTCTTAATTACTCCAAATAACATAACTATAAGGGTATTCATATATATTATATCATTACACTAATATTTAATTAGCTATCTCAATATGTTAAAATTTAATTTATAATGTGATAACTAAAAAAATAATGATAAACATTCAAATTTTAAAGCAACTGATTACGAAATCAGTAGCAATACTTCATGAAACCTGAACTATAACTGATCCTTATGTGGCATAATGCACAAACTCAAACTGCACTAACATAATCTATTCCTCGATTTCAACAGTACACTACTAATATTATATAATTGATATGTGATGATTTCTTACCATTAGTTAACACCTCAATCTTAAATTTTCTTTTTATTATAATTTATTACATTCTGCCATAACTAAATAGCACTAAGTTATAAGCCATTGGTTGAAATTACATGCAATTATTACTACAATATAATAATATGCATTCCTATCACCGATCAATATGTATAGCATAATTTAAAGTTCGTCACCTCTTAACTGAAGGTAGTCGTTTTGTTGATGCCGAGCGCCTACTTTCTCTTTCTTTCTTCTACTGTTTTTTCTAGTACCCTAATTATTATATTTGCTTGATATAAAAATAGTGAATGTAAGAGTGTGTTTGGTATGAAGTTTCTCAGGTTTGGTTGGGGCAAAAGTTTTGGAAAATCTTTTCCAAATCAACTCTTTTTCCTCAAAATTAAGGAAAATGACTTCCCTTCAAAAATTAAGGAAAACATTTTCCAAAGCTCTCCTCCAATTTTAAATTACATTTTTTTTGGAAAAAACATAATTTTTTTTAAAAAATATTCAATTTCAAATTTTATTTTTTCACCGATCTCTGACCACCCTCCCCCCTACCCCCCCGCCCCCAACACCACCCCCTCCCCAAAAAATTAATTTTACTTTTAAAAAATATTTTCAACTCCAAATTTTTATTTTTAAGCTCCTACCTCTCTCCCCCCCTCCCCCCCGGCCAGCCCCCTACCCACCCCTACCAACCCCAAAAAATTACTTTTATTTTTAAAAAATACTATCAACTTCAAATTTTTATTTTTTCATTCCTACCTCCTCCCTCTGTGCCCCCACCCCCACCACCACCACCACACTACCCCCACCCCTTATCACCACCACCCAAAAAAAAAAATTATTTTTAAATATTTCAATTTCATAAATTATTTTGTATTCTAGTAAAAATAAAAAATATTCCTCAAAAATATTTTCATTCATAAATCAAACACTAAAAATCATTTCCGAAAAATATTTTCTACTCACCAACCAAACATGAGAAAATAAGTCCAAAATCTACTTGTTTTTCAGGAAAACATTTTCCATGGAAAACATTTTCCTTCTTACCAAACACACCCTAACTCTCTACTAACTGTAATATTATTTTCTTTAACCACAAACTAAATAAATTATTAAAATTACCCCACTAATTTCATAATTATAATTATGAATAGTCCAAAACACCAATTTATAATCTATCGAAATATATTTTATCAAATAAAAAGCTCTAGTATTCAAAACAACCAAATGGGTTGTTAGAGGTTCTAACACTACTTCTAATTCTAGCAATGTTATAATTGTTGATGAGTTTGAAAAGGATAACAAAATTGTTAGAGGACATTTGCTAAATCATATGAATAACCCTTTATTTGATTTATTTTTAAACTATAAATCTGCCAAAGAAATATGGGATAGTTTGAAAAGAAATATGGTGTTGATGATGCAGGAAAGAAAAAATATGTTCTCGATCAATGGATTAAATTTCAAATGGTTGATAATAAGCCAATATGGAACAAGTTCACGAATATGAGAACTTAGCTGCTGATGTTTTCAATGAGGACATGACGATATGTGAGATATTTCAAGCTAATATTCTGCTTGAAAAATTTTCACCATCTTGGAGTGATTATAGAAATCACTTAAAACATAAGAAAAAGAATTTAACCCTCCGAGAACTTATTTAGTCACATGAGAACTGAAGAGGTGAACCTTTTCAAAGATAAGATGGAAGAACTTTCTTTTAATTCTTCTAAAACTAATCTTGTTGAATCTTCCGGTATTGTTGTGAAAGACAGGATCAAAGGCAAATAGAAGAAAGTCTCAAAAAAGGAACTTATGAAGAAGAAGAATCAATTCAACAAGCCAGAGAGTCAAATTTAAAAATTTAAGGGCTCTTGTTTTGTTTGTGGAAAAGTTGGTCACAGAGCTGTCAGGTGCTGACTCAAAGCAGGAAGGACAAAGTGATGTCCAAGCCAATCTTGCTGAGGGTAATGAAGTGATTGTTGCATTAATCGTTGAGGCAAATCTGGTGGCAAATAAAATTGACTGGGTACTAGACACAGGCGCCTCAAAGCATTTCTGTGCAATTAAAGAGTTATTCCATGACTTTGAGGAGTCTACTGATGGAGAGTGTGTATATACGGGTAACTCCACTACTGCTATAGTGATTGGTAAAGGAAAATTTTTTTCTTAAATTAACTTCTGGAAAGACATTATCCTTGAACAATATTTTGTATGTTCCCTCCCTACGTAGAAACGTAGTTTACGGAGCACTTCTCAACAAAGTAGGCCTTAGAATTGTTTTCGAAGCTGATAAAATAATTATTTCTCGCGGGGGAGACTTTGTTGAGAAGGAATATCTTTGTGAAGGATTATTTGTATTTGAACATTGTTCAAAAGATTGTCAATAATGCAAGCATTTTAAATTCTGCTTATATTGTTGACTCTATTAATTTGTGGCATGCTAGACTAGGTCATGTTAATATTTCTTCTGTTAAAAGGCTTAGAAAAATAGAATTAATTCTTATGTTAAAAACTGATGATTTTTTAAAATTTCCTTTGTGTGTAAAAGCAAAGCATGCCAAGAAACCTTTCAAATCTGTTATTAGTAGAAATACTAAATTACTTGAATTAATATGTTCAGATTTAGCAGATTTCAAAAACACTGTTAGCAAAGGTGGAAAAAAGTATTACATTACTTTTGTTGATGATTTTTCTAGATGCACTAAGGTATATCTTCTTAAGTCTAAAGATGAGGCTGAAAGCATGTTTTGAAATTCAAAGCAGAAGTGGAAAATCATTTAGACAGGAAAATCAAGAGGTTTAGATCTGATAGGGGCGGTGAATATAATACTAAAACTCTAGAAGATTTTTGTGAGAAAAATGGTATCATACATGGGTTAGTACTCCATAACTCCCCAACAAAATGATAAGGCCGAACGAAAAAATAGAACCCTTAAAGAAACGATGAACTCTATTCTATTAAGCTCTGCTCTATCTGACAATATGTGGGGAGAAGCAGTCTTGTCTGCATGTACTAAATAAAGTCCCGCATAAGAAGTTAGACAAGACCTCATATGAGTTGTGGAAAGGATTTTCTCCTAGTTTGAAATTTTTGAAAGTGTAAGGGTGTTTGGCTAAGGTTGGTCTACCTGATTTTAAATGAGTAAATGTTGGTTCTAAGACTTCTGATACTGTCTTTATTGGTTATGCTCAAAATAGTGTTGCATGTAGATTTATGTCTCCAAATGATCATTCTATTTGTGAATCTAGAGATGAGGAATTGTTTGAGCATATTTTTCCTTTGAAAAATAATATGCCGAGTGATGTGCAAAATAATGTTTCTACGTCTATGTCTATTAATTCTCATGTTGTACCTTCTCCTAGAGTTATTTATAATGAGCATGAAAAATAACTTAGATGTAGTAAGAGACGTAGAATTGAGATAAATTTTGGTCCTGATTTTATCACTACTTTCTTAACTGAAAATTTTGATATTAATGTTTTAAATGATGAATTAATGTTTATATAATAGAAGAAGATCCTAAGACTTATGATGAAGTAATGAGATCAATAGATGTTACATTTTGGAAAGAGGCTATTAAAAGTGAGTTAGACTCTATAGTTTCTAATCACACTTGGGACTTGTATGATTTGCCTAAAGGTTGTAAATCCATAAGTAGCAAGTGGATATTTAAGAAGAAATTAAGACCTGATGGTACAATTGATAAATATAAGGCTAGACTTGTGATTAGGGATTTTAACCAAAAGAAAGGTGTTGATTAATTTGATACTTATTCTCCTGTGACTAAAATAGAGACAATAAAAACTCTTCTTGCTTTAGCCTCTATTCATTATTTAGTGGTACATCAAATGGATGTTAAAACAACATTTCAAAATGATGATTTATAGTTTGAGATCTATATGACTCAACCAGAGAGTTTTGTGATTCCAGGACAAGAGGATAAAGTATGGAAATTGAGAAAGTCCTTATACAGACTAAAACAAACACCTAAGCAATAATATAAAAAATTTAATATCACATTAGTGGATAATGACTTTGTTGTAAATTCATCAGATATATGTGTTTATTCTAAAATGATAGGTTCAGATTGTTTCGTTATATGTTTATATGTAGATGACATGTTAATCTATGGTCCTAATGTGAATGTTATTAATGAGACTAAGAACTTTTTGTCTTCTAAATTTAAAATAAAAGACCTTGGTGAAGCAGAATTTTGGGAGTTAAAATCAAAAGAACAACTAATGATTTCTCTTTGTGTCAGTCTCATTACATTGAAAAAATGTTAAAAAAGTTTGATTGTTTTGATGTAGTTCTAGTGAGAAATCCTTATGATCCTAGCATACACTTGAAGAAGAATAAAGAATCTAGTGTTTCTCAAACTGAATATGCTAAAATAATTGGGAGCGTAATGTTTCTCATGAACTATACTCAGCCTGATATGGTTTATGTTGTTAGTAGATTGACTAGATATACTCATAATCCCAGTAGTGAACACTGGAATACTCTTCATCGGTTGCTAAGGTATTTGAGAGGTACTATGAATTGGTGTTTGCATTTTAACAAATTTCTTGTTGTTTTAGAAGGTTTTTGTGATGCAAACTGGGTAAGTGACAATGATGAAGTTAGCTCCACCAGTGGCTATGTGTTTACTTTGGGTGCAGGTGCTATTTCGTGGAAGTCTTCCAAACATACTTATATAGTACGTTCGACCATGGAATCAGAATTCATTGCTCTCGAGTTGGCAAGGCAAGAAGCTGAGTAGCTGAGAAATCTTTTGGCAGATATGCCTTTGTTGGAAAGACAAGCTTCACCAGTTTCTCTTTATTGTGACTCACAGGCAGCAATTGAAATCGCCAAAGATAATGCGTACAATGGAAAAAAGAGACACATTCGCATCAGCCATGGTACAGTTAAACAGTTGTTGACACTGGGCTAATATGTAACGTCCGGGCTTGACAAGGAAAATAATCCTTGAAATGTCGAGGGGGGTGGGGATAAATCCCATTGATTGAGGTAATGTGGTGGAACTGTTAGGCCTCAGTATACACCACATTTTCTATCCCTACGGCTTGAGGCAATGTTTTATAAGGTTGAGCCTATTTTGCTCTTAATGAACCTATAGCCTTAAGGTGGTCTTTTTGATATAGACTTCATGGAATCACGTACTTGCGTGTAAAGGTGTGGTCGCCTTTTATGAAAGAATTGAGTCGTCTTTCTAGAGCACTCATAATACCTAATGTGTGTGTGCATGACCATAAAAGCACTTTGTTGTATCATAGAGTTTGCATGAAAAATCAATGATATGGTATATGTTGTGGGGGTCTCAACTTATGTCCATTTAGTTCAAGAGCACTTCACTTTATGGATATGTGTTGTTGCCTCATTTCACTATGAGTCAATTCAAATAGAAAGATATTGACACTTAAGTACATATTCCTTTCTTTTGCCCAAAAATTATTCTTATTCTTTATCTTTGTATTAGTGGGGGATTGTGGATAATATTCCTTTTATTTTAATGCAAATGATAAGTTATATCTTTTAACTCTCTGTAATTCATCTATGTGAACATTGCTAAGTCGTTAATATATGTAAAATAGGAAAGTTACTTCCTCAATAATGGTTCACATTTATTTCAACTGTTAGTTTCTTAACTTCGTAAGAAATATTCAGAAGACTTGAAGTTACTCTTGTATTATGATAAATTTTTCATTAAAGTAAGAGTTATGTTTCATTACATTAATTATGCGTTAGTTTCTTACATTCTTTTGATGGATGAAACGTAAATGATTTTCCTATTTAAGGAGTATTATTTTGGGAGATAAACACAGAGAAGAAGAAAGAAGTCCTATATTTCATTTTCTCTCCCTCAACAATTTCTTTTTATCGGTAAATGATCTCTGGATTGATCAGGAGATCCTTTTAGTTGGCTAGAATCTGTTACTTGAACGAAACTAGATCTTCTGGAATCATATTGAATATTTGACGATACATTTTTTACCTTCCTAAAAAATTGATCCTTGTTTACCAAACACATTGTCTAACCAAATCCAATTCTCTTTCGATACGTTCCTCAAAATATTTGATTCGGACGGATTCTTCCCCCAACAAACGAAGAGATCTTGGCAGAATTTCCACATATGAAATTGAGCACAGTTTTGCAAAGAAATAGCCCCCATCCATATTCCAATTCCATTCATTTAATATCCCTTTGGTGTCATTGATATAACAGATGTCATTTCTAGTCTATCTCTTTCTATTTCTTTTCTATATATAGAAAGTTCAAAAATCATCATATAATAATCCAGAAATTGCAATAGAAAAGAAATAAGGGAGGTTTGTGATGATTTTTCAATCTTTTCTACTTGCAGGCTGCAACTAGCCTGTATGAAGCCGGAATCGCTAGTAATCACCGGTCAGCCATACGATGGTGAATTTATTCACGAGCCTTGTACACACCGCTCGTCACACTATGGGAGCTGGACATTCCCGAAGTCGTTACCTTAACCGCAAGGGGAAGGATGTCGAAGCCAAGGCTAGTGACTGGAGTGAAGTCGTAACAAGGTAGTCGTACTGGAAGGTGCGGCTGAATCACCTCCTTTTCAAGGAGAGCTAATGCTTGTTGGATATTTTGGTTAGACACTTTAAATAATCTTTCATCCTATTGTGGATTTCTGGGCAATTATTTTTATTATCCTTAAATATCTCTTTCATTACAATGGCTATCGTAGAGTGAAAGGATATACACAGTTATTATTGAAACTTTCACGTGAAATTTCCATGCCAAAAAGCGTGCCAAGTGTCACTTCACGCCAATTCTCATTAAGATTTTGCATTCGGATAGGGGAGAAAAAGTCTAGAGTTCAAGAGAAGTTGGTAGAAAAATCTAGAAGCCCCTAAATCTTTCTAGAAGGCTTTGAAGAGTTCTAGAAGGAAGACTAGATATTTTCTAGGAAAACTTTAGAAAATCCTATAAAGTGTAGAATTCCCTAGAAAGGGACCAAAGTGTAAATAACTTAGGGACTTGTAAATAATTTTTATTTACACTTTAGCCATCCTAGGAAGTAGTATAAATAGAGAGGATCTCATTTGTAAATCATCCAGGAAAGTTGTAAGCAATCTTCCCAGCAATATAAGTCTTCTTCCAAAATTCTCTTAAGTCTTCCTTTAATTCTCTTAGAGATCTTAGTATAAAAGGGCTTACTTGAGATTACAAGATCGTTAAAGATTCTTGAGTAAGTTGTCAAGTGCCGCACGGAGTCTTAGCAAATACTCTAAGTCCGTGATAACATGGTATCAGAGCAAGGTTTGATACAAAAGGAATGGCTACCGAAGGAGACGTAAACGATGCTTGCACCACCAACGTCAGTATGGATGGTGGAAAGAAGAACAGAAAGGAGAAGAAACATCAAAAGAGTAATGAGGAGTTGCTGCCCGATCCCACGCCTAGCGAGGTGCTAACATCTCATCCATCATCGACTACCAAAGCAAGTGACGAAAAATAGGCGAAGACGTAGATATCACCGCTGTAGAAGAATGGTTCGCAAGGGTGGAAATGGCAAGGCAGACCGTGGAGATATTAGACTGGCGCATGAATGTGGCCGACGGCAAGTTCAAGACCCTTGATGAATTCACCTTTGAAGAGACCGAGAACATACGTAAGGAGGTTGTAAATTCCTTGGAGTGTCGGCTCATAGAGGCGTTGAGCACGATTGAGACCATGAAGGCCGAGATAAAATCACTCAAGAAAGGCGCGGATGTTGGAGAATCGTCATCGTTCGACTGAGATAGGGAGGCCAAGGTCGAGGCTCCTAAGCCACCTATGTTCAAAGGCGTCCGTGACGTGCAAGAGGTAGAGAATTTCTTGTGGCACTTGGAGAATTAATTCAACTGTAATCGAGTGAAGAACGACGAAAATAAGATTAACACATTTTTGTTGTATGTTTCAGAGATGGACATGCTATGATGGAGGCATAAAGATTTGGAAAAAAGAAAGGGTCGTTGCACCATCAACACTTGGGAGAAATTCTGCGAGGAGTTCAAGAAAACCTTTTTCCCTAACAACGTCATCTATGAGACGAAGCGCAAGTTTAGGGAGCTGAAGCAAACAGGTAGTATGCGCGCATATGTTCAGGAGTTCACCACCCTCACGCTTCAGATTCCAACCTCACAGATGAAAATATGTTGTTCCACTTCATGGATGGCTGCAAAGTTGGTCCAGGCCGGAGTTGGAATGCTGACAGGTCAGGACTATCGATGAAGCCATCACGCAAGCTGAAGCTTTGACAGACTTCAGGAATGAAAAGCCTAACAAAGTCGGAGGAGACAAAGTGAGAGGTATTCATGACCATGGTGGGGGAGATCGTGGCAAAGGCGAGGAGTAGCGGCCACATCCTAAGAAGCATGATGCCTATAAGTCCGATGGAAAGAAATCTGGATATCATGGTAACACGGAGAGAAAGACAAAGGTTGCCAAAAGAGGTGGTTCCTACATATGTGGTGGGTCGCATGGCTATGCGAGGTGCCCTGGACTGAAGAGCCTTGGTTCTAACCTACTAGAGCGGAAAGAGAAGAAAGCACATGAGCAAGAACAAGGTGCGGAGACAACACAGTTGGACTTGATAGGACTATGCGGAGCTATCACCAAGCAACCAGGGAAGCTGAGAGTATGCGGCGTGCAATATGTCGACATCACGATCAATGGAAGACCAGCTCGTGCAGAGGTCAATATCATGACCAAAACGGCAGCGACAAGGTTAGGACTACTTGACAATCCAAGTAACACCCAATTGAGGACAGTTAATGCACTTCCGACTCCCGTAAGTGGACTCGCGCATGGAGTAGGCATCACTCTAGGCGAGTGGCAAGGTAAGACCAATTTCACTGTCGCTCCTTTAGATCTCTTTGACATTATTCTTGGGCAAGAGTTCTTCTAGCAATGCCACACGGTGATCGATCCTTACCTCCAACAACTTCTGATCATGGAACAAGGAGGAACATGAATGTTTCCCATGGTTAAGGCACCGAATACAGAAGGGCAGGTCCAACTAACGGCTGTGCAGCTCAAGAAAAATCCTAAGAAGGAGAAGTCGACATATCTAGCCACCATTACAAGTTCGAAAGAAGACAATGGTGCTAAGAAGTCCTTGCCATCGTGCACGAAGAAAATTCCAAGAGGGAACAATGTCGTGATGCCAAAGAAGCAATTGAAGGAGTTGTGCAAGGGCATTGCTCGAGTAAATGGACTATTAGTCGCGCATATGAGATGACAAGACTCGATTGCCGATGTTACGACGATGCGACGCGATTGTCGCATCTATAGGTGGGGAATAGGGTCACGTCCTGCTAATTCTCAGTAAGATTTTGCATCCGGATAGAGGTGAAAAAGTCTAGAGTTTTGAAGAAGTTTGTATAAAACTCTAGAAGCCCTAGATCTTTCTAGAAGACTTTGGAGAGTTCTAGAAGGAATACTAGATATTTTCTAGGAAAACTTTGGAAAATCCTAGAAAGTGTAGAATTCTGTAGAAAGGGAGCAAAGTGTAAATAACTTAGATACTTGTAAGTAATTTTTATTTACACTTTATCCCCCTAGGAAGTAGTATAAATAGAGGGGTTCTCATTTGTAAATCATCCAAGAAAGTTGTAAGCAATCTTCAAGGGGCTCTCATTTGTAAATCATCCAAGAAAGTTGTAAGCAATCATCCTAGCAAAATAAGCCTTCTTCCAAAATTCTCTAAGTCGCCCTCTCATTCTCTTAGCGATCTTAGTATAAAAGGGCTTACTTAAGCTTACTAGATCGTGAAAGATTCGTGAGTAAGTTGTCAAGTGCCGCACGGAGTCTTAGCAAATACTCTAAGTCCGTGACACAAGGACCTGAGAAAACAATGACTTTTAAATTCTTCACTCGTAGTCATCTACTTGACATTAATATATATTATATTATGATTAACAAATATCGTAATGATGGGGTAAGATTCTTTCATTCTTGATCGGAGATATCAAATTTGAGTCTATCGGAGTGCTTCTCAAATTTAGTTGGATCTCTAGTTTCTTAAGGCTTAATTTGACCGTTGACAATATTCTCACGGTTTTGTATTTTGTACTTGTGATAATCTAATAATATATGAATTGATATATCGAGAAAGGCCTAAAATACCCTCGAAGTATTAGAAATGGTACAAAACTACCCTTCATCCACCTATTGGCTCCAAAATGCCTTTTTCACCAACCTATTGGCTCCAAAATACTCTTGTCATTCACCTTTGGGTTCAAAATTGATCACTTAATTAACAGTTTCAAATTTAAACTATTTAAATATTTTTTAAAAAATACTTGGCTCTCAACTATTGGATATAATTTAATTAATTAATATCATTTATAAATCAGCTCACTACTCACCCAATTAATAAACCAACTCTAATATCAAAATCGCCCTAAACACTACTAAAACACGATAAAATTACAGATTCCTGAAAATAACTTTCAAAATTATACGAGTCCGAATTGAAACCCCAATTAAATTTAGGTTGAACCGCTTATTTAGGAGGACACTTTCAATAGGATTCTTTTTCAAACTTGAATTTGAATTTTATGATTAAAGGTAAAGAAGTAGTACATCCCGAATTAATTCATGCATTTTTTTAATATAATATTATAAATATTTATTATTTATTATAAAATATTAAAACTTTAATATATTCTTTTTAAAAAAGGTTATCAATTAAGTAACATCACATAATTTAGATGAATGAATAATTAAAATAAACATAGTCAGACTTTTAAGTTTATCGATAATTTTTAATTAGACACTTGAATTATAATATGTTTTGATTGAGGACTTGAATGTATGATAATCTACTTCTATAGACATTTTCGCCTCAAATTTTTAGAAACACTCATTGGCAGTAGCTTTTATGTTGTTGCATTAGTAATAGGGCGGGTTTATTAATTGGGTGTGGCTTACTTAGTAATGGGTGGGTAGTAGATTGATTTATAAATTATATTAATAAGTTAAATAATAACAATTAGTTGAGCGTCATGTATTAAAAAATATTTATATAGTTTAAATTTAAAATCGTTAAATATGTGGTCAATTTTGAAACCAAAGGTGAATACAAGAGTATTTGAGTAATTTCCCTAGATAGTCACCAATGTTTGAGAAATTACCTAGCCAAATCACTTGTTTTTGTTTTAAGACTACAATATCACCCACTTCGCCAATTTTCCTCAAAATATACTTGACACAAAAAAATACATTATTTCTCTCCTACTAGGGTGTCATGTCACATTTTTAACTTATTATTAATATTTTTCTAATTCTTTTAAAGAACCGGAGGAACCCACATATTTTATTGAAGAACCGGAGGAGTTCATATTACAGTTCTTAATGTAATTTTTTTACTGGGTATAATACGTGGGTTTGTTTACAGGAGAAGTAAAACTGTCACATGTCAGCACCATAAATATTCAAGAATTTTAATTTTTCTAAAAGCATTTTAAATATACTCTAAAAGTACAATTAAAAAAAACATGGATTTTAATATAGCTATTTTAAAAATAAAATAAAAGTTCTTTTGTTAAAAAAAAACTGTAACGGCAAAAAATAGATGATTCTTAAATGCCTCTAATTCCAATTTTAAAGGAAAAAATTGAAATTGAACTATTTTTTTTATAAAAACAGTAATGACTATTACAAGAAAAAAATGAAGGATCTTCAAATGCTTCAAATTTCAATTTTTAAGGTTAAAAAATGAAACTAAAAATTAAATTATTTTATAAAAAAGTGTAATGTTTATTTTTATTTATCACAGTTTCAGTGATTTTAGGGAGTGCTCCAATAAACTATCTAAATAGGAAAAGAAAAAGTGCATCATAAAATAACTACAATTATTATTTAAAAAATTAATTTAAAAACTTATATTAAAAAAATATAATTATCATTTAAAAACTTATTTTTAAAAAATAGTTAAAACAGTCCATTACAGTTTGTTGTAGAAAAGGGGTACTGTTTTTTTCATTCATTTTTGAAATTTATCTATATATATCTTAAAAAACAAAACATTTTCAAAAAACATAAATAGAAAACAATATTTTTAAAATAATATACTGTAACCTAACTTTTAAATAGGTTTAAAACATCTTTTTTTAATAATAAAAAATAAATAATGTGACATGACATTCTAATAGGAGAGAGATAATATATTTTTTGTGTCAAGTATAGTTTAAGGAGAATAGGTAAAGTTGGTTGATATTGTAGTCCTCCTAAAACAAATATAAGTGATATTCCTAGATAATTTCCCAAACACGGGTGACTATATAGGGAAATTACACAAGGGTATTTTGGAGCCAATAGGTAGATGAGAAGGGTATTTTGGAGCCAATATGTGGATTGAGGGTAGTTTTGTACCATTTCTGATACTTCAAGAGTATTTTAGGCCATTTTTCGTTGATATATTAAACATATACATAATACTAAAAAATATTTTGGCAATCTTATAGGTAATTTATTGAAATTTCACTAGTTTAGGAACTAATTACTTAGGTATATGTTAGTTAATATTATTAATATTACTGAATTTTGGTGCATTCATATACATCTAGTCACATACTAGATACATGTATCTCGAGATGCATGCGGTCAAAATTAGGTATAATTTATTCTTGATACACTATATTCAATTGGTTTTACATGTATCTAGAATAAATAAACAGATCTACCACTCCCTCTCATCTTGTTCGCCTCTATCATATCTCGTGAGCGTATTTCATAAATCATATACATGTGAATCACACCAAATATATGCATATAGTATGTATCTAATGTGATTCACATGTATTATGGATAGAAAGACATGTCTCTAGCCTCTCTCATGTTCTTGCTCGCCTCTCTTCCAAATTTCTTGTATCTCATAGCAAAAATTATGCGTCTAGGTGTATCGGAATTGAAATCAGATGCGAAATTATTAAATAATGAGATAAAATATAATTGTTATAAAATGTGAATTTTTCCATCTTATTAGCTTAATATATCGTAGAATTTTTTAGGGAATTTTACACAAATCACATTGTGTTAAGAGTTAATTACATCTTATCCCTACTTTTTTTTTTCAAATTATAAAAATTCCTTAAATTTGTTGAAAATCGAATACATCCCAAAACACTCCGATACATCTGCCCCTTCTGGATATATTCTTCTGCGTTTTAATTTCGGATATATCACTCAATGTTTTGATACATCACATAAAGTGATATATTCGATCAATACATCGGGCGAAGTGATATATTCGAGAATAAGAGAAAGTACAAATGTTTGTAATATTTTCAAATGGTACGAAATTTTAGATATAAAATAAATTGTGTATTTAGGTGATTTTTCTAATTATTCAATTAGATTAACAAACTACATACAGTTTTTTGGGTATTCATTAGGAGACCCGACTCAACCCCTAGGCTACAGAAAAAAATATAATATATATTAAGGACAAAAATGTAATTTCACGCTAACAAAAATCTATTAAGAAAGATAATTAATAATTCTAGAAACATCTTTCTATATATTAAGTGAATAACGATCAAAGACAAAAAAGTAATTTCACGCTAACAAAAATCTATCGAGAATGATAAGAAAAAAAATAAATAGTTCTAGAAACATCTTAAGTTATTGTTATTACCATTAACTTATTATTTTATTATTACTTCACTTTATTTTCTTTTGTGAGTTATTGTGATATCTATTTTATTATTACTCTATTTACTATAACTTTAATTTAATTCTTAATATTTTTTTTATTCATTATGCTTATAGAAAATGTCTACTTTTGTATAAAATTTATCATGAATTAATTATTTTCATCTTTATTTTGAATCTGATAATATACTTGAAAATAAATATGTGTGATAAAATTAATAATATATATTAGATTGGAATTAAAGAAAAAGATGTTAAAAATTTACTTTACAAATAAAAATGAATAGGATGATATATTTGTATTAACGACAACTAAGAATAAAAATGTAATTTATTCTAACAAAAATATATACAGAATAAATAATTCTAGAAACATCTTTCTATATATGAAGTGAATGATGATCAAAGGTAAAAATGTAATTTCATGCAAGCAAAAATCTACCACGAATGATAATAAAATTTTTTGAATAGGTTTAGAATATTTTTTTAGTTATTATTATTAGTGTTACCTCATTTTTGTTATTTCTTCATTTTTAATGAGTTATTGTAATATCAATTTATTATACGAAAGTAGATTAAATAATGATTACGCTTAGCTCTTAATAATTATATATCAAGTATAATATTAGGCGGAATCAATCAAAACTAAAATTAAAATTTATATGTATATTTAAATTTTGTGTATTGAAATATTTTTTTTAGTTTTGAAATCTTAAATATGCTATTTAAAAAAATTAAAATTCAAAAGTTATTTTCTTTTTGAAATAAAAAAATAAGTTCATATAAATCGAAAAGGGGGAATTCATATATTAAAAATGAAATATATATATATGTTATTTTTAAAATGAGCTTTCATATATTTTTATTTTAAAAACTCATTTGACTTCCTTCTATTAATTTGTGCATATATGTGGAGTTTTAAAGATTTGAACATTTTAATATAGAAATATAATAATTGGAAAACTTTAATTCTTTGTTTTAATTTCTAATTTGTTACATATTTGAAAATTACATAAAAAAGGCTTAAAAGGCAATGTAACAATGTAAGATATTTTTAGAAAAAACATAGTGAAAAAACATAATGAAATTAGGTTGACTCCCTTATTTTTATCGAAACAAAAAAAATTGCATATATTGTTTGAAAATAACGTAAGAACTAAAAAGTACTATAAATCACAGAAAAATGACAACTAAAAATATATGAGAATCATATAAAAATTTTTGTTGACTTTCTTAAAATCACTTGTATCACATAAAATAAAACAGATGTAGTAACATATATTATTCGAAGATGACACAAAAGGTACATAAATTAATAATTTCAAATATTTTTAAAAAAACACTTTAAAATTTTAGTTCACTTTTTCGAATTTCATTTGTGTCGCATAAATTAGAAGAAAAAAAACTAACATACGTTAGGTCTGCGCTAGCGCGGGTACCTGATATCTAGTATATACAGAGAAGAAAAATCAATTCAACTTATAAGGAAAAAAATCATTTTTTAGGAATCGCTACTTAATTCTTAAAAAAAATGAAAACAAAATGAGTTAATTTCAAAAAATTTAAACACGAAAATCATTTGAAGTTTCAAATAAAGACACAAAATTCACATTTTCATTTAAAGAAGATTTTTTTTAGGGTACTTTGAAACGGCTGCTATTATACGGTTATCGAATGATTTAAAATATTTGACTAATTTTCAAAGAAAGTATAGACACACAAAATTTATTTAAGGAAGTTATTAATTTTCACACTTTGAATTTTTTTTTGAAAAGAGCACATATTGTCCAAAAAGATGACTAGGTAAAGAAAAAATTTTAATTCCTTAGAAGGAACGACAATTTGGAAATAGAAAAGGGTCAAAAATACCCTTAAACTATCTGAAATAGCTCATATATACCCTTAAACTATATTTTAGCTCAAAACTACCTTTCCCGTCAAACTATTGGGTCAAAAATGCCCTTCTAATTAACGAAAATTGTTAAATGTCATGTGGATGCCACATGGCATCCCAATAGATTTCCACTCCCACATAGAATAATATGTATTAAACTTGTATTATAAATGAATTAAAAGTGATCTAGTGAAAAAAAATATTATTGCTACAAATAGTAAATATTCTTTTAGTATAATATATTGGAAATTTTTTTAAAATGTCAATATTTTAGCATTTAAGAGGACTCATTAGCAACAATTTCAATATTTAGTAAAAATATCATTTTAGTTTGTTATGTATATTTTTATTATTTATTTTTATTTAAAGAATATAATTATTTAATAACAAAAAGTAGAAAATTAAGGGGGGAATATTTCAAAAAAAAGGCAAGCATCCTTAATTTTTTCATCAGTTACATTTTCAAATTAAATTTAAATTTTTTTTTCTCCAAAATTTTACCTTTTTAAAATTATATTCATTCCACAATATATTTTATTTATATTTATTATAGTTTTTTATTAGTTTGTATTCATTTCAATAGGTATGCCGAATTTATCTATATAGTCATTTAAGAAATATATTTGTATTTTCATATATTTTTTCCCTATATAGTTATTTTTTTTCTTCAAAAATCCTGTATGTATTCATTTCAATATGTATTTTATTTGCATTTCTATTTATTCTAGTTTTTATTTCGAATTTTGTATAATAATATATAAATACAAAAAATTAGTATGATGAAACAGTGAATGAAATATAAAATTGAAAAGAAATAATTGAATATTTGGTGTACTCATTCTTAAATAAAACACATAACTAGTTGACATACCTTTAGAATAAATACAAATTAGAAAAAAATATCAAATTCAGTTGACATACCTTTGTTAGTTTGTATTCATTCCAATATGTATGTCAAATAAAATGTAGTTATTTAAGAAATACATTTGTATTCGTATATATTTTCACTATGTATTTATTTTTCTTTTCAAAATCTTGTTTCCTTTTCTAAGTCGTATTCATTCCAATATGTCTATTATTTGTATTTGTATTCGAATACAAATAAACTAATAGAAAGTTGTTCTTCTTATAAATAAAATACATAACTAGTTGACATACATTTGGATGAATACAAATTAAGGACAAATACAAGATTCATAAACCATGCAACATGAAATTTTTAATAAATATAAATATTGATAATATACCTAGTGATTTGAATACAAATTAAAGAAAGCATACCAAATTCTAAAAAAGAACTATAAATACAAAACAAACTAATAGAAAATTGTTCGACAGCTATCCGATCTTCGTCGTCTTTTTCAAGATCCTCACGAGTAGACAAAGATTCTACATTTGCGTTCTGAATTTGAGGAAGGTTTTGCACACCAATAAGTCTTGCAAATGTTCTTACCCTCTTTCTTCCCTCATTTTAGCAGTGGATCATACATTATACTCTATTTGTTAAATAATAAATAAATTAAAGGATGACACCAGAAATTGGTTGATTAAGATGAATACCTCTAGTAAGCCTCTTGGATTCAGCCATTGGAGAGTAAATCGTAACGGAAATTGAAAAATACAAACAATATTTTTTTAAGATTTAAACAAAAATAAAATTAGAAAAGAAATCTGAAAATAGGATAAAGATTAGAGATACCTTAATCAAAGGGTTTCTTGTTGATTCAATTTTGGATTAAAAAAACAACCAAAATATATGGCAAAAAAATACTTGCAACTTGAATGTTGGAAGAAAATCAGAAAAGATAACCATGAGAGAGAGAAAAAATTAAATGGGAGAGAGAAATAACAATTTGAAAAGATAAATATGAGAGAGAATAATTTTTTTTTTCTAAAAAAAGGATATATAGAATTAATTGAAAAAGAGAGATAAAATAGGAAGAAAATTGGGACACATAAATTTTTTAAAATAATGACATTTTTGACATTATTGCTAATATTTATAAAGTATGGATATTTTTACTAAATATGTTATTTATTTTGACTAGTTTACTAATTTTTTCTAATATATTTATGTAAGTTTTCAATAATAAAGAAAATAAATGTTGGGCCCAAATCTAATTTATGTTCGTCAGGAGCTGATTGTGTTGATCTTAGATTTTTGGGCCCAATTCATCGCTGTCCTAAATGAATTTGGGCTTAACCTCTTTTTTTTTTTTGGAAAATTATATAAAATAAAACAAATTATTAATTAAAATTAAATGGTATAACCATAGTTTCATTAAATTATGTAATATTTAATTGTAAATGTAGCAAATAATTTATCTTTCGCCTCTTTCCCCAGAAACTTTGCTCGCCATTGTTCTGATCTCGCTCACCACTCTCTATCTTGCCTCTCTCACTTTATACAAACACAAAATGTATAAATTATGTTTGTGTATAAAGTTAGAGAAAACTGTATATACATGTATAAATACATATCTTTTTGTTCGTCTCACTCTCCAAATATTTCGCTTGCCACTCTCCTGATCATGTTCGACACTCTCTCCAACTTTCACTTTATACAAACACAAATATATAAATTGTGTGTGTGTAAAAAGTGAGTAAAAACTGTATATACAAATACATATATATTTTCGTTCTATACACTTATAATTATACAATATAAATTTTCCTCTACCCAGTTCCTTTTGTCTTTCTCTCTTTCTCACTTTATACAAACACAGATTATACAAAAAAATACTTTTTTATTTGTATACAAATTATAAATATATACTTATACAAATATAATTTTTATGTTTGATAAACCTTTAAAAAAAATCCCCACTTCCTGGATCTGCTCTTTTAGTCCATTTGGATTGCTGCTGGTAAAAAATTTAAGCTATGGCCAAAATTTAATTTAATTTAGAAAATGAACGGCAAAACAAAATTGACACTATGTGTCGATATTACAAAGGTGATTTTAATTAGCCAACATGATGAGATTAAACACTGAAATAAAAATACATTAACAGTAAGAAATCCACTAGATGTTATCACTTTGTTTGGATGGTTGATACGTATTGTTTCATAATATATTGTATTATTTTGTTTGAGGATAAAAGGTATGTTATATTCGTTAATTTTGTCATTTAGAACTGATATACCCTCGTCGAATTTGTTAGGATTTTGCAATAATTTTCTTACTATAATTGAGTTTTACTTTTCTCTGGAAAGAAAGCCAAAACACAATCATAATTATTTTTACTTTTTCCTTAAAGGAAAGTATAATTATCTTTTATATTTGATTATTATTTCTTTAGAGTAAAAGTTTGAAATTCTACAAATTGAATAATATCTCCTCTCATATCATGAGCACAAGAGCATCCATCATGTAGCCGTTAAATAATTATAATATGAGGAGATTTTCTCTTTATAATTCGAATATATATTATATTAGCATTATCTATCGTATTGTAGATTGAAGACTTACAGAAGTCCTATTAGAGATGTTATATATAAATATACATACCTGAATCAGAGAGAAAATTGATTAAGATAAAAGATAATCTCGATCAATATAACAATGTCTCAATTGATTAGAGATCGTACTTACAATGTATTGTAAAATGAGAAATAATTGATTAATTTTTAAGATCAATCTTATTTCAATTCTCTTCAAGTATCCTTTTCACAAGGGTGAAAATATCTTTTTATCAAAGGCGGAGCTAGCTGGGGGTTCATGGATTCTGACGAACCCACTAACTTTTTCGTAGATCCTATATTATATTATAAAATGAGAAAAGACATAAAATCAGCACTGAAGTTGTTTCAACTTTTTAAAAAGATACCTTAACTTTGTTGATATCATATTACCCATAAAAGTATTAAATACCTTTGTAAATAGATAATTTTGATCATTTTTTTTCAAATGTTTTGTGAACACGCAACTAACGCGCGTGAGTGTAACAATTTGCTTTCCAAAACCAATTAAAATATGCCACATTTCAGTTGATTTCTCTATTAATTAATTAATTAATTTATAAAATAAACCTTCTTCCCCAAAAATTTGAGTTTATTTTTATGTCTGCTTTCAAATTCATCCGTAAATTGCAACTTCATTTGCAAAAGTCGAACATAAAAGGGAGTAACCCTGAGTTGAAAAAAACGTATAAATTCATCTCTTCTCTGGTATTCATTAATCAAAGGAAATAGACGATGTATTCAATGTCGTAGAATTGATTATCCTTCTCATATTCCAGATGAGTGTTTAGCTTCCATTTTCTTAGCTCGGGTGACCGGAAAAGTTCTTCTTCCATCTATCGTTGTTGGTTTTGTGTTGAATGGCAGAGTCGTCAACATTTCTCCCTTATAAGGCACAATCAGAACTTGCTGTTGTTAGTCCTTTGAGTTTTTAATGAAACTTGCTTTGAAATGTGATTAGATCTAGTATTATGATTTCTTCAACAAGATTGCTCTTAATAATATTTAAATTTAATTAAAATGGGTCAAAGTGGGTGAACATCACGCACACCTTCATAGATGCTGATATGGGTAAAAATGATTTATTTATAAATATATTTAATACTTTTGTGGGGTAATAGGATGTTCACAAAGTTAAGGTGTCTTTTTAAAAAATTGAAACAACTTCAATGATGACTTTATGTCTTTTCTCTTATAAAATTAAATAAAATGTATGTATATTTGTCACGACCCAAAAATGGACGTGATGGCACCTGTCTTATCCCACCAAGACAAGTCAGCCTAAAACTCAACTTATTACAATAAAATGCGGAAAATTTACTATCGACTTATGTTATACCCCAAAACCTGGTTGTCACGTGTACAAGCCTCTAAAGTATTACAATCGGATCAAAAGAAAATATAAGCCTCATATGATATTGTTTCTAGAGTAGAACAAAATCATAAACAAGAGTAAGGAGGGATGCTGAGATGACCAACAACTACCTCACAAAATCTCCAGGAAGCCTCGGAAAAGAAGAGAATATATCATAAAAGTCCGGGCTAGTAACCTACAAAAATTTGTAGAAGCAAGGGGTGAGTACCAAACCACACGGTACTCAGCAAGTAAACCTCTAAACACAAGCTAAGGGGATGAAATACGGGTACTCCTACCACCCCCAACCGAACATCCACAACTACAACCTGCATAAACATCAACCCAACCTAACAACTCACAGTTTACATAGAACGTAACTCAACAAAAACATTTAGACAAATTATATATCCTCCACAACAACTCTTTAACAAATTACATATCCTCCACAACAACACTTTAACAAATTATATATCCTCAACATCAACACTTAAACAAATTAGATATCCTCAATAGCAACACTTCCAAAAATTTACATATCCTCAATAACACACTTCAACAAATTACATATCCTCAACAACAACACTTCAACAAATTATATATCCTCAATAACAAGCTCAGTATTCAACAATCACAAGTTCCGCAAAAAGGCAATCACTAGATCAGCAAAACACAATATCAAGTTCACTAATGATAAGTATGTGCAATGTAATGGAATGCAATGTCAAGTATAATGATGCATGTCTGACCTAGTGATACACACCCGCTGTCTCTCAGTCCGGGACCCATGGGGGACATATCTGTCCATGCATCCGTCGCGGCGCACGACACGACCCTCGATAATAGTAACCATCGCGGCGCGCGATACGTCCCTCGAAATATAGTATCCATCGCGGCGCGCGATACGTCCCTCGAAATAGTACATCCTCTTTAAGTTCTCATTATTTCTCAATGCACATAACACTTTCACAATCATGTCTTAAAATAATGCAAATGACATGTTCACATAAATAAAGAGGAGATGATCATTTTCACAAAATTACACAATTCACAACAACACAAACATGATACCACATCAACAATGATTCAACAAACTTTCAAACCTTCCTCAACACATCACACCTAAACAATTAATCACATTGCCTTTTGTTACCCATTTTTCATCATTAGAATTAATCAATGTGGACAAGTCAACCATCACCAAGCCCCATCACTCACAAGCATATACCACAAGGACATACACGCATTCCATACACTTAACAAGAGTTTAGAAATTCACTTGCCTCAATTTATCGAACAATCACTTCGGGACTTTAGCCTTCCTCCTTTGTTGTACTTTCAAATCAATACAATCTATTCAAATCAATAACCACAATAAGAATTCAAATCTTACAACCCTCATATTACTATCTGTTTAACTTTGACCCAACAATTTATATTCTATAATTTGCATCTCCGTCACCATCCATGTATGTGAATTATCATACCATAATCATTATCCAATGATTACATTATGAGTGCTTGTGAGAATCTTTTCCCAGATTCACAAAAATGACCACCCGTAACAAATTTTGTAGGCTTTCTAACATGACCATTTTTTTATTATTATTCTCTTATTTTGTTTTTTTTTTTTTATAATAATGGCTGTCTCTATTTTTCTTATACAAGATCATAGGGGTTAATGTATGCCTCTCATTACTTTTCTCATCTCATCCCATCTTCACCATAAATTAAGAATTTATTTCTATTATAATACTGACGACAATTGTTTTTGATTGAAATTTACGCAAGATCCGTAATAAACCAGTTATTCAATCTAAAGCAACAATAATCAATCCAAAATTTTCTTCACAGTTTAATAATTATCCATCTCCATATTACCACCATTGCACTGCCTAATTTTCTTACATCACCACATAGAAACGAATCAGCATTCAAAAATCTATTCATAGAACACGTAACAAGGAAAAATTGAAGAGGATTGTCACCTGAAATTGTTTTTAGAACTGGTTTTTCCCATTCGTGCAGCGCCTCCCTTCTTTTATTTGTTTTCTTTTTCTCTACAGATTATTTACTACCCTAGTTATTAGAAGACTATTTATAAAAATAGTAAAAGTGACCCACTATTTATTTTAATATTATTTTGTTAACCACTAACTAAATAAATTAGTAAAACTACCCCATTAATTTCATAGTTATAATTATGAATAACCCAAAACACCCATTTAAAATCTATTGGAAAAATACTTATGAAATAAAAAGCTCTAGTACTTAAAAATCGTGTCACTCATTCTTACAAGTCATATAAATTATTTATAAAATCTACTAAAAAGGTTAATATAAAAAAATAATAGTTGAAATTTCTAAAACGACTAAGAGGGTTGTTACATTATTCACCACTAAAAATCATGTTCGTCCTCGAACATAAAATAGGAGAAGGAAGAATTATTGACGTTATCAAAAATCTAATGCATGATCTTCCAGAGTCGTTGTTCATCTCTCCATGAAAGCTTATCTTTAACACCATTCTATCAAGACTAACTACCAAGAACTGAACTATAGAGAATTTGACAGATCTACATATCAGAAGTGATTGTCAAGCTACATACTAACCCATGAACCGAATCTAAACTGAAACCCTTTGGACCATAACACAATAATCATGACAAATTTGTTCTCACATAGCAAAGATAACGTTCTATTGATACTAGCTACAACCAAAAGTGAACCTGAACCAATCATCACATACTCTTAGTGCACAAACCATCACACATCTTATAACGATTCCCCTTTCAGAACACAGTCTTTTTACAAGTTTAAGTTATAAGAATCTGATCTTTAGACTTCGAGTATCCATCAAGGGAGAATCAAAACATACATAATCCAAATAAGAACAAGATAAAGCAAGCACCCTACAAATGGTACACGCTAGGATGCTGAACATTTTACAACATTGTCGGATAACCATAACTATTCATGAAAGCTCTTTTGTAAGTTCCCATAAGCAAGGTTGTGCATATAAAAATAGTAATATATTTCTAATTTTTCAATCATCAAATATTTCATAACTGAAGTGAACAAGTCTAACCAAGGATCCTACCCTATCAAGAAGACATAAGAGGAACGGTACATCCGATCCACCACTAGGAATTCACCCATAGATGTAAAAAAAAAAACGTGGGCATATGCAATGAATCATACTCCAAATCATGTCCGAAACGAAATAGGTGGTCAACTTAAGAATATACGGAATCAAGGTCGAATAACACTAGATACTTTCTCCATAATTCGCATATCAATATTTTCATTCATCTGACTACATCCCTCAATTTATTTATTTATTTATTTTATTTTTTTTATTTAAATTTTTTTTTTCCACCCAAAATCAACCAGTCTGATCTCCATTACAATTTTACACATGTTGGATTTGCCAAACCCTGCATACTTCTCACAGTACTCCATCAAATCCAACACTATTAATATTAACAAATATCATAACCACACCAACCATTTACCTTACTTTCACACAGTCATTAGTATCACATTCTCCTTAGCAAGCACATTGTAGTCTCCAAGACTTTGAACCATGGTTTCTTATCTTTCCATTTAAGCGTCCCATACTAGATATAAGTCACACTTAATGTCAACTTCACCTAAACTTTCACATACCATTTTCAACCACCATCATTTACCTAATGCAATAACTCCAAGAAACCCTTGATCACTCCAATATTTATGTATACTATAATCTCATAACCTCTACTCATCATCATATGCCTATGTAACACATTATAACAATCTATTTTGTCTCATCAACAAAGTACTTTTAATGCCCCCGATCCTCATTAACCATGTAAAATTGTAGGTCCACACTATTTAACATCCATTTGTTACCTATCACATTCAGAACAATCTACCTCGACATAACCATATATAATCTTCCACACGTCATTTATTGTAACCCAACCAAAACTTAATATTTAGAAAAGTTAATAATAAACCCATAGTCACATCTCATAGTCTTATCTAAACTCAAAGGCGAAATCACTACAACCATCACCTCCGAATACAGTGTTTGTACGAGAGGTCTTATTGTTCCTTTGCCTTTCTTAAAATCTTTCCATGACGAAAATTTCAAATAACTTTAACTCTTCAATACACCATAATTTTTTTTTCCTTTTTGCTAACTCATTTACTATTCTTATATTTTTGACCAGCAATATGGGAAACCTTAGGTACAACAATCAAAAGTAACCAAATGTACTACTCAAATTTTAAGTCCTTCTATATGCTTCATACTCAATGTGATAAACCATTTCTTACCTTACCAATTCATTCCTTGACAAGATACACTATCAAAAATCTAAACTCACCACGTAAATTTGAAGTTTTGATCCCAACCATGTAATACAATTCCATTGTCTATCAATATTAGCTCACATCTGAAATTTTTTTATAAATTTATGTATCATAGCTTACCATATATCGCCTCTCTAGCGACCTTATAATATCCTTTGCTTAAAAATCCAATGGTACCCGTTACCAAATCGAAACTATAAAAGAACTTATCACCACACTCGAGTCGAACTGTGTAGGATTCTTTCTCAATTCTTACCCAATATCTATATTAAATTTTTTTTATCAATCTAATGAACGTATGACACTATTACCATAATCAAAATGAAACAGATGAAATCGCGTATCCTTGAACTAAATTCTCAACTCTCTAAAGATATATCTTTGTCCTTTATAATTATAGTAAATATCCTTTTTCTCGATTGTCTCTTTCCAATGACTAAAATACTTCCCACTAATTCTTTTCCATTTATGACTCTAGCTTCTTTCAATTCTATTCGAGCGAAATTTTCAACACATCATACAACTTTTCATACAACTACATTGTTCATCAAATAGTGAAAAACCACAACCTTAGATGCTCGCAAATCGTTATTACCATAAAAACTCGTTTAACCCTCAATTCTTATTTTATGATTTAGTCTCAATCGCAATCCATCACAAACTCCTATTACCATCATGCTTAGTTAGCTCTTGTTATCACCACGAAGTCAACTATTTCATCAATATGAATCCTTAAACCCAGTTATACCAATCCAATCCAAAGAACTAACCCACTTTTATCTGCACTTCCTTACTAAAACTCTTAATTGTCTTCACATAAGTATACTCTTTAGGACTTCCTTTACCCATATGCTTGTCATTCAATATTGATCCAATTTCTTAGACATTACGATGAAATCACCACTCATTTAAAAATTCATAAAATAAATTTCACAATCTGAACATATCAATATCATACCAAAGATCCACTACTCAAAGCTTCCTTATAAATAATGTTTAACACATCCACCCGTACCAACAAGCTAGTTGGGTTCTCAAATATGAGTTCAACACCAAATCTTATCATATGAGCATGTATACCATAGATAACTCCTTAAGTAGTTAATATTTGCACTTAACAATCAACATGTCCGTTTTCCTGTACCACTAGTAACACATCGTGAAATTCATTACATCCACCACTAGAACATATCATATCAATTGAGAAGATCATTTCCAAATAGGTCACACACTTTATCCATCAAATAGTTATAAAATATTACCAGATTAGTTTTGTATCTAACCCAAGCTATATGTATTCTTTCGTAAGCAAGGTCAATATCAAAAGTAACACACTCCATAATTCTAACCAAGTACCCATCAGTACCATTGTAATAGTCGTATCATGACTTTCTTTGGTATACACTCAATATGTGAAACCACAGAAGGGATTCTGACCTGAATTGGTGCAACATCATTTGCTAAGCAACCCATTAATGGTATGACAACTATATCAATTGTATTACACTATTTATTATCTAGTCAATTCTTCAAACATTTAACTTCTAATTGTTGAACCACTCCATATTTTGCTTATACCAGATAAGTACTATATTTATTATTATTATTTTACAATGATAACTAACCTTACTCAACTCTTCCAAATATGATCACGCATTCGTTTCATAAGTATACCATTTCCACCTTAATACCAGATCTAACATCAAACCAATACACGACATGTCAATGATTCACAAAAGGAACTACGCACGAGTCATCACATAAATGAGAGCGAATGGAGTGAAGCGATAAGAATCAAAATGGGACCAAGTACGCACAATAGAGATCCAAGAAGTGAAGATATTTCCTAAAAGTCACTACAGCCTCTCGAAGATAGGTACAGACGTCTCCGTACCGATCATCGAGACTCTATTTAGACTCGACTTGTACACACGTGAGACCTATGAACCTGGGGCTCTGATACCATTTTGTCACGACCCAAAAATGGACGTGATGGCACCTGTCTTATCCCACCAAGACAAGTCAGCCTAAAACTCAACTTATTACAATAAAATGCGAAAAATTTACTATCGACTTATGTTATACCCCAAAACCTGGTTGTCACGTGTACAAGCCTCTAAAGTATTACAATCGGATCAAAAGAAAATATAAGTCTCATATGATATTGTTTCTAGAGTAGAACAAAATCATAAACAAGAGTAAGGAGGGATGCTGAGATGACCAACAACTACCTCACAAAATCTCCAGGAAGCCTCGGAAAAGAAGAGAATATATCATAAAAGTCCGGGCTAGTAATCTACAAAAATTTGTAGAAGCAAGGGGTGAGTACCAAACCACACGGTACTCAGAAAGTAAACCTCTAAACATAAGCTAAGGGGATGAAATACGGGTACTCCTACCACCCCCAACCGAACATCCACAACTACAACCTGCATAAACATCAACCCAACCTAACAACTCACAGTTTACATAGAACGTAACTCAACAAAAACATTTAGACAAATTATATATCCTCCACAACAACTCTTTAACAAATTACATATTCTCCACAACAACACTTTAACAAATTATATATCCTCAACATCAACACTTAAACAAATTAGATATCCTCAATAGCAACACTTCCAAAAATTTACATATCCTCAATAACACTTCAACAAATTACATATCCTCAACAACAACACTTCAACAAATTATATATCCTCAATAACAAGCTCAGTATTCAACAATCACAAGTTCCGCAAAAAGGCAATCACTAGATCAGCAAAACACAATATCAAGTTCACTAATGATAAGTATGTGCAATGTAATGGAATGCAATGTCAAGTATAATGATGCATGTCTGACCTAGTGATACACACCCGCTGTCTCTCAGTCCGGGACCCATGGGGGACATATCTGTCCATGCATCCGTCGCGGCGCACGACACGACCCTCGATAATAGTAACCATCGCGGCGCGCGATACGTCCCTCGAAATATAGTATCCATCGCGGCGCGCGATACGTCTCTCGAAATAGTACATCCTCTTTAAGTTCTCATTATTTCTCAATGCACATAACACTTTCACAATCATGTCTTAAAATAATGCAAATGACATGTTCACATAAATAAAGAGGAGATGATCATTTTCACAAAATTACACAATTCACAACAACACAAACATGATACCACATCAACAATGATTCAACAAACTTTCAAACCTTCCTCAACACATCACACCTAAACAATTAATCACATTGCCTTTTGTTACCCATTTTTCATCATTAGAATTAATCAATGTGGACAAGTCAACCATCACCAAGCCCCATCACTCACAAGCATATACCACAAGGACATACACGCATTCCATACACTTAACAAGAGTTTAGAAATTCACTTGCCTCAATTTATCGAACAATCACTTCGGGACTTTAGCCTTCCTCCTTTGTTGTACTTTCAAATCAATACAATCTATTCAAATCAATAACCACAATAAGAATTCAAATCTTACAACCCTCATATTACTATCTGTTTAACTTTGACCCAACAATTTATATTCTATAATTTGCATCTCCGTCACCATCCATGTATGTGAATTATCATACCATAATCATTATCCAATGATTACATTATGAGTGCTTGTGAGAATCTTTTCCCAGATTCACAAAAATGACCACTAGCCGTAACAAATTTTGTAGGCTTTCTAACATGACCATTTTTTTATTATTATTCTCTTATTTTGTTTTTTTTTTTTTTATAATAATGGCTGTCTCTATTTTTCTTATACAAGATCATAGGGGTTAATGTATGCCTCTCATTACTTTTCTCATCTCATCCCATCTTCACCATAAATTAAGAATTTACTTCTATTATAGTACTGACGACAATTGTTTTTGATTGAAATTTACGCAAGATCCGTAATAAACCAGTTATTCAATCTAAAGCAACAATAATCAATCCAAAATTTTCTTCACAGTTTAATAATTATCCATCTCCATATTACCACCATTGCACTGCCTAATTTTCTTACATCACCACATAGAAACGAATCAGCATTCAAAAATCTATTCATAGAACACGTAACAAGGAAAAATTGAAGAGGATTGTCACCTGAAATTGTTTTTAGAACTGGTTTTTCCCATTCGTGCAGCGCCTCCCTTCTTTTATTTGTTTTCTTTTTCTCTACAGATTATTTACTACCCTAGTTATTAGAAGACTATTTATAAAAATAGTAAAAGTGACCCACTATTTATTTTAATATTATTTTGTTAACCACTAACTAAATAAATTAGTAAAACTACCCCATTAATTTCATAGTTATAATTATGAATAACCCAAAACACCCATTTAAAATCTATTGGAAAAATACTTATGAAATAAAAAGCTCTAGTACTTAAAAATCGTGTCACTCATTCTTACAAGTCATATAAATTATTTATAAAATCTACTAAAAAGGTTAATATAAAAAAATAATAGTTGAAATTTCTAAAACGACTAAGAGGGTTGTTACAATATTAACATGTGAATCCCAAATAAAATTAATTTAGAACCCCCTAAATTTCTAACTTTAATTTCGTCTCTGCCTTTTTAAAATGTACAAATCATCCGTTTATAACCTTTACCAAATACTTTAGTAAAATATTCAAGTATACATTCAATAAATACAATTTAGGTTTTCATAATTTAAGCAATTTATTTATTCATTACTCGGGGATAATTTTAGAGATCTTTCTTCATACTTATCTTCTTAATACTCATCTTTCTTATAATTTATAACATTACACTTTGACTCTTATTTTGAATTTTTGTTAACAATTCATTTAACTTTATTAATTATTAATGTTAAAATTATGATATGACTAATTTTCCCCTTTTAACATATCCTAATTTATAAATAAGCATTTTTTCTAAAGAACTACTATAAAATAAATATTCTCATCTTCCATTGACCAATTCAGCTAAACTTGTTTTAGAATTGATGCCACCAATTTGTTTGACTAATTTTATTGAAAAATGGAGATTTTTATAGGATTAAATTATAAGTATCTCTAGATTATGATTGAAATTATAGAGACTCGTCTAAACTTAAGTAGGGTCCTATAACCTCTTTAAACTCACTTTTTCATATTTTTGTACATCAATTGTGCTGACATGACACCTTCAGTCGCCCAAGTTGGTTGTGTTTATACACATGCGTTTGCCATATGTGTAAATATTTTTTTAATTCTAAAAAAAAATTCTTTGTATTTTTTTTAAAAAAATATCATTTTTTCTTTGTCTTGTACTTAAATTAAGTTAATACACATTTTTTGGTCTTGCATCCAAACTAATTTATTGATTTTATTTACTCCTTTATTTTCTTTGTTTTACCTTTTGATTTGATTTCAAATGTCTTGTATTTAGAATAAGTTTATTTCGAACATATATAAAAATAAAGGAAGAAAATCAAATAAAACATAAAAAAAATATAATGTTAAAATTAAAGGACACTTTTTTATTACATTTTTAAATACACATAATTTTTTAAAAATAATTAAAAGTGAAAAGATAAGAAATTAATGAAAGGAAAAAAAATAAAAGTTTAAAGTGAGAAAGAAACTAAAATTAAATAATTTACAAAAATGAAATTAAATAATGATATGTATAAGTTCTAATATCAACAAGTATGTGCACTAACTACGAAGAAGATATAAGTTCCTCCTAGATTATTATCAAAATTTTAGAGATACACCTTAACTAAACTAAAGTGATATTACCCTCTGAATTCATTTTTTGTAATTTTGTACACCTTTTGACTTATGTGGCACATCCCGTGACTCCACGCAGTTGAGCCGCGTGGGCATATTTGGATGTCACGTAAACCAAAAAAGTGTATAAAGTTACAAAAAGAAAATGAGTTCAAGTGGTAATAGAACCTTAGTTCAGTTAAGGCGTGTCTGAGATTTAGGTCATAGTATAAGGAGGTAATTCTACCTTTTAGGAGAAGGCACCAGTACTCCCTAGACTATGACCGACATTCCATGGACACACCATAACTAAACTAAGGTTTATTACCCCCGAACCCATTTCTTTTGTAATTTGTATTCCTTTTGGCTTACGTGACACACTCCGTAATTTTACGCAATTGAGGCGTGTGAGAGATATTTGACATATCACGCCTGCACAAAAGGTGCACAAAAATACGGAAAAAAATGAGTTTGGGAGGATAATGAGACTTTAGTTAAGTTTAGTTATCTCTGAGATTTCGATCATAGCCCAGGAGGAGTACTTATGTCTAATCCCCTAAATTTCAATTATCGTCTAGAGGTACTTGTGTCTTATCCCAATTTTATATCAAATGTTGGAACTTAAAAAAAGTAGAAACTCAATTTTCATATTGAGTGGAATGCAAACAATTTTTAATTTTTTTTTTTGGTTAAGAAGGGACATTAATATTAACTATATATAATACTTATCATTGCAAACCAGGAATAGTGCCCTTGGCATCACATTAAAATTATAAACTAGATACAAGGGGGTTAGTAGTTATCCCCGCAAAGCTATAACAAATTAATATATACTTTGTTCTAATTGGTTATACTATTATAAGTGATTTTACAATGAATTACATAAAATTATAAAATCCTATAAACAAAATGCCGTTTCAATGGAAGATTGAAAAACATCGATTATCAAGGAATCAAAAACTAGTACATTAGAAAGGGAACTTTTTTAGATTATAATTCTTTGTATTGATGATTAAGAAGTGAAATAAATCATTACCAAAAACTCAAAAAAAAAGAGACAAGTGTAATATAGTAAATAACAAGAAAAGTAAGTGTTATTAAGTCAAAAAAATATGCCAAGTATTGTATTAAAACTTCATTTATTTAAGTAACTAATGTAAATTCTCCAATTCACTTTTGACTACTCATGCATTGTATAGTACCAACTAGTCGTATTAATTAAGTAATAATTGACCATAATTTGTTAAAAGACTAATCCGATAGATAGGTAAAATGAATATATATATATATATATATATATATATATATATATATATATATATATTATATATATATATATATATAATAGTAAACTGAGCTATAAGAATTTATTATATTAAGGGTGTCTAAAATATGTTATTTTATCAATTTGTATATCATTTTACTTGTATATACGATTTTTTTTTCTGACAAAGACATGTACCTCCACCCCTATTGACCAATAAACGACTCAATAAATATATTACACTACAACTCATTTTTAATTTTACCTTTTTATTTAACTAAAGTTCAATAAAAATATGTTAGTATTTTTTTTAGGGATAATGCACAAGTATCCCTTCAATCTATGTCCGAAATCTCAGAGACACACTTATACTATACTAAGATTTTATATCCCTCGAACTTATTTTATTAATAATTTTCTACCCCTTTTTGTCACTATCATGTGGGTCCAACGTTGATTTTTTCAAGCTAGTGTCACGTAGGCCGAAAAGAGGTAGAAAATTATTTACAAAGTAAGTTCAGGGGGGGGAATAGGTATAGTATAAGTGTCTCTAAAATTTCGGACAGAGATTGAGAGGATACTTGTGCATTTTTTCTTTTTTTTTTAATATAACTTTTATATTATAATAATATATTATACTTTTGTCATAATTTTTGCTTATTTGGTATAAAATTGTATAAAGAATTAAAATAATTTTAATAAATTTTCACTAACTTATAAAAAAATTTATGTTTATAAAGTAAAAAGTATAACTTAAAAATTTGAATACAAATAAAACTTCAATTTCGTCTCAGTTGGCTAAAATGAAATTCATACATATTATGGTACATTATAGTCAAGAAAGACAACTATGAATTGGAAAGTATAACTTAAAAATTTGAATACAAATAAAACTTCAATTTCTCAGTTGGCTAAACAGAAATCCATATATATTATGGTACATTATAGTCAAGAAAGACAACTATGAATTGGTGAAAATTTTTTATGTCTCTACTCCACTATTCTTTGACATAGAAAATTCATATTTATTATGAAAGCTACAAAGCACACAAATTTGTCCTTTTCCTTTGAATTTTCGTTCTAATGTTTACTCATAAAGTGATCAAGATAATTATCCACTCAAAGCCGTTTTTTTTTTAAAACTATATAATGAATAATAAAGTTTTTACTAAAAATAGTGTTAATTACTTTCTCCGTTTTTAATTATTTATTCATATATATATATATATTTTTAATTGTTTTTAATTATTTATTTATTTTAATAAATTAAGAAATGACAAAAAAAAAATATCTATGATATCCTCAATTAATTATTGTGAAAAAAGGAAGAACTTTTCTGAAAATATTAAGTTTTTAATTCATTCACTTCGTAATTAACAGAGCTTAAATGAAAAACTCACTTTCAATTATTATTTTCTTAATAGGTGTGTCAATTCAAAAGTGAACTAGTAATTAGGGACGGGGGAGTAGTTATTTGATACTTCCTCCGTCCACAATTGTTTGTCATGCACTTCTCTCAAAGAAAATTTAATACAATGTATAATTTGAGTAATATAACTCTAATATACCAAGAATATCAAAAGTCTACATAATTTTTCAATTGAAAAAAATGAAGTAATTATTAAGGGTGAATTGGAAAAAATGACTAACCAAACATAACTAACTATTGAGTAAAAAAATAAACACTTAGCAAAAATCTCCAACACTGAGTTGCTTATAAGTACGAATGCGAAAACTGAAAAAAATACTACTCAAGAATTGGTGTCATTAGTACAAGAGCTTCTAAAATACAATGCAAGTCAGAAACTAAAATAACAAATCTAACATAAGGGATATCCTGTTTGAATACTAAAATAACAAAATAAGTAAAAGAAAGAGGGAGTTGTGGGCCACGGAACATCCAAGCAGCTCACCACAACTCCAAGACACTCGAAGCTCAGACTCAAAATGCTCCACGAGATATGCTCGTACTCGGAATCGAATTTGCACCACAAAGAGTGCAACAAGCAAGTGTAGTATGATTACAAAATCATGTGTACCCAGTATATCTCATTGATCGACAACAAAGAAGTAGTGACGGGAGTTTATATAAGAAAAATTAATTCTTTACTTATACAAGTCTACAATTCATTCACCAGTCAAGTTTCATCAAATAGAGGTAATCAAATATAAGTAATTTCCAACCATCAAGTAAAACACATAATAATCAAGAATGAGGGATGAAGGATGTGATGAGATGCAATGCAATATGATGTCATGAATGATATGTCTAAGAATACCCAGTACTTTATCAACCATATATGCATGATACTCCTCGGAAATAAATCGAGAGTTCATGACCCATGGGGGACTCGCGAGGTCCATATACCGACACGGACGATCTCCACGTGTCTGTGCGGACGTTCTCAACGCACTATCATAATATCAAACAATTTCTGCACGGACGGTCTCCATGTGTCCAAATTATAATCTTAATATCGCACCATGCCCAACACAGACGATCTCCACGTGCCCAATTTATACTAAATATCATGTCAATGCATGTACAGAATATTATTTCAATATAAGGGGATGATGCATCTCAATCAATCAATATCAATATAATACATAACCACCTCGATTATCACAACTAAACGGGTGAAATAAATAAAACATCATCACACAACGATTCAAGTCAATAATATATCAGCTAATGTCCATATGCTTTGGCATTCTCACATTACAATCCACATTCTATTGTAGTAACTTTCCCTTTTATAACACTGATACTTGTACCAATGCCTGTCATGCCATTGATACGAGACCTCCATCTTTCTCCCTACCCCTTGTCTATTCCATTTTTTTAAAATTTAATTAGGAAAAATATCCTTCAACAAGTCTAAAAGTCTTAACATACCTTAAATACCGAACAACGTGCCAAAAATCTTCATGAATTTTTCTTTCCTTTTCTCAAAGTTTCGGAACGTTTCCAATTTAACAATTATGCAATATTTATAAGCAAATCATTCTGTAGACACCCATATGCTATATGTCTATCCTAACTCAAAACTCACCAAACTTAAAATTCTATATCCATATATTAAACTCCCACTATAAAATAATAATTGTTAGAAATTTCCAAATATTAAGCAAATCATTCACACCCAACCTTAATAATTGAAAGTATCCGAAATTCAAATTATTTGTTTATTAATTTTTTTCTGCAGTTACTTTTGTCTGCTAAGATTAACTCTTTTTCTAATGACAAATTATCATGTTAACATTGCCCCTTTAAATTTTTCTACCTAACCCACAAATTTACAAAACCAAATTTTTCTATGCAACCATCAGAATGATGGATCATTAATGGCTATAAATACACCTTAGGTTGATGCAATTAGTAACAACAATATAAAAACTTTCGTTTCTTAAAAACAATTTGAACAAACACCAATTGTTGTTCTCACTTTGATACTAACTATTCACATAATAATATAATAATAACAACAATCCCAACTACTCTGACAACATACCTTATGTAGAATAGATAAGGATGAGAATTTCTTTGCTTTTACGAGCGGTAGTTATGATTATTTCTCTCGTTTGCACCTACGATAAATTTTCTGCCTCCACATCTTTTCTTTTCTAAACCAGAGTTTTTTTTAAATGTGACAACCCCACTAACATATTATCCTCTATGTTACTTAAGGGTATAAAATATCAGATAATAAAAGAGTTGTGACCCATTTAACCCAAATCAGATAATAGTCATTAAATAAATAGTTTAAAATTCCATTTAAAGTTTTACAGAAGATTCAAAATAGTTCTAATTTTAAAAACAACCTGCGAGTCGTTACATCACCTACCACTTAAACTAATGCTCGTCCTCGAACATATAAAGAAAATAACTCACGTGAACGCTCAAAAAGCCGAGGATATTTACTCCTCATGTATGACTCTGTCTCCCATGTAGCTTCCTCCACGGGGCGATGCTTCCATTGAACCTTTACTGAAGCAATCTGTTTCGACCTCAACTTTCAAACTTGCCTATCCGAAATTAGGGGTGGGCATTCGGTATTTCGGTTCGGTTCGGTTTTTTTTTCGGTTTTTTAAAATTACGTACCGAATACCGAATCGATATTTCGGTTCGGTTCGGTTTTTGTTAATTCGGTTCGGTTTTTATCAATTCGGTTCGATTTTTTTATTTCGGTTTTTTAATGGGCCTGTTTAGTGGGCTTTTTAAAATTTTAAACTTTACAATTTTTTGTTTGATTTTTCAACTTAATGGGCTAAAAAGTAAAAATAGACAATAAATCAAAGAAGTGCATTACTAATTTACTATCAAATTTCAATATATCAATTATCAATGATTCAAATCTTCAATATGTCATTAGGCATTAACACCGCAAATTTTAAATTCACAATGACACTAAAACAAAAGTTGCATTGTAGATTTGTAGTTAATAACTTAATGTCTTCACAAATACAACATAATAAGAATCTAACAAGTAACAATAAAGTCTTTCATTAACTCATAATAAACAATAATAAGCAACAAACAATGTATTTTGAACTTCTTGTCTTCTTCCATGAGATTACTTTCAACAATAACAAACAACAATAATGAGTTTCTTGACTTTCTTCCATGAGATCGCTTTCAACTTTCAAGTGTCACGTGCCAACAAAATTATTTCTTCATTGTCTTGACCCTTGGACCTTTTAAGATAAAATCAAATATTAGAAACTTAGAATACTACTTATAAGATTAAAAAATGATATGATTAAATAAATGATGTATTAAACTCACCGCTTGCAAGTCAATCATAGATCAACAATGGAAGAGCTTCTTCCACTATTTGCCATCTCTACAATTAATAAAAAGAAACATGTCATACAAGATACAACACAATAAGTATTTTATTTTTTCCATAAATAAATAAAAAATAAAAAATAAAAAATAAGTATTTTATTTTTTCCATAAATAAATAAAAAATAAAAAGTCTTACCAAGTTCAATTTTTTCAAGAAACTCCAAACTTTCTTCAACACAAATAGGCTTGGTTTCTTGTCTAAGCCAATCTTGGACACAAATAAGACATTGCACACATTTGGGAGTCAATGAACTTCTAAAGGGATCTAGAATTCGACCACCGGTGCTAAATGCACATTCCGATGCCACACTCGACATAGGAATAGCCAATACATCTCGAGCCAACTGTGAAAGTACTGGAAATCTAGGAGAATTAACTTTCCACCAACTCAAAATATCAAAATCTTCAGATTCAGGTTCTTGGTCTTCAAGAAGATATTTATCCAACTCAGATTTGACACCTAAACTTCCAGAATCATTCTTTTGTTTCTTCATGTGCAACTTAGTTCTCAAAGAATTTTTGGACATATTTTGAGAAATACCACTACCAGAAGAATCAGATGAGTCAGATGAAGATGGTTGACTTTTGGAACCTTTTCCATACTTACACTTACATATATCGCAAACAAATCCCTCAAGTAAGCCTCTACTTTCGTATTCACTACATTTCCCGTTTCTTCCCCAAGTAATTCTTCAAGAGCAAAACTAACATAGACAAATTTATTGCGAGGATCCAAAACAGAAGCAATAAAAATCATTTTGTTCATTTTTTCAGGAGTCCCCCAATATTTCTTGAATTTTTCTTTCATTCCCAAAGCCATTTTACTCAAATCAAGGTCATCACTTGCTACACATAATTTCAAATAAGCATCAAGTTCACATATATCTTCAAAATGAACATTACAAGTAACATACCGTGAACCTGAAACTTTCAAAGTGAGTTCATAAAATTATTCAAGAAACTTTGTGACATTCCTCACATTATCCCAATCTTCATATTGAATTGACCCTGCGATACTTCCATCTTCACAAACATCAGTAGCAAGAAAAGAATGAAAATTACCATCATAAAGATCAAACCTCTCAAAAGCCTTCTCAAACTTTTCTGTTGTGTCTAACATCAAATAGGTGGAATTCCACCTAGTAGGCACATCTAAAGACAACATCTTATCACATTCTATCTTTTGCATTTCAACACATTTCAAGAAATTTCTTGCCCTTGAAGAAGATGATCTAACATATTTCACCATTTGTCTCACCTTTTTGATAGAAGGACCAATTTCTTTCAAACCATCTTGCACAATTAGATTAAGTATGTGAGCCATACATCTCACATGAAGATGCTTACCTTCCATCAAATTAATTCCCCACATATCTAATTTTTTGGACAACTCTAAAACTGCCACATCATTTGAAGAAGCATTATCAACTGTAACAGTAAAAACGTTATCCAACTTCCAATCAAGTAAACAATTACTAATAGACTCAGCCAAATGCTCACCTTTATGACTAATGATAGGACAAAAATTCAATATTCTTTTATGAAGCACCCAATCCCTATCAATAAAGTGAGCAGTCAAACACATATAATTGATTCTTTGCACTGAAGTCCATGTGTCTGTTGTGAGACAAATTCTTGGTTGTATTTCTCTTAAAGATTGTTTCAAATTTATTCTCAATTCACCATAAACTTCATAACAATCCCTTGTTATGGTTCTACGAGAAGGAATATGAAACAAAGGCTGGACTTTACTCATAAACTTCTTAAAGCCTTCTTTTTCAACAAAACTAAAAGGTAGTTCATCCAAAATAATCATCTCAACTAAAGCTCTCCTACATACCTCTTACTCAAATTTCCAAGTCTCTAAATTGTTATTTTGAATATTTATTAATTTTTGAATACCGGGTGCAACAGTCGGAGGTTTATACACTTTACACCGATAAGTCAAATGTTGTTTTAGTCCACTTGTTCCATTTCTTGTTGTATTGGCAGCATAATATTGTTTACAATGTAAGCACTTTGCTTTAACTAATACACCATTTTCAAAAACCTTTTCAAAGTGTTGCCAAACAAGAGACCTAGGATCCATTTCTTTTCTTTTTTTTGTTATTTCTGTACCAATCGACAAATCATTGCTATTAGTAGGTGTATTATCCGTAGAATCAGCCATACTTATTCGACTTTGATCAGCTACACCCATATTTAATTCTGTTTGTTCAGCCATCTATATATATAAAAAAATCATAATAAATTCCCAATAACTATTAACTAGTAATAAAAACAAAATCAGATGAAAAAAATCAAAAAAACTGAAATTACGATTTACATACCTGCACCTGGGTTGGCTGGTGGCTGGCTGCTGCTGACTTGCTGTCGCCGGCGGCTGGCTGCGGCTGACCTGCTGGCTGCTGCTACCTGCTGTCGCGGCTCGCGGGCGGCTGCTGACCTGCTGGCTGCTGCGGCTGGCTGGCTGCTGCTGCTGCTGGCTGCTGCTCGAGGACGGCGGCTGGCGGCGCTGCTACTGGTGGCGGTGGATGCCGGCTGGAGTAAAAGAGGAAGAGGAGAAAAGAAGGCAGAAGTTGTGCTGAAGAGTGAAGAGGAGAGGAAGAGGATGAAGTTGAAGAGAGAGGAAGAGGATGAAGTTGAAGAGAGAGGATGAAGTTGAAGAAGTTGTGCTGAAGAGTGAAGAGGATAGGGTATTAGGGATTTAGGGTTTTTTATTTTTTTAAAAAAAATTATTTAATATTAATAATTTTTAAATATAATATAATTTATAAATTAAAATATAATATTTCGGTTTAAACCGAAATACCGAATTCCAAAGTAATACGTACCAAAAACCGAATCGAAATACCAAAAATACAAAAAAATGAACCGAAAACCGAAAAACCATTTCGGTTCGGTTCGGTGTTTCGGTTTTCCGGTGTTTATGCCCACCCCTATCCAAAATGGTGTAACCGACTCCTCTTCAAAAGTCAAATTCTGATCAAGTAATACTAAATCACATGAGCACCACCCTAATGACACTTCTTTTGCATCGAAATATGAAATACATGATGGATACCTGACAAACCAGGGGGCAAAGCCAACTGATACGCCACATCACCAATACACTCCACAATCTCGAAAGGTCCAATATACCTTGGGCTTAACTTGCCCTTCTTTCCAAATCTCATCACACCCTTCATGGGTGAAACCTTAAGTAGAACCTTCTCTCCACCATAAACTCCAAATTACGAACCTTCCTATCTGCATAACTATTTTTCCTACTCTGAGCCATGGGAAGTCTATCTTGGATCAATTTGACCTTGTCCAAGGACCCCCTCAGCAAATCTGTACCCCACGATCTAACCTCAAATGCATCAAATCAACCAATTAGAGATCGACATCTCCTACCATACAAAGCCTCAAATAGTGTCGTCTCAATGCTCGAATGATAACTATTATTGTAAGCAAACTCCGCTAATGGAAAGAACTGATCCCAGTGACCACCAAAGTCAATCACACATGCTCGCAACTTGTCCTCAAGAACCTGAATAGTATGTTTATATTGACCATCAGTCTGAGGGTGACAGGTTGTACTGAGATCCACCTGAGTTGCCAACTCCTTCTGCATAGACCGCCAGAAATGAGATGTAAATTGGGTGCCACGATCTGAAATAATAGATATAGGAACCCTATGCAAACGAACTATCTCCCGAATATAGATCTTGGCTAACTTCTCTGAGTTATAGGTAGTTTGAACTGGTACAAAGTGTGCAGACTTAGTCAATCGGTCCACAATGACCCATATAGCATCAAACCTACCCAAGGTACGTGGCAACCCTACTACAAAGTCCATAGCAATACGCTCTCACTTTCACTCAGATATAGGCATCCTCTGAGTCACACTTCCAGGCTTTTGGTGTTCATACTTCACTTGCTGGCATTTTAAATACTGAGATACAAAAGCTACTAGGTCCCTCTTCATACGACACCACCAACAATGTTGCTTCAAGTCATGATACATCTTAGTATTCCCTTGGTGAATAGAGTACCTCGAACTATGAGCCTCCTCCATGATCAATCTAGTCAAATCACATGTACAAGGAACACATATACGACATTTGATCCTCAAAACTCCCTCACTATGAAGAATTGCAGCCTTGACTTCTCTTTTTAACACCTTACCCTAATCTTACATAAATCACCATCATCAAACTGTTGAGCCTGAATCTTCTCCAATAAGGATGACCTAGCCTCCATATAAGCCAACACCTTACCAGATTCTGAAATATCAAGTCTCACAAAGCTATTGGCCAAGGATTGTACATCCCTAGCTAAAGGACGCTCGTCAACCCGTAACATGGCTAGACTAACCATACCTACCGCCTTGCGACTCAAGGCATCTGCTACCACATTTGCGTTGCCTAGATGATAAAGAAATGTCATGTCATAGTCTTTAAGCAATACCAACCATCTTCGCTGCCTTAAATTGAGATCTCTCTGATTGAATATATACTAGAGACTACGATGATTCGTGAACATCTCACAATGCACACCATAAAGATAATGCCTCCAAATCTTCAATGCGAACACAACAGTCGCCGACTCTAATTGATGAATAGGGTAGTTCTTCTCATGAACCTTCAACTGCCTTGAAGCATAAGCTATCACCCTTCCCTTATGCATCAACACACAACCAAGACCAATTCGAGAAGCATCATAATATACAATAAAACCCTCTCCCTCAACCGGTAGGGTCAAAATTGGAGTCGTAGTCAATAAAGTCTTGAGCTTTTGGAAACTAACCTCACACTCGTCATACCACTGAAAAGTCACCTCATTCTGTGTCAATCTAGTTAATGGAGACGCAATGGATAAGAAACCCTCAACAAACCATCAATAATAACCTGCAAGACCTAAGAAACTCCGAATCTCAGTAACTGAAGCAGGTCTGACCCAATCTCTAACCACCTCAATCTTTTTAGGATCCACCATGATACCCTCTTTGGACACTACATGTCCTAAGAATGTTATTGAACTAAGCCAAAACTCACACTTTGAAAACTTTGCATAAAGTTTTTTTCTCCTTTAGAATCCCAATCACAATCCTCAAATGAAGCTCATGTTCCTCCTTATGACGTGAGTATATCAATATATCATCAATGAATACAATAATAAAGGAATCCAAATACGGTCTGAATAATCCATTCATCAAGTCCATAAAATCTGCAGGGGCATTAGTCAATCCAATAGACATCACCAAAAACTTGTAATGGCCATAACGTGTTCGAAAAGTTTTCTTAAGGATATCCTCTGCCCTAACCTTCAGCGGATGATAGCCAGATCTCAAGTCAATTTTGAAGAAAACTGGAGCACCCTGCAACTGATCAAATAAATCATCAATATGAGGTATTGGGTACATAATTTTGATGGTTACCTTGTTCAACTATCGATAGTCAATGCACATACGCATGGATCCATCTTTCTTCTTCACAAATAACACTGGAGCACCCCAAAGAGATACACTTGGTCTAATAAAACCCTTGCTCAGCAAATCTTGCAACTGCTCCTTCAACTCCTTCAATTCAGCCGGTGCCATACGATAAGGAGGAACGGAAATATCAATACAAAAATAAATATCACAATCTGGTGGAAGACCTGACAAATCTGTCGGGAATACTGCTGAAATTCACTCACCACTGGAATAGACTCAAGCATAGGAGTCTCAATACTAGTATCTCTAATGTGTGCCAAGTAAGCCAAACATCCTCTCTGTACCAACTGACGAGCCTTAAGAAATGATATCACACCCTTAAGAGGGTGACTAAGAGAACCTCTCCATTCTACTATAGGTATTCCAGGCATAGCTAAAGTGATTTTCTTGGCATGACAATTTAAAATTGTGTGGTAAGAAGATAACCAATCCATACCAAGAATCACATCAAAATCTATCATATCTAAGACCTTTAAATCTGCATAAGTGTCATACCCCATCAAGGAAACAATACATAATTGACACACTCAATCTACAACTACAGAATCCCCGACAGGAGTAGAAACACGTATAGGCAAATCAAGAGACTCACATAATATATCCAGGCTAGGAGCAAAATATGTGGACACATAAGAATAAGTAGAGCCTGGATCAAATAATACAATAGATGGTCGATGACAAACCGGAATAATACCTGTGATAACAACATCTGAAGCCTCAGCCTTTGGCCTACCCGGAAAAGCATAAAGTGAGAACGACCTTTCTCAGATTGTGAATCTTCACGACCACCACCTCGACCAGAAGAAGAACCACATTTACCACTCTGTGAACTACCCCTAGATGGAGGTTGTGCAGCCCTGAAAGTCCAAGCCTGAGAACCCTGATGTAAGCCACCACGCCTGGTCCTATGACAGTCTCTTACATAGTGTCCCATATCACCACACTCAAAACAACCCCTACGAGATGCAGGCTGATTAGAGGAACCTGAATGACCAGAATGGCCCTCTACGAACTACATGTCTAGAAGATGAACCCTGTGAAGTATGCACTGAGCTCGAAACGTTATGCCCAGCATAACCAACCTCAGACGTTGGTATAATAGCATGAATAGGTCTGCGGGATTGAGGGTGATAACCTCTGCCCAAGTAACCTCGACTCCTAGGCGGAGCACCACCATAATTACCTGAATAACGAATCCTCTTGTCATCACGCTGCTCAAATTCCTCACGTCGAATCATCTCTAACTCCTTAGCAGCATCTACCACTTTCTGGAATAGAACACCAGAAACAACAATCTGAGAAACTCCTAGACGAATCGGAATAATCAGCCCCTTAACAAATCTTCTAACTCGATCAGCCTCTGTGGGAAGTATCATCGAAGCATGACTAGCCAAGGCATGAAATTTACCCTCATAGTCTGTAACTGACATACCACCTTGCTGCAAACCCTCAAACTCGGCCCTCTTGCGCTCCCTCTTACTGCGTGCAACAAATTTGGATAGAAATACCTGAGTAAGTTGAGTCCAGGATAGTTGAGGGTATCCAGATGGACTACTACTAATCTAATCCCTCCACCACTGCTTGGCAGAGCCAGACATCTTAAACATTGTGTAGTCAACTCCATGAGATGCCTAATCCAAGATTATGCAACCTCTCATGACAACTAACTATAAATTCATATGCATCCTTAATTAAATCACCAGTATAAGTAGGAGGATTCATTATTCTGAACCTCTCAAACATCTTTTGCTCATCAATGGTCATAGAAGATATGTTCGCTAGATGTGATGCAATATCTGGACACTCCATTCTATCCAAACGACGAGCTACAACAACAACTGGCTGAGTCCTGGAATCTGAGAATATGGAGCAATTATTGGATTTGGCGTCTGACCTCCAACACGGGTCTGTGATCCATCAGAAGTGACAAGCAAAGTTATTGCCTAAGTCATCCCCTCTAGGATTCCTAACATACGAGCCAAGGTATCTTGAAGCACTGGGGTGGCAATAGTGCTGGGTGGAGCCTGAGCTGGCCCATCCCCCTCGACACGATCTTGCACATCCCCATGAATAACATCTGCATAAGGATATACGGTCATATCACGGCCCTGGGTAGCTATTGGTACTTAACCTTCCATAGGTGCTGCAATACAGCCCATACCCTAACCTTAAGCTTGTCCCATGTCTCTACCTCAGATAATGTTCCCAGAAGCAGGCGCAACAATAGGATTCCGACCACCACTTGCCGTTGTACGAGTCCTCGCCATCTGAGAGAATGAGATATCAAGATTAGAATATCAACAAGGTCAAGTGTGCACGATAGTCAATGAAAGAATAGAATATTTCTTAAATGTCCTATAGCCTCTCGAATATAACGTCTTCATACCGATTTGCAAGACTCTACTAGACATTGCTCTTGTACTCATGAGACCGATGAACCTATGGCTCTGATACCAAATTGTCATGATCCAAAAATCACGAGTCGTGATGGCACCTATGTTCCCAACCAATAGGTAAGCCAACCTAGCATATTTAACCAAACATATCTAACTAATGAGTAAAAAAAATAAACACTTAGCAAAAATCTCCAACACTGAGTTCGTTATAAGTACGAATGTGGAAACTGAAAAAAATACTACCCAAGAATTGGTGTCATCAGTACAAGAGTTTCTAAAATATGATGAAAATCTAAAACTAAAATGACAAATCTAACATAAGGGATATCTTGTTTGAATACTAAAATAACAGAATAAGTAAAAGAAAGAGGGAGGTGTGGGCCACGGAACAGCCAAACAGCTCACCACAACTCCAAGACACCCGAAGCTCGGACTCAAAATGCTCCACGAGATGTGGTCGTACTTGGAATAAAATCTGCACCAGAAAGAGTGCAACAAGTGTAGTATGATTACGAAACCATGTGTACCTAGTATATCTCATTGACCGACAACGAAAAAGTAGTGACGGGAGTTTATATAAGAAAAAATAATTCTTTACTTATACAAGTCTACAATTCATTCACCAATCAAGTTTCATCAAATAGAGGTAATCAAACATAAATAATTTCCAACCATCAAGTAAAACACATAATCATCAAGAATGAAGGATGAAGGATGTGATGAGATGCAATGCAATATGATGCCATGAATGATATGTCTCAGAATACCCAGTACTTTATCAACCGTTTATACATGATACTCCTCGAAAATACATCGAGAGTTCATGACCCATGGGGGACTCGCGAGGTCCATATACCGACACAGACGGTCTCAATGCACTATCATAATATCAAACAATTTTTGCACGAACGGTCTCCGCGTGCCCAAATTATAATCTTAACATTTCACCATCCCCAGCACGGACGATCTCCACGTGCCCAACTTATACTCTATCTCATGTCAATGCATGTACAGAATATTATTTCAATATAAGGGGATGATGATGCATCTCAATCAATCAATATCAATATAATACATAACCACCTCAATTATCACAACTAAACGGGTGAAATAAAGAAAACACCATCACACAACGATTCAAGTCAATAATATATTAGCTAATGCTCATATGCTTTGGCATTCTCACATTACAATCCACATTTTATTGTAGTAACTTTCCCTTTTATAACATTGGTACTCGTACCAATACCTATCACACCATTGATACGAGACCCCCATCTTTCACTCTTACCTCTTATCAATTCCAATTCTTTTAATATTTTATTAGAAAAAATATCCTTCAACAAGTCAAAAGTCTTAACATACCTTAAATGCCGAACCTCGTGCCAAAAATCTTCACGATTATTCCTTTCCTTTCCGCAAAGTTTTGGGACGTTTTCAATCTAACAATTATGCAATATTTATAAGCAAATCATTATGTAGACACCAATATGCTATATGTCTATCCCAACTCAAAACTCACCAAACTTAAAATTCTATATCCATATATTAAACTCCCACTATAAAGTAATAATTGTTAGAAAAATTCCAAAAATTAAGCAAATCATTCACACCCAACCTTAACAATTGGAAGTATTCGAAATTCAATTATTTGTTTATTAATTTTTTCTGCAATTATCTTTGTCTATCAAGATTAACTCTTTTTCTAATGACAAATTATCATGTTTACATTGCTCCTTTAAATTTTTCTACCTAACCCACAAATTTACAGAACCAAATTTTTCTATGCAACCATAATTAACTTTTTTAAAAATAAAATTATATATATATATATATATATAATAAAATAAAAAATTAACCCTTCCATTAATGTCCACCATCAGAATGATGGATCATTAATGGCTATAAATACACCTTAGGTTGATGCAATTAATAACAATAATATAAAAACTTTCGTTCCTTAAAAACAATTTGAACAAACACTAATTGTTGTTTTCACTTTGATACTAACTATTCACATAATAATATAATAATAACAACAATTCCAACTACTCTGACAGAATACCTTATGTAAAATAGAAAAGGAAGAAAATTTCTTTGCTTTTACGAGCGGTAGTTATGATTATTCCTCTTGTTCGTCACCTACGATAAATTTTCTGCTTCCACCTCTTTTCTTTTCTAAACCAGAGTTTTTTTTTAAAAACGTGACAACCCCACTAACATATTATCCTCTATGTGACTTAAGGATATAAAATATCAAATAATAAAGGAGTTGACTCATTTACCCCCAAATAGATAATAGTAATTAAATAAATAGTTTAAAATTCCATTTAAAATTTTACTGAAAAGTCAAAATAATTCTAATTCTCAAAACGACCAGCGAGTCGTTACAACTAGTAATCTTAGACATTTATTTTTAATATACCTCTCAAACAATTGAGAAAGAAGAGAATACAAACTTATTCACATATTACTCTCGAGTCTTTTGTGTAAAGGTGCATAACGATAGTTAAAAACAGGAGAAAAAAATTACTTGGGCGATTACTATTTAAGAAAAATTGTTGATCTTAGTGATATATTTTTGTTTATTATAGTACTATTTATAACAAAATATAAGAAAAATATGGTAAATCTGCACTATGTATATAAAAGTAAATTATACATGTAATATAGATATATTATTAATATTTTAAAATTTAAATTATATTAATATATATTTATTGTTTGATAAGAAATTGACACAATATATTATAAATATATTTAAATATGTAATAAGTATATTACTCATGAATAAAAACTTTTACTATATTTATTTTATACTTAATTGATTTCCACAATATATATTAAAAGAGTAATATAAATGTTCAAACGATTATAACTCCTGTAATGTAAAGAACTATGTGGTGATTTACTAATTCTCAAATGCAAGACCCTAAGAATCTAGCTTTCAACGCTTCAAATCGTACGACGTTACATTGAAAATAAGTTTTAGCGATAATTAATTAGCAATTACCGCTAAATATGTATTTATAGTAGTAATTAGCACTTTTTATATATGTCCTTAAAGACTTAAACGCAGAGGTACCCACTTGGAATCCGCCGAATGCTTAAGCACCCATTAACCTCGTCGCGGAATATATATATATATATAAAGAAATTAAGAGATTTTTGAATAATATTAACTTAGAGCACTCAATGAAATAATGATTTAATTGGTACATTGATTCTTGAATGGGTGCTTAAGGCTTTTTTAATGTTATTGAGCCTGGATTCAAATTTGATAATACTTAATTAATATTGATAAAAATAATTTTATACGTATAATGATATATATACCTATTCCTAAATGGAAGTATCATGGAAATTTCAAAAGAATACTAAAAACTCACAATAGTCAATAAAGACATTTATTAATGGAAAAATTGTGGTTAGTTGTTTAGTCAAAAGTCCCTCCACGAGTTTTGTTGTAGAAATTTCAAATGAAAGGATACATGAACATGCACATAAATGTATGCGTCTTTTCTCTTTTAAATTTTCAATTTGATGTTTACTCAAATAAGTTAGTCTTAAATGAGAAATGATATACACAGTAACATTCCCCACCTTTTAATTACCTACCTTTAATTATATATTATTTTAAAAACTCAAATGCTGTAACTATTTAAGGAGAATAGTTTGAATATAAGAAAGATAATAGATATTTTGGTTTAAAGGGTACATCATATTCTAATAATTCACTTAATACGGATAAGAGGGAATATTAGATTCGAAAGAGCAAAGTATTTTTCTTTTTTTGAGTTTCATACTTGTACTATTAAGGCTATGAATTTCATACCTAAATTATCATTCATTAATTTGAGAAACACCCATAATAAGTGGCATGTGTAAGACACTCTCTTTTTTTTATATAAAAAAAAAAAACACATTCACATGGCCTTGTACATACATAAGATATTTAACGACATTAATTAAATAAAATATTAGCATTATCTAAAAGTTAAAGATTAAAGTATCACTATCTTAAAAAGTTAAAAATTGATATTTTTTTAAAAAAAATAAAATGTAAAATATTTTTCTTACCCCACTCCACCACCTTCTCCCTACTCCCTCCCAATTTATTTATTTAAAAAAAGGAAAAAGAGTTTGATATACCTCTCAATTATACCATCTGGAGTTGATATGCCTCTCATTATCAAAGTGATTCGCATATACTGTATTGTTATACAAACGGCTCACAATATCCTTTATTTAACCGAAGTAAAAAAATAGTTTTAAGTTTATATCCTTGACTTTTGATTTTTTAAAAAATAATTATTTAGGGGTATATATGATTTTTCTAACAAATTTCAAGAAATATTTTATTTTTTTCGGCCAGAAGTCATTTTTGACCGTTTGATTATCATTGTTTGAGTTTCTTATTTTTATTTTATTTTTTCTTTCATTCCTTAGAGTAAAGAAAAAAAATTCAAACTATTTTTTGTGGCTATGTTATAATTTAAAACTATCTTTTCGAATGTATAGTAATTTAATTTTTGTATATGAAGAAAACAATTGAGTCATCTATAGTAAATTTTACAGGTTTCTTAGCAAAACTTAAATAAATTTGACCATTAAAATAATAAATTTAAATTAGTCATTGAAAAAAAAAATTAACAATAATAATATATGTTTGAGGAGGATAAATAAAATATACCTATTCTTGTAATTTAAAGGTAAAACTCATAAATAGATTCCTAAACTTGTTGGGTTTTTCCCCTTAGTTACCTCAACTACGTCATTTTCCTATTGAATCATTGAACCACCCATAATTTGTTCCTTGTAAACATTGTTGGCTGATTTTGATCAACTTTTCTATTGTAAATGCCTTCAATTGTGTTCATATAGTAATGATTTTGATTGAAAGAATGAAGACAGACTGTGTGTTAGTCTCATTTGTTTTCTAATGTGTTCAAATGACTTGAAGTAAAACATAATTATTTTTGAACATTTTCACTATCAATTGGATTAATGAGTTTTGGAACAACATATGTATCATCTATCAATGCCCTTCACAAAATCTGATTTCACATCAACCAACAGTGTTTAATAGAAACAAATTATGGGTGGTTCAATGATTAAATAGGAAAATAACATAGTTGAGGTACCTAAGGGAAAAACCCAACAAGTTTAGAGATCTGTTTATGTATTTGGCCTAATTTAAATGTGTTTTTAACACATTGCTCGATTTAAAAAGAAATATCTAGTAGAAACTAGAAAGTACTCCCTCCATTCCATATTAATTGAACTTTTGAGGTGTTTCACATCCTTTAATAAAATTAGAGTAAGACATAAATTGAACATAATTTTTCATTTTATCGTTATTAATTATTGTCAAATTTATTGAAGTCATCACATTGAAAATTCAAATAAAAAGTAAAATTAAAAGTATTTTTAAAAAATAAAATAATTAAATTAATTTAAAAAATAAAAAATAGCTCAAAAGTTCAATTAATATGGAACGAAGGGAGTACAACAATTTTTAGAACCATGCATTGAAATAATTGGAAAATAAATATGTTTATAGTTAATTGTAATATTCCTTTTACACCAGTAACTTTTATTATGCCTCTTGTAAAAAGATATTTAAAAAAAAGAAATATGGTATCTTCGTTAAGATATTGAAACAACACAAACATTATTTTAATTTTAATATGTCAACTCATCATAATTTTGTGCTAAACTTTGTAATTATAATTTTATGTTATATATATTTTTTATATTTTTTTCATTGACATATAGTTACTGCATATGACTATATTTTATCCTTAAAAAGGCACATAGGTAGAGTAAATTAAAAGGAATTAAAGAACAAATAAGTAAAATAATCCTTTTTATTTATGATTTTTAAGGTAAAGGTGAAGAGGAAATTGAATAAGTAACTATACAACAAAAAGTTTAACTTTGTAAAATAATAATTACTACAAAATGAGTCGATTAATTATCAGAATAACTCCCTCTTGTGATTTAAGTGACCATTCGGCTTCTCCAAACATCACCAACCAAACTAAAAATCAGAGTACAACTTTCATATTCCCAAATGTGAAACGGAATACAATCAACTAAATCTAATTTTAACGAGTTCATCTGAATTTATTATTTGTGACGCACAAAATATATATATTCCATTGAATTCAAACCTAAAAAATTTTAAAGATTGAATTCGTTAAAATTAAATTTTGAATTCATCTCAGCTACGATATTGTGAGCCTATTCAACTATGACTTCTTTGCACAAAAAGTCACTCAACCTATTTAATTGTTATTCGACCAGCTAAAAATATAATATTGAACATTTTATTTTACTATTAATTTCCTAAATCATTCTCCCTTTTCTCCCACATTCTTTTAATGAATTAATGGTAAAATAAAATGTTTAATATTATTATTTTAGCGGGTTAGATTAAATGGGCGGTTCATTAGTGGATATATATATTTGATTCTTAAAATTTATGTTAATAATTAAAATTTCATGTCACTAAATTTTAATGAAAAATAATTAAATAGGTGTAAAGATGTCATAATTGAGTGACTTTTGAATTGAAAATAAAAATTGAGTGACTTTCTATGCAAAAAAATTATAGTTAAGTGATTTTTAAATTAAAAATAAAAATTTAAAAACTCTCTATAAAAACAATAGATAGTTAAATGATCATCAAAATTATTAATTATTCATCTCAGCTATGATATTGGGAGACCATTCTAAAGAAAATTGCAAAAATTGACTAAAGCAAATTGTGGTTGTGAAGAAAGTAGATATTTTGTTTTTCCAATAGTCATACTAGGCTGGCTACTAGGTCCCACATATAGGGCATTATATATACACACAAACTATATTCTTCACTCACAGATTAACACTTCCCCTTTCTAATTTCAGTGGGAGACTAAAAGGTCTCTTCTCAATTTTGAGGTATAATTTCTTTGTAATATGTTAAACTATACTTTTCTTCTATATTATATGATCTCCACTTCCTAATATAGTAAAATATTTACTTTTTTTAGTTTAAGATATTTTAAAAAACAATTACTTTTCTTTTATATTTAGAATATGTACAATAATTATAAAATAATTATTCTCTTTTTGATATAGGATCTATAAGAAAAAAAATCATATACCTTTTAATTATTTATAAATAGTGATATACTTTTCTATAATGATTGCAGATTCAGAATTAAAGAGGAAGGAAGACGAAAATGGGAGGTGGTGGTAATATGTCTGCTATGACAAGTAAAAACGAACGGAAGAAAAATCCTCTCGAAAGAGTGCCATCTTCAAAGCCGCCTTTTACACTTGGTGATGTAAAGAAGGCCATCCCTCCCCATTGCTTCGAACGGTCTCTTGTAAAATCATTTTCGTTTCTTATTCAGGATCTGATACTCGTCTCCATCTTTTATTACATCGCCAACACTTACATTCACCTCATTCCAACCCCATATAGTTATGTAGCATGGACCACTTATTGGATTGCTCAAGGTTGTGTTTGCACCGGAATATGGGTCATTGGCCACGAATGTGGTCACCATGGCTTTAGTGATTACCAATGGGTAGATGACATTGTTGGTCTTATCCTCCACTCAGCTCTTCTAACACCATACTTTGCATGGAAACATAGTCATCGTCGTCACCATGCAAACATCGTCGTCTCCTTATTGTGAATGGATTTATAGCGTTGATCACTCTTATGCACCACACTCACTCTTCATTGCCACATTATGATTCAAGTGAGTGGGATTATCTAAGAGGAGCTTTAGCTACCGTAGATAGAGACTATGGTGTGTTAAATAAGGTGTTTCATAATGTTACGGATACACATGTTTTGCATCATATATTCTCATATATATCACATTACCATGCAATGGAGGCAACAAAAGCTATCAAACCATTGTTAGGAGAATACTATAAATATGATGATACACCAATTTTGAAGGCAATGTGGAGGGATACAAAGGAGTGTATCTTTGTGGAGAAAGATAAAGATAAAGGAGTTTATTGGTACAAAAACAAGCTTTGAAAAGTTCATCAAGAAATTGTCATTTGGAATTGGTCAAATGTTAGTATTTGTATTTTGAATTCTATGTTTTTCTTGTATTGTACTAGTCAAGTGTTTGTCAACATGATGAATAATATGTCTCACTCAATGTATCATCCTATGGTGATTATAAGTTTTAATATAAAGTGTATTTATTTTCTTTTTTTAGTCTATCAAAATGAATTACAATTTTCTAAATCGAAATAACTAAATGAATTATTTTGAATTGATTTTTCAGAAAATCACACAATTAACAATAATTATCCTTTTTTTTATGTTGTAACCAAGAAAAGTCACTCGACTGAGATAAATGTGTTTACTTGTTTCATTTGAAAATAATTGTTAAACGACATATTTGTATATAACGAGTGTGTTTGGTATGAAGGAAAACATTTTCTGGAAAACATTTTCCAATTTTCTCATGTTTGGTTGGGGCAAAAGTTTTGGAAAATGTTTTCCAAATCAACTCATTTTCCTCAAAATTAAGAAAAATGACTTCCCTTCAAAAATTAAGGAAAACATTTTCCAAAGCTCTCCTTCAATTTCAAATTATATTTTTTTTTTGGGAAAAACATCAATTTTTTAAAAATTATTTTCAATTTCAAAATTTTAATTTTTCACCCGATCTCCGACCACCTTCCCCCCCAACCCCAACCCCTCCATAAAAAATTAATTTTATTTTTTAAAAATATTTTCAACTTAAAATTTTTATTTTTAAACTCCTACTACCCACCTCTACCAGCCTCGCCACCCCCACCCCCAATCCCCAAAAAAATTAATTTTGCTTTTTAAAAATACTATCAACTTCAAATTTTTATTTTTCACTCCTAACCCCTCCCCCTGCCTCCACCCCCACTACCCCCCACCCACCCACCCACCCCCACCACCACCATCCAAAAAAAATTGTTTTTAAAAAATATTTTCAATTTCATAAATTATTTTTTACAATAAAAGATGTTCCTCAAAAATATTTTTCATTCATAAATCAAACACTAAAAATCATTTCCGAAAAATATTTTCTACTCACCAACCAAACATGAGAAAATAAGTCCAAAATCTACTTGTTTTCTAGAAAAACATTTTCCAAGGAAAACATTTTCCATAGAAAACATTTCCTTCATGCCAAACACACCCTACATGTTATAATTGTTGTAATTAACTTGCTATTTAAAGTTACTTATCTTATTTTTAGGTTATTAATATATTTAATTAACTATAGATACTTGAGAAAGAAATATAATATAAATAATTATAATCACGTTATAAATGATCTCATAGTGTTATTAAAAAATAATCAAATTGTGTTATAAAAGTTATACTCTTCTGCCCAAAAGTATTAGATTCTCTAATGTAATAATGGAGTTTCTTTGTCTCATTTATGTTTTTAAAATATTCTTATTTTTATTCAGTGTGTTTTATTTGACCTATCCAACATAATTTTTTCAAAGTATAAGTCATTATGGTTTTAAAAATGGAGGATGTGAGATGAAATTCTTAAATTTCAACTTTTAAAAAAAAAACGTAGAGGGAAATAGGGGTTTAAATGAAATTCATTTTGATTTGTAGGTCGATGGATCGAGGTTAATATATGAGTGAGTCTTTTTAATTAAATTTTATTTGCAAAGTCCATGTCTATATGACAAAAGAATCAATTTGTTTTTCAATATCATATTTATTTTATGAAGAATTTGTCCGATTTTAATTTTTAGACGATAAGAATTTCAAGTTCAATAATTTTAATTATAAAAAATAAAATTGAATGAATTTACCACATAATTCTTTATAATTTGAGCGATATTTTAATATACTAAACATTCGAAATACAGTACATAACTTCTAATTATTCAACATCTTCATAGTTATTACTATTTAGAAAAAAGATCATGCAATGCAATTAAGAAATTTTAGGATTTCAACTTTGAATTGTTAATTTCAAAACATCTTTCTAAAAATATTCTTAAAAGAAGTTTTTAAGGGATGTGTCAGGTCAATATAGATCAAATAATATAAAACGGAATAAATCACTTTTAAATTTTTCTTTTTATTCTTAATTACATTTTTTAAACTTCAAAATTCTTTATTGTCTTTTTTAATATAATCAAATAGTGTAACATAAATTATACAAAATTTAATTGAGATACAACTATAGCAGGAGTCCCGTGACTCATATCTGCTCGAAGACGGAAAATATCACGAGGTGAAACTGAAAAGTCAGGATTTGGGGGTTGGGTGGGGTGGGTGAAATTGGAAAATTAAGATAAATAAAATCATTTTAATTTAAAAAATTTAAATTTTAACTTTCGATATAACATATTTAAATCAAACGATAAAAAAATATTTTTAATATATCAACCCATGTTTTAATTTTCTATTTTTATAAATATTATATCATATTAAAATAAAATATAAATTGAAACAGAGAAAGTAAGTGATACGTCCAAGTTACTCATATCGCAGAAGTTAAATATGGGGAAAGACTTTTCTACTTTGGAGTAAACATATGGACATTAATAGAGCAACTTTAGCTAAAAGAAACTTATCTTTTTTCCTTGTGTGGGTTTGGTTGGGGCCTTTTGTGTGGATAGCCACATATTTAAGCATTATCGATCGATATTTTTTAATTAAATTTTAATTCCGCCATTAAATTTGACTGTATCAATTGATATTTCTTAATTAAATTCTAATTTTCATATTGAATAAGGGAGATAGTTGTGAAATTATGAGGAAGATACGGACACGTTTTCTCATTCTCTACCTCATCTTAATATGAAGTGTTTGTGGTTTAATTAAACACCAATCCAAATTGATTCTCGATTGATACATATTTGCTTTCTTTCCTTCCGAACAACCAAACCGATAAATATCTATTAAACATATTAAATTGATTTAATTTTTATTTTAATAATAAAAAATCATCAAGATCAAATTGCAAACACACTAGTGGAAGGTAACAACATACTAAATCACACCAAGTATTACAATACAGTCACATAACACAAGTATTGTATTATTTTCTCTTACATGTCCATTTGAGCTAGAGTGATGAGAAAATGGGGACACCTGGTAAGCTAGCTCCACCATCGACGATGAAAACATTACCCGTTACATACTCAGAAGAATCATGAATTAAGTATCGAATGAGAGAGGTTAAACCTGGATCTGTCGTTCCAAGATATCTAGTAGGAAGAGTTTTATAAAGAAATTTGTGAAACCATTTCTGTTCAACTAGGCTCTCTGTTATCTCTGATTTGAAAACTCCTGGCGATATCGAGTTCAACCTGATATTCTCTCCACCCAATTCAATCGCCATTATCTGTCATTTCAATCATAATCAATTAATTCTATCACATATAGAAACAATTCATTTGTTCAATTGAAAAGAATCGCACCTTAGTAAGCATGTCTAGAGCCATCTTTGAAGTAGCGTAAGCAGTAGTTCCTGGTACTGCTATACGATTTAAACCAGCCATCGAAGTGATGTTGATAACAGATCCTCCGCCCTGTTTAGCATCGATCATATGCTTACAAACATATTTCGAAACCATCCATGCCCCTCGTAGATTCGTGTTATATGTATCGTTCCATTCCTCCTCTGTCAATTCCACTGAAGAGCTCACACTCCCTGATTATACACACTTAGTGGCCACTCAATAGAATGAATGATCTAAAGCCAAATTATAATAAGAAGACTTAAAAATTTACGTTATACTCAATTACCTCTTACGCCTGCATTGTTAACCAAGGCATCGATACGTCCAAAGGCATCCCAAGCTATTTTTACAGCGGATTCAATTGTAGCACTATCAGCAGCAACATCAAGTTCGATGGCGATTGCACGAGGGGTTTTTTCTGAATTACTGTTAATTTGATCGCAGAGAGATTTCAGTTTGTCAACACGACGAGCAGCAGCGATGATTCTGCAACCGGCTTTGGCTAAATCGATACAGAACTCTAGCCCGATCCCCGATGATGCTCCGGTCACCATCACTACTTTTCCGGTTAGGTCTTTCCATGGGTCCATTTTACTATTAAGTCTAGTTATGTAAAATGGAGTTAGAAATGTATAATGCAAATTAAAGATTTATAAATGCAGAGAGTACCAAGTTGGGTAAAATTTTAGTATATATATATATATATATATAAGAAATGATAAAATTGGCATCTAAAGTGCGTATGGACTGGGGTGGAATTTTGATGATGAAAGTTATACTGTTTATACTTAATTAATTAATTTTTTTTATATATATATATAATTAGGATTAAACTCTTTTTTAAATTTCGATTTACTTTTTCATGTAATATATAGTCAATATTATGGCCGCCTTTGTTGAAATTCCGGGGGATGTGGACCAAGAATATGGCCTCCTTTTGTTGAAATTCCAACATATGTGTTCTTTATCTTTTTTATTCGATATTTTATATTTGTACTGGTCACCTGATTATTTTAGATTTTTATTAGATGCTTTTGCTAAAGATATTTTTATACATGATGCTTAAATTTGAGACTCATAATTAAGAAAGGAGCAACCTCATCCACCGCACTATATCATTTGATAATATGTGTTATTTATGTTTATGCACTTTACATCCCTTAAAAAGATTAGCAAACCAACGCTACTTAAACCATTTCCATCAATAAGGGTGTATAAAAATTGAATCAAACTGCAAATAAAAGAAAATGTAACTTATAGTTTGATTTGATTTGATTTGGTATTAGAAAGTAAAACCTAGCTATATTTGGGATGGTTTGATTTTAACTAAAAAATAATAATTCGAGACCAAACCAATCCAATATGAAAAACCGAAGGTTGTAACACACGCTGTGATGGATGCATAGACATATATGCTCCCCATGGTCCTAAACTGAGAGACAGCGGGTGTGCATCACTAGGTCAGACATGCATCACTGTACTTGACATTGTATTCAATTGCATTGCACATATTTATCATTAGTAAACTTGATATTGTGTTTTGTGATCTTGTGAGTGTCTTTCTGTGAAACTTTGATTGATGAATATTGAGCTTGTTGTTGATTATATGTAATTGTTAGAGTGTTGTTGTTGAGCTGTATGTTATCTGAATTATGAACGATTAGGTTGGCTTGATTTTACGCAGGTTGTAGTTGTGGAGGTTGTGATTGATGAATATTGAGCTTGTTGTTGAGAATATGTGATTGTTAGAATGTTGTTGTTGATATATGTGCTTGTAAATTGTGAACTGTTACGTTGGACTGGTTTTATGCAGGTTGTGGCTGTGGAGGTTCAGTTGATGTGTGAGGAGTACCCGTATTCCATCTCCTTAGCTTGTGTTTAGAGGTTTACTTTCTGTGTACCCTGTGGTTTGGCACTCACCCTTGTCATTTCAGCGGGCCTTCTTTCTCCTTTATTATGATCTTATTATATTCTAGAAACAATATCATTTGAAACTTGTATCTCTTTCAATTTTTGTTTTAACACATTCAAGGTTTGTACACGTGACAATCAAAATTTGGAAATATTTTTGAGTTGGTTATAAAATTTCTGCATTTATTGTAATGGTTGAGTTTTAGACTGACTTGTCTTTATGAGATAAGACGAGTGTCATCACGTTTATTTTTTTATTGTAACAATAAAAGAATGGAGAATTTGAACTATTTAGACATGGTTGTAAAGGAGGGCATGAGGCAGCATTCTGTAGCGCCACTTTGGGTTAGTAAAAAGCAGAGCAAATCATTTAATGGCTATTCCTACTTATAGACTAAAAAAGAATGCTTAATCTCAAAACTATACAATATTGTAAGCTTTACATATATTCTACCTTCCTCAAATTGTATTTATAATATTTCACGGGATATATTGTAGCTGTTGATTATCTCTTCACAAATAATAGACTTGGCTAAAATAGTTAGCCTTAATCAAATAAAATTTGTGCAATGAAAACAAATATTTTACCATTAGTTCTTTTTAACATCTTCGTTCACTGGAACATTTCTACAATCTTTGATGTAATGTTAGAAAGTAGCCCTAAAATATGACAGTTTAAATCAAGAACATAAGTTACATATTATAGGATTGTTTAATTTTTTATTCATTCTGGTCTAAATTCAATTCCTTGAACAATAAGGCCACCTTTAAATATCAATATGCTCAATCTCCATCAACCGCGCTTCAACATCTTCATCATCTCCTGTGTCGTTGATAAATTTTCTCAATTCTATTTCCATCCATCCATCAACTCTATTTTGTGGATGTTTCACACTACGTCTCCTAGATTTTTTTCCAACTGAACTCACCCTGCTAGCTTGTTTCTCTGCATCGCACGTTTATCCCAAAATACTTAAAACAATTCTTCTATGACAAATGATAAAATTTAAATGACATATTTATGTTACTACAAAAAAAAAATCAAATACAATAGATAACAAAAATAACAAGCCCATAAGTTGAGATTAGAAATTCTTGCAAATTCGATAGTACTTTTCTAACATAGATATAGTACTCTAATTTAATGATAAATACATATTGTAATGAAAATTTATTTATCTTGTGAAACTAACAATTATGCATGAACAATAAAAACTAAATTGATGCATATATTAAATGCATCATGATCAATCCAAATATGGTTAAAAGTCCTAAAACCTTGTATTGATTCAAATATATGGAAATTAGTAAAGTAAGCAAAAAAGGAAAAAAGAAGGTGGGGTGGGTGTAAGGGATGTGGCTGATAAGTACATGAAACTGAAGATGGTGGAGAAAAAGACTCAAGAAACTGTGAATATTTTAACCAAATAAAATAATAAAAAGACTTATTTATAATGTGATTTTAAGAGTAGTAAAAAAGACAATTTATTATTAGATGTTAGGAGAAATAGAAGAGATTCACATTATTACAAATGTTTGGAGTAGTTGAAAAGACCTAAATTATTATGAGATAGTCTTTTTTCATTTTTTTAAAACAAAGATTTAATTTCTGAACTCAATGCATTATACCTACATCCAAAGAGAATGCTAAAAGCCTAAAGCATTAATTTCTGAACTTAATGCATTATACTTATATCCAAAGAGAATGCTAAAAGCCTAAAGCATTGTCATATTAAAAGTAAATGAACTATTAGTCAAATGAAATTGGACTATACTTAATTTAATTTACTCAAATTCATCATTTTTGGATTTTAAAGGAATAATTTAATAGATTTTTTAAATATATTTTTTGATACTTTAATTAAGTCTAGGGATAAAATGATAATTTAACTTTTTATTATGAAACTTTTCATGTTTAGTATATATATATATATATATATATATATATATATATATATATATATATATATATATATATATATATATATATATATATATATATATATATTAAGAATGTTATACAATGAAAACAATAAAGAAACCTAAACATTAAACAAAACAAATAAAAAGAGATAAACAGAAGAGAGCATAGAGAGTTATACATTTTTTCTAACTATTTTGAGTATGTACGATCTTGTGTCAAATGTCACTATTTATAGATAGGATCGAAGAACACAAAAGTTGTCATGGCTCATGTATATGACATTAACTCATATGAGATCATAAATGAGAGGTGGGATTGAAAATCATAATGAAACTAATTAGTGAAAGTTATTATATTTACATAAAGGAGAGTGAACATTAATACAAATATTTATATATAAAAAACTATATATAGTAATATAGATCCGATTTTTTATATATATTTACATAAAGGAGAGTTAGTGGAACATTAATACAAATATTTATATATAAAAAAAATTATATATAATGTAGATCCGATTTTTTTCTTTTTGGAGGACAAACACAACCATTCATATTTCCAATTGGAACACAAAAACAACAAAAAATTCATAATTTACTCCAACATGAAATCAATACAAAGATATTTCGTAGACATTATGGTGGTTGATTCATGACTAATATGATGAGTTACTATTTAATATCGAATTTATTAAATAGTTAAACATTTTAATTTAATATAGAAGTAAAACGGTCATCTATCTTTTGTCTTAACATTCTTTCTACTTTTAAGCGTATGTTACTCTTACGAAACAAATATAAACTTCTTAAAATCCATAAAGACATTATAAAAAATTCTTCAATTATTAAAATAAATTCAAGTTCGTAACAGTAATGAAGGTAAACACTAAATATCTATTTAGCAAATAAAGAAGTCATATCCAATACTTATCATGAAAAATAGAAGCAACAAAGTAATTCAACTGCATGCAAAAAAATCATATATTTATCCATGAAATTAAAAATCTACCTCATAAATGGTGACAACAAAATTTTAATAGTTTATTTTCATGTGAAAAATCAAATCCTTAAACAACAATTAAAGAATTGAGCATGAAATATATGATAAATAAAAAATTAAAACATTAGATGGAATACAAAATACAAAAGAACATACCATAAGAACTTTATGTAAAAAAGGAGAGGAAGATGAGAGTCTTACATTGTCTAAACCAAATTCAACTACACAATATTTTCTGTAAAAGAAAACCTGAAAGAGAAAACATATAAATTAGGGATGAAGAATAAATTTTTGGGGATTGTAATATATAACAGTTTCTTTTAATACTTTTCATTTGAAATGTTTGAACTTCCACCTAGCAAATTAATGTAATCTATTTCATTCATTTGAATGACTTTTTATCTTCCATTAAATCTTAATTACAATAATTTAAATTGGATACTTAACATTGATTATTTAATTAGTTATTAAAATATATTTTTACATTTTGTACATTAAAAAAAATATTTAAGTGAAGAACAAAATGATAATTCAATTTTGAAGTTAGGAGCTTCAAACTTTTAATAATATATGATATATATATATATATATATATATATATATATAACTTAAACTCGTTCAACCAAAAAACTCGGACAAAATGAAGAGAGTAAAATAGAAGTACCTGGAGTCACGGTGAGAAGTCAATTCTCAATAACATGGTGTATCAACTGCCCATGCAATAGCAAGTTCTCTTGCTGATATCATAAAACATTTCTTCCCTGTTTTCTTGTCAAGTGAAAAGCTCTGTTTTCAAAATATGAAAAAAAAAAGTCTCAGATACATAGCACATTAGAAAATTAGTTATTTCTCATTATTAATGTATAAACTATTTAATTTTGCATTTTCAATTTAAATAATTGTCATCATGTTGTTTTTAGTAGCTTTGTTTGATCTTCTAAACTTCCACTTGTTGCTGAGAGTTCGATTCTCCACCTCTCCCATTTTCTGTCTCCCACCCCCGATTTTTAAACCACCAACAAGCATTAGCTCATTAATTTTGATTTGCATCACTAACATTATAGTAGGTTTTAGTGCTTCGATAGTTCCATTCAATGCGACTCACTTCCTAGATTTCAACTATGAATATTCCTCGTTTGATAAGTTTCCTCTCCCCTCTCTAAACTGAGAAAGAAGAAAGAAGGATCGAGTCTTGTCGGTCTGTTGCTTCGAATTCATTGAGTTGGGTGTTGTTTCCTTTTCCTAGTTAATACTCAAACTCGAGACCTCAAGTCCAGGTTGATGAACATTACCATTATACCACACCAACACTCCGTGGTGGAGTTAGCATAGTTTACGAATCCAGTAGTTTTGGTTCAAACACTATTATGTATTTTTAAAAACTGAGATAAAGACACTAGTACTTCCTAGACTATAACTGAAATTCAAAAACACATCTTAACTAAACTAAAGTTTTATAATCATTCACTGAACTTATTTTTTTATAAATTTGTACACCTTTTTATCTACTATATTAGAAACAACTAGTTTCAACATGTGTGCTTATTGTCTATTTAATTTAGTTTTAGGGTAGTTTAATCTTTTATCACTCAAGCTCTCCACATGTTATGTTGCTACTATGAGGCATGTGTCGCGTCACAAATTGAGACCGCCAGCTGTTTCTTTTTTTTTTTCAAAGTGTAAAAGTGATATTTTTTGTCATTTACTTAGTTGCTTTAATAAATATTTTACTTTATTTATAGGGAAAATGCACAAGTACCCCCTCAACCTATGCCCGAAATTTCAGAGACACACTTATACTATACTAAGATCCTATTACCTCCCTGAACTTATTTTATAAGTAATTTTCTACCCCTTTTTAGCTTACGTGGCACTAGTTTGAAAAAAAAGTCAACCATCGTTGGGCCCACAAGATAGTGCCACGTAGGCTAAAAAGGGGTAAAAAATTATTAATAAAATAAGTTCAGGGGGTAATAGGACCTTAGTATAGTATAAGTGTGTCTCTGAGATTTCGGGCATAGATTGAGGGGGTACTTGGGCATTATCCCTTATTTATACTCGAAATTACGTAATTCTAAATTTTGCTTCAGGCCGCACCATTAGTAGCAGGAGTGGCTATAGTTCCTGCTCCATATGTTTCAAAATCAGACTTCCCATTGAGAGAATGCACAAGTTTTATGAAAGAGGTTTTCACCCTAAATTGAGCAGATGAAAGCAACTCTAATTCTTAGTGTCAGGGTCTGTTCTCTCATTCATTTTAACACGTTGTTGTAGTTGCTATGTGAGATATTGTTTATGTAATTCAAAAATTAAATCATCTCCTCGAGTTTGAAGGTCTACCGGAAGCAGTTTCCTTACCCTCATAAAGTAATGATAAGGTTTGCATATACTACACCCTCCATAGGCACCACCTTTGGAGGGTATAGTATACGCAAAGGTTTCAACTCCTATACAACACTTATCAGTGCTTTTAATCTTTCTCATGCCTTCTTGAACCTGTTACATTTGCACCACAATTTTGAGATTCTTATTTGATATATAAGAACAACAACACGAGTAGTCTTTCTCTTTCATTTTCCTTTCTCGATTTCATTACACTGACATCAATATCTTCAACAAGAAAAGCACTGAAGCAGATAGAGTGAGGGAAGCACATAGGAAGACACTTTGCTTGGAAAGACGAAGAACAGTGGATTCGCATTCTAGGCTACACGAAATAATTGTTGGCCTTTAAATATTCCAAATCTCAGAGTCAGTAGGTAAAATTAGCCACCAGAATATTGAAGATAGATTATAATCCTTCTATAAGAAAAATATACACTAATTTCAATTTTTTTTATCATATATAATAATTGATTTGGTTTCCTTCATCATAATTCTAGAATTTACTCAACTTCTTTACCTATGCAGTCCAATATTTGTATTCTCAACCCTAACTTAATGTCGCAGCGACAATTATAGTGTGTTGATGACATGAAAGATGGAAACTACCTCTTTGGTTGTAGTTCTATAATGGGTATAACTACATTAAAAAAAGGCCTAAGTCATCTGTAGCCCCTTAAAGTTGTCTGCATAATTCATTTAGACACCTTAACTAGGACCTATACCTATTGAACACCTCTACCCTCTAGAATTTGAACCATTTAAACACTTTATGCAGATGTGGCATAAGAAGTGTGATGCACGCTTGGTAGGCGCGTGAAATCGTAATTTTAACATTTTCCTTTTTCTTTTTCAATTTTTTCTTTTTTTTTCCTTTTTATTTTTCTATATTTTCTTTTTCTCTCTCTTTTTTTTTAAAAAAAAAAAATAACAATCTTGTATCTTTGCAGATAACTCCCGTCATTTCTGCAGCCATTCTTGAAAACAATTCGATGTCACTTTTTTCTTTTGTTCTTAATTTTGTTTAATTGATTTTCATATCGTTATATTATCAATTTTGTAGATGTAAAAAGAACTTCCCTTTTTTCTGAAAAAATAAAGATCAATATCGACGGTTCTTTATCGAAAAAATGAAGATATAAATCTATATCTTCTTCGCTAAAAAAATGGAGACCAGCAATGGTGAAGAAGGGTGAGTATTAGGAAAAGGAAGAAAGGGATCGGGGTTGGGATGCAATGGGAGGTGGGTGAGAGGTGTACAATTTTATTTTTTTTTAAAAAATGTTAGGAAACTTTTCTTTTTAATTTTTGACTTATTTATATTAAGAAATTATAATTATATTTCTTTTAAATTAAAATGTCACGTGTCTTTATTTGATTTGTTATATTGACACATCATATGCATGTGTATCACACGCACTTCCTTTTTTTACCCTGTGTCAGAAAAATGTTCAATAGGTATTTATTTTTTAAGATTGAAGTGTCTAATAGGAAATGGGGTCTGTTAAGGTGAATAAATAAATTATGCGGACAACTTTAAGGGGCCACACATGACTTCGGCCTTAAAAAAATTTCAAAAATATTTGATACTTGTGCTTATTTTTCTCAAATGCAGGCACAAGACAAAGATTATTATTTCGGCATCTAATGCTTCAAATATTCAAAGTTTTGATTCGATATATTTCAAGCATGATTGTTATTCCATTATTTATGTTGTATTCTGCTCTTACAAAAGGTTGATTGTATATGAATTTACCAGCATTGCTACAACTCGAACAAGCTATTTAGAAGTATGTGAATTCGCAATGCTAAATTTATTATCAGTGACTTTTAAACAATGTCTTAATCTAACTTACTACTTCACTTAAGGAACCTATTGGTCTCGACTTTTTTGCCTTAGATTCTCGGTGAAAAAAAGAAGAAAGAAAGAATAATATAGACTTTTCATAATAGACTAATAGCTCTATCACGTATCCTATTTTTATTGTAGGTTTATTATTCAAATTATGAGTGTATCCCATTACGTAACGTCGGAGAATGATACAAATAATATACTATGATATGATACGATATGAAAGAATATAATATAATACGATACATTATGAAATCCATCCAAATAGTAACCACTTAAATTTAGAGAGAATATGTCATAAATAGTCTATTATTTGTAGGAATAGGTCTAAAAATGCTACTTCACTATACACTTGTCTATTTTATAAAGTATTTAAAGAACTTATTAAGTTTGAATCCATTAATATACTTCCGCCGTCCATTATTGTTTGTCAGATATACTAAAAATAATTATTCAAAATTAATTATCAATTTAAACAATCAAAAAACTATTAGTCACCTTTTTTCAGTTCTGCTCTTAATCATTACATAACTACTGATTTCAAAAAGTAATAACTATTTTAATGTGAAAAAAATTGTTTTTATAATTTTCAAAAAGTAATAAATTATTTTTCTTAAGAATTGTATAGTCTTATCCTGACAAACAATAGTGGACAGAAAAGGTTAACGATTTTAGTTCTTTACGTATTCAAGAACTTATCAAGTTTGATTTCTATTTAATTTTTATACAAATAGTTTAAATTTATACTAATGAAACTCATACATCCGTGAATTTAAATACTTAAATTAGCAAGTAACCATAAAAATATCACCATTTATATCAAAAGAACATAGCATAAGTTACACATTATGGGATTGTACAATTTCTCTTTCATTCTGGTCTAAATTCAATTCCTTGAACAATAAGTCCGCCTTTTCCATCAAGATGCTTAATCTCCATTAATCGCGTTTCAACATCTCCATCATCTCCTATATCATTAATAAAATTTCCCAGTTCTATTTCCATCCATCCATCGACTCTTTTTCGTGGACATGTCATGTAATTAACATTTTCTCCGACTAAACTCAAAATGCTAGCTCGTTCCTCAGCTTCTTTATCGCTCACACGATTCACAAACCTAACAAATGCATAAGCAATATCTAGTCCATAATGTTCCTCTGCCAATTTGAACACTAAATAAACAACATATTTAGTTCTTTTTGACAACATTTGTGATCCAATCGTGCCTCGTATATCAAGCCAACATACAGTGTGGAGATGAGCCACTTCTGAAAATCTACAAAATAAAATGTATCGTCTCAAAATAATGAGTATAAGCTATATATACCATCGATAGTCAATGATCGAGTCTATATTTTCACTAAGAAGATTCAAAAAGTAATCGCGCATGATAAAAATTAGGAAAATTGTTTTACCAAACAAAAATCATAAAAATGGAAGAACCTGGACTGAGGGTGAGCAATCCATTCCCAGTACCATGGTGTATCAACTCCCCATGAAATAGCAAGTTCTCTTGCTGATATCATAAAACACTTCTTCCCTGTTTTCTTATCAAGTGAAAAGCTCTGTTTTCAACAAATAAAATTAGCTAAAAATTGTGGAAAAATGCACAGGTATCTCTCTCAACCTTCCAAAATTTTAGAGATACACTTATACTATTACTTTCTTGAACTTATTTTATAAGTAATTTTTTATTTCTTTTCGAACTACGTGCACGAGCTTGAAAAAAATCAACAGCATCAGGCTCACAAAACAATATCACGTAGGCAAAAAAGAAATAGAAAATTATTAATAAAATAAGTAAGGAGCTTAGTATATTATAAACGTATCTCTGAGATTTCAGAGATAGATTGAGAGGATAGTCGTACATTATTCTAAAAATTGTTTCTCGAGTACATAAAAGTTATTTCCCATTCTAATAGCTTTTGATCCAGTAAAAAAGCAAAACATTGAATAATTGTCAAATTTAGACCTAAAATCAATTGAATACATACCAATTTGCCTCCATCCATTAAAACAGGGGAATCACAGAGACTAAAGTAAAGCTCCTTTTTCGACGAACAAATCCTCGGAGAGACATATCTGGAGCTAATATCTTCGTAATCCTCCGGCAAAAACTTTCCCCAGAGAAGGTCCGATTCAGCAGCGGAGTTGAATCCTCGAGAAACTGCAGATGAAATCGCAGCGTCCTTCGGAGAAGTGAAGGAGAGAATATCAGAAACACAACCCTCCGGCAATAACCGGAAAAAATCCATCGGAAAATTCTCTATCTTCTCTCTATTATATATATAAACCAAACTGAGACTTTTATACTTATACAGTTAAGTATTACTCCTCTGTTCGCACTTTATCACTAGTTAATTTAATTAATTTTAATTTGATATTTTAAATAAAAAATTAAATATATGAAAAATAGTATAAATTATAATCTTTTGCATATTAGATTAAAAAAATACATATAAAAATGTTAATCAAAATTTTTATAGCTTGACTCTAAAAATAAAAATCATGACAAATCAATACGGTATTAGAAAGTAGTAATTTTTAACACCCTGTTTGGATGATTCTTTTTTGTATTGTATTGTTAGTTTAAATGTAATATCAAATTTGATTAATTAAAAATTTTATTATATTGGATCGTCTAATTTCATTCTTAGCTAATGACGAAAAGACTCATTTTGTATAACGATTGATTTGGTGTGATCGTATAGTTACCTCAATATTTTTTTAACTTAATATATAAACGTATTTTTTAACTTGATTTAAACTGACATCTATGTCATCTATCTTTGATTATTCACAGGTAAATTTTATGGTCAACTAACTTTGCGTCCAAGCAAACTTAGTGGCCAAGTAACTTTGTCACCAAGTTTTTTAGCCTACATCTCCTCTTTGTAACATGAAAGATGAGCAACAAGAAGTAAAATATTTCAATAATATAAGAAAATTATTACTATTACTTTTTCTCTCTCTATCTCTACTCTTCTTAATTTCAATTTATTACTCTTCTTAATTTTAATTTATTATCTTTATTTTATAACATGTTATGAGCACGAATTTCTAACCTATCTCAACATATAAATGGGAGAGAACTTTTAATATGGTAAATATCAGATACGTATTTTACCAAGCATTTAATTACGAACAAATTGTCAACCATCTAACTAACCTACCTCCTGTCCTAATCCATGTACTCCGTAATCTTGTATCTGAGGTCATGATCACCCAAGGAAAAAAAGTGCAAGATAGGAAAGAAATCAATTATTGAATGTTATTTACACAGAAAGCAAACTCACAAGTGAAATTATATATGTATTAGTTTCCTTCCCTAAATATTAGTACAATACACCATCATGCCACAGTACTATACATCATTTGATTGTACAAAAAAAAAAGAATTTTACAAATGAGTTAAAGAAGAAAAACTGTAAGTGTCCTAAGCCCCTAATTTCTGTTAAGAGAGCAATTGAAAGGGGGAAAAAAAAGTAGTTAGTAAAAAAAGAAAATCAACCTTTACACTTTCTTTTTCTGCAGTCTCCCTTTCAACTGTCGAATTTTCGCGTCTACTCTGGCTGTGAACCCAATCTTAGTCTTCTGTCTTGCTTTAGATCCTTCTCTCTTCCACATATGACGATCTTCAACGTCTTTCCTATAATATTTGATTTCTTGAATGATGTGATGATCCAACGGATTAAACGATCTTTGAAATGCAATGTGAGCTAAGTATGGCAGAGTGCACATCATAGTTACTAAAAGAGTAGTGCACCAGTAGATTGGAGAAGGAGCTAGAGCTTCCTCCAGTATTCTGAACGCGTACTTAGAATAGATTGGTGCTATCCTTCCGTAGATCAACAGGACTATGTACCAAGTAGCAACGCTTCCCCAAATAAGAATATGTTGTATCCATGTGAAATGGCTCATTGTAAGTGCAATCTGGCAGTTAACAGCCCATATGACACACGTAAACATTGTAGTGCCCAGAGCAGTCAAGTCAGCTGTCTGACCATCAGAACGGAAGGCTTGATCGTAGAAGAGGATTATATTGAGGAAGAAAATGATGAGGGACGTGTAGATACCATTGCCAAGCCACCCGAGTATTCTATGCCAGTCGAAGAACAAGTTTTTGGTCCCTTGTTGATACAGAGCTGGAAACTGCAGAACAATTTAGCAGACATGAACTCTTTCCAGAGGGAACGAGGATGGTAGATGGTCTGTGTAAAAAGTCAATTTTTTTAGAAATCAAGAGGAGAAGATATCCACCTTTAAACAAACATCAGAAGGCACATCCTGCTCGAATACTCCAAGTGCAATTACAGGCAATGACGTAAGAATGACGTTGAACAGCATCATATATGAATCATCATAGACAGACTGCCCCGAAAAGCCAGCAAAAGCCTCAAAGTAAAAGAGTGTGAGGCCAAAGCAGATGTTTTTGTAGAAGAAATAGCATATCTGAAAACGCACAAGATTACGGTGCAAATCAGAAAAAAATATGAGCAGAATCTAGCTAGAATCACAAAAGTACACTTGAATCTACTTTAGGGTAGCATTTGATGTTACCAGCCACATATATTTCATCATCTACCTATAAAATGAGACAGATATATGATCATTACCATCTGAGCTATTCGTTTGTAGCACCAATGCCCATGTACAACAAGAAGTCTCTCCAGGTACCGGAACTGAGCAATAGAAAAGTCACTCGCCATCACAGCCTGCAACGAAGCTGACAATTATATAAAGCCCAATTACAGTATCAAAGAGGAACTGAAACAAGACATGTTTGCCAAGCAGGAATTTGTGTGCTTCATTTCCTAGCTGATGTTTTATGATATGTATTTTTATTTTTGTCATTCTGTTTATATTATTGAGGCCCAAATAACACTTAAATGCACCACTAACCTGCATTCCTTCTGCACCACTGATACCAACTCCGATGTCCGCTTCTTGAATCATCCCAACATCATTTGCACCATCACCAATTCCTAAGGTGATCTTTCCAGTTCCCTCTTTTACTAACCTAGTAACCTGATCCAAACCGATTGCAAATAAATGTTACTATGACCAATTTCATGGCTGAATAACCAAGAAGAATTGCAAAAGTCAATCTGGCATGTCTTACCAAGGCCTTCTGCTTAGGAGATACACGACAGCAGATGACAGAAGCACAATTAACCGCTAAACTCAAAAATTGATGCTTCATATCATTCTCCAACGCGTAAGCTAGAGTTTTCCCATCGATAATCAAGGCAAATGCAGCATGAGGATCCATTTCATGTTTGATCATTTGAGAAGCATTCATGATTTGCTTCAGAATGTTCTCTCTCATAGCCTAACCAGTAAAAAAAAAAGCAATGGGAACTCCATCAACTACTATAAATTTCCTCAGGAATATTTTAGCATGCTTGTTTTAGAATTGCCTACCAGCTTAGAATCTTGGGCCACTGAGTCTGCATTCATCGTAGTTATGCATATCTGTTTCATTCCTTGTCGAAGCAAACTACATGCATAGCTGCAAGGAAACAAGAATTATACTTTAGGCATTTAAAAACCAAATAACTAAATAAGTATGAATGGTAGAAGGCATTTCTCTTTTTAGGAGACAGACCCAATGTTGATGGCTGTTTCCATCTTATCACCTGTCAGTACCCAGATTTTGAGACCAGCTTGCGCTAGTTTATCTATGCACTGAGGAACCTGATCAAAGCAAAAAGACTGAATTAGTCAGAAACAGCATATATTATGTGCAAGAAATTATATTTTGAATTTTGTAACAGCATAAGTTACATACTCCCTTCTGTAGTTTATCCTCGACAGCAGTTGCACCAACAAGGATCAAGTCCCGTTCCATGGCATCAGATACCTTTTCAAGCATGGCATCTCTGTCACCGCCAATGGTAGATTTTGCTTTAGAAAACTCCTCATTCCAGGCTGAATACTCTGCCTCGTCAAGCTTTTTGTAGGCAAGTACAAGTGTACGCAATCCTGCTTCACCATATTCATTTAAATGTTTTGTCATAGCTTCCTCAAACTTCCTCCCATTCTTTGATAATCTCTCATAGATGATGCTGCATAATCCAAAAAAATTTTGAAGTTATATATTAAAAAAAATTCATAGACCATTTGCATAAGGTTTAAGAAATAGCCAAGAAGAGAGATTCTCATAACTTTTACTCCCTCCATTTCAATTTGTTTGACATAATATCCTATTTAGTCCGTTTCAACAAGAATGTCTCTTTCCTTTTGGGCAGCTCTTTGATTTCAACTTTCCATGTGGCATGCACAAGATTAAAAGACATTTTGGTACATTTTACATGTTTTTAGTTTTAAGATCACAAAATTTACAAGTCTTATTTACTTTGTCAAACTCCGTGCCGAGCCAAAAATCAGACAAACAAATCAAAACGGAAGGAATAAACATATTGTAATTTACAGACAATGTAACGGTTATTTCATAGCAAAATATTCACTTCGAGCACCTACTTTAAAGGGATGAAGGAGCAGATGCAAAGTTCATAGTAACAAAAAGGACATAGGAGGAAAAACCTGTCTGCTCCTTTACAGAAGAGAAGAATCTGGCCACTCTCATCCCGAACTATAACAGACATTCTCTTCCGCTTGCTGGTGAACTCCAACAGATTGAGAAGTTTGAATTCCCTAAATAAACAGTAACACTATGTAAAGTTACAAAATAGCACCATACTACAAGCAGTATTCAATTGTTGAGAGCAAGTTATGAGTACTTGAGACTCTCACCGTTCAATGGGCTCTTGAAAAGAAGGATATCTTTCCCGTACAAAAATGCTTGATTGAGTTCTTCTACAAAATTCAAAGCCAAATTCCCTTGCCGCAACAAGAAATGCTGCTTCATCAGGTGACTCTGCTTCATAGTTAAAGTTTCCAGTCTCCTCGTTTAGCTCGGGAATAGCAGAATGACAAACTGAAAGTATCCTAAAAAATAACAAGATGTCATTTACATTTGGCTCATTCATCCAATGTCCATCCGTAAGGCGATCATCCTCAAAGCTGAAACCCTTAATTGCAGGTTTAAAATCATCTTTAGAAGTGACGACAGACTCTAATTCAATTTCTGATTCACCAAAATCATTTTCATTTTCAGGTCTCGGCGATCCAATATCATGGCCACCGATGTCCGCAGCCATCTGCTTTGCAGCTGCAAGTTCTACATCACTGGCACGCATTCCATATGCAGTACCAGCAATTGAGCATTTTAAGAAATCCATTTGGTTGCATGTCAAAGTACCAGTTTTGTCTGAGAGGATGGTATCAATCTGCCCCAACTCCTCATTTAAGTTTGATGTCCGTGCTTGAGCAGGAGTTCCAGACTCATCATCGTACATAAGTATATCCTGGTTTATGAACAATGCCTGTAGAACCTTGACAACTTCAATGGAAACATAGAGGGATATCGGAATCAGATACCCGTATAATATTAGTGCAGTGATCAGATGCAAAATGCCTGACACCTCAGGCTTCTTTGGATCAACCACATTATTCACTTCGTTCATAGGTTGCAAATACCACCAGTTTGGCAATTCGAACTTTGCATCAACGGCAAAGCCAATTGAACTGGCAAATGAGATTGCGAGAAGGACGAAGAAAAGTAGATAGATAACCTTGTCCATCTGTAGTTCAATCCTACTCCTTTTAGAAGGAGAATCTGTCGAATTCTGCATAACTTTGCTATCATGACCGGTAAATACAGCAACTCCATAGATATAAGCTGTATTCCTAAGCTTTGAATCCCTGAGGAGAATCTGACTAGGATCGAGAGGATAAACCTGACGTTCATATTCAAGATTTCCCACAAAAGTGTAAAGGCTAGGATTAGGATCTTCACATTTTATGGTTGCACTGAAATGCTTGAAAGCCTCATCATCCTCTAAAGGTAGAGTAACTTCCAATGCTCTTTTTACTTTCAAGTTTGTCTCTCCATCTAAGTTCATAGTTTCCACATAACAGATTCCATCTTCATAACTAGACGATAAAAGAAGTAAATCAGCCGGGAAAAACTGATCCTTCTCCACTTTCACTATGTCTCCAACCTGAATCTTCATCCAAGACTTAGGACAAAACACACCACCTTCCTTATGTACACCAACTTTCCTATGATTGACCTTCATATCCTGTACAAACCTCCGTGAGTCTTCCAACGCCTCCTTTGCCATACTCAACCCAACCACAAAAACCAAAGGAGCTACCATACTAAAAGCTGAAAATGGTGAAAGATTTGTTGTGGCTGATACAATTGCAGCCATGAGAAAATACAAGTTAGCAACACGCCTGAACTGCTCAAATAACGCCTTTGGTAGGAATGTAATGATGTTATACTTTGTGGTGGTTACATAGTTGGTGCAATACTTGAGAGGTTTCTTCTCATGGAAATAAGGCTCATTACAATGTACTTCTCTTGAGAATCCTGGACCTAACTGATGAGGGTTGCCATCTTCTGTGGCACGTGATCGATAACAAGCAAATGTATGCAAACTGCTCCTTCTGATCTTTGCCCTTATCCTGCCTCGCGCCATTCTTGTTTTCCCTCTCAAGCAATGCCTTAATCAGTTGCATCACCACATGATAAAACTATCCAAAAACCAAAAAACAATTTTTAAAAAAATCAGTTTTTTTTTTATCTTGATTTTTTCGGATACCCAGAGTAGTAGCAATTAGGCCATCCTCATGCAAGCATCCTGTTTTTTCTTCTTTTCTTTTTTTCCTTTTTTTTTTTTTTGAATTTTGGGATACCCCAGAGGAATTAGGCCATGCCTGTAACAGAAAAGGTGATACAAATTAACCACAGCTCATCTAATTACTAACATCAAGATTGAACTTCAACATTTTTTTTCTTGAACAAATTTGAGTCATATTAAGCTATAAATTCCATAAAGATTTAATTTTTACTAACAATCAAGAAAAGATTTCAGCTTGCACATAACAAACATAAAAAAAACAGAAAACCAAAATTACAACAGGGCAAACTTTCAAGGTTTAAAAATAACTATATCAAGAAAATATTTCAGCTCAGCTACAACATTTTGATCATAAGAACCAGAAAAAACAAGAAACAGGGTACAAAGACATTTCTTCAATATCTTCAATAACTATTCATTTCTCTCACAACCCATTTCAAGAAAAGATTAAATTTTTACTACATATAAAACTTTATTTGAAATATTTCAGCTATTTTGCACATAAAGAACCAGAAAAAAAAAACAAGAAACAGGGTATAAAGGCATTTTCTTCAATATCTTCCATTAACAACAACCTATTTCCTCAATATCACAACCCATTTCAAGAAAAAGCTATTTTGCACATAAAAAACAAGAAACAGGGTACAAACCCATATCAAGAAAAAGGGGTACCTGAAAAAGGAAAATGTAATGTTTCTTTTGTTGAGATCAAAATGATATACAGAAAGAGAGAGAGAAACAAAGAGAGAAAAAGGACAATGAGGAAGGAAGGGAAAGAGTCTGTTTCTCTCTCTCTCTATCTCAAAGTCCAAAGCAATGCCAGTATTTTAGGAGAAGAAGAATAGCTTTAACAAAGAGAGAGGCCACAGCTTGTTTCTTCTTCTTCTTCTTCTTCCTCTTGTTGGTATGGACATCAAAATCACTGCTTTTTTTTCGGAACTTTTAGTTGGATTTGTTTTTATTTTTATTATTATATGCTCTCTTGTCTCTCTTTGGACTCAACACATAAAATTATGCCGACTATATTGGATATATAAACCAATGCTAAATCTTAAAAGCTACCTTTTGCCTAGATTCTCAAATATTTTTAAAAAATTTATTTTAATTCTAATTTTATCTATCATAAATTTTAAATGAAATATGAATATAATCGTGAAAGATCACGATAACAGATATAAATCATTAATTTGTATATGAAAAATTGATTTTATAACTTATAATTGGAACTTGAAAATGAGTATGGCGATCCGACTCGAATAAAAATTATAGAAATTATGTACTATATAATTTTGAACAAAATAATGAGTGATTTTATGAAATATAAATGTTTGAAATAATTTTGAATTTCTTTTAAAAAAATAGATCATAAAATTTAGCTCAAATACTTATTTTCTTGGTATTTAAAGATTTGAATTATTTGTTAAAAATATTTACCAAATGATATTTGGCTAAATTTTTTTCAAATTTATTTGAAAATATCGATGGCCAAATGGGTTATGGGAGGTTGTGCTATTTGCCAGTGCTCCAAAAAAAAATATTGTTGCTATTTTCTTAATTTTATTTTATGTGATATGAATTTAGCATTGTATTTATAGAAAATAAATATTGTATGTGGTATTATTCAATTGAACATTGTATTTTAAAAAATGAAATTTGCAGTGTATAACAATTTTTTAATTATTTGAGTGTTTATAGTTCTATTCAAAGTAGAAAAAAAGATAATTATAATTATAATAAAAAGATATTTTTTTTGAATTTTTTATTTCAAAAAAGAAGATATTATTACATAAAATAAGGCGAAAGGAGTATCTATTATTTTTATATTTTGATTATTGTAATTTTTTGTTTTGTTATATGTTCACTTTCCTTACATCTTTTTTTATTAGACTACTTTAGATTGCTTTTTAAAGACACCATTAAATATAGTATCGTACCTTTAAAATAGGATAATATCTATTTATGTTATACTTTCTTTAAAAACTCATTTTATAAAATTATGTTAAATAATTTATTGTTGTGTAAAGTTTTTAGCTAAAGAGTGATATATTTTGATCTTATAAATATAACTCTTAAAGCATTTTTAGTTACTTTAAATTTACTAAAGTATTGTACATTAGGTTTAATTAAAAGAATGCACTTAAAAGTCGATAGTGATTTATCACTATTAAAATCACGGCCAAAATTGATTAATCAATTAAAGAATCGACACACTTAATCAAATTGATTAATAATATTTTATGATATCGATGTTAGAAATAAATTTATTTTAAAAGATAAAAAGTAAACTTTACTCCAATATATGGGGATAATTTTAACTTTGAAAAAAATCATACTTTATATTGGGACCCTTTAATTAATGAGTTAAACTTTTTTAAAGCATGATGAATTATTATAAGTGACTTAAGACTTAAGGTTTATAGATTCGAGAATGCAAAGAACTATTACATCATCAAGTAGCGTGCAAACAAAATAACTTTCACTTTTTAAAGTAGTGATTTTATTCAATTATTAACGTAAATGTTACTTATATTTTAACTAGCATTTTTAAAGTAAACTTTTTAGGTTATTTTGTAGGAGAAAACGATTAAATATCTTCTTAATTTATTATTGGATTTTTAATTATACATTTCAAAATTTATGGAGATTAGAATTTTAATTTTAAACAGTTCGGTGAAGTGATAGGATACATGTGAAGTTTAAGTTTGTAGTTAAAGATTTGGTAATAATTGACGGGCATTTGATTTCTATATTTTATTATAATTTTTGTTAATTTTTTAATTTTATTTTGAAATATTTTTCTTCAGCGAAGGATTTGTCAAAAACAATTTATCTATTTAAAAATTATGATAAAACTTGAATATACTCTATCTTTTTCAAACTTAATTTTATGGAGTTGCACTGAATTTTTGTTAATATTGTTGTATTCTTTAAAGTAATTACTTGGTGGTCTATGTGTTCTTTTTCTTGTCCAATAAAATGAATAATTCTATTCGTCTCATTTTATATGGTAATTTTTAGATTTAAAGATTCAAACAAATTTATTATTGATCATAAATTTTTTGTAGATCTTAAAATACTTTGAATTATTAATTAATGTACTTTTTACTAGTTTATAAATATATAAAATTTATTTCAAAATATTAAAAATTTCACACATAAATTTCTGATTAAACTTAAAATGTTTGACTATCGAAAAATAAAAAATATCATATAAATTAGAACAAATAAAATAACATATATATATATATATATATATATATATATATATATATATATATATATATATATATAAAGATCTTCTTTGATTTTTTAAATATTATATGCAATCGTATATCATAAAGGTTACTTGTTAGTCAATCATTTTGAAGTACTTTTTTCATTTCATATTATTTAGCCTGTATTAGTTTGACATAATATTAAAAATAATATAATAAAACTCTTAAATTTATCAAAATAAATAAGTGAGAATAAGATATGTTACTCTATTTATCTCATATTAGTTGTCATTATATTAAAATAATTTATCTCATATTAGTTGATTACTTTACTAATCAAAAAGAATATTAATGGATTTTTTCATGTATTACTCTTGCAATGAATTTTTTAAAAAGTATTAATTTGCGTTTCTAAAATTTTATATTTTTTATAGGGGTGAATTAATAAAATCTATCTTTATATTATAATTTTTTAAGTACAATACATAATAAAAAGTGGTCAACTAATATGAGATTTCACCATAACATTATATAAATTTTTTTTTATCAAAATGATATTTATATATCTATATTATTTTATCTTTTAAAATATTTTTAATATTCTAACTTTATATATCTTTAACTAAAAAAAAAAAAAAAATTATTTTTAAATAAAAAATATTATAATTTTTTTTAATTTTCTTATCAAATTCTCCGTTTAAAATTAAATGGATGGAGAACCTAAAGATGAGGAAACCTATGAGAGTCTTTTCATAAAAGCTGAAACATGCGAAAATCTATTCCATTGATTTCCTAAAGGCAACTTTTGCTTTTCTTTCTTTCAAAATAAATGTTATTTTAATAAAGAAAATACATTATTAAAATGTAAATAAATATAGTAGATAAATTATTAGATTGTATTTATGTAATAATATACTTTTTAAAAATTGTTTACTATTGCCTATTAAGAAATATCAAGTATAAAAATATAGTCCAAAAATATATTAATTTTTATCCTAAATTTTTTAAGACTCATACTTCATACTCCCTCTCTGTCCCTATTTAATTATCCATTTTATAAAATACACACATATTAAGATAACAATAATTAACACTATTGAGATTACAATCTTACCTTTATATATGATTTCGAAAAGGATGAATAAAAACTATGAAATTTTCAAGAAATTTTAATGAGGATATAATAGACAAAAAAAAATTGTCCTTTCTTGATTTGTCAAAATAAACAAATAAATAGGAACATCTAAAAGAGAAAATATGAACAAGTAAATAGAAACAGAGAGAGTATTAATTTTTTATCCTAGATTTTTAAGATTGACTCGTACTTCATATATTTTTGTCATTTAATATTTACATTAAATTTTAAGTAATTTAAATGGGAGGAAAAGGGTCTGGTATACCCCTCAACTTTGTCATTTAGAGCTGATATACCTTCGTTATAAAAGTTGCTCATATATACCCCTACTTGTAAACAAATGGCTCACATATACCCTTTTCCTCTAACGGAAATGAAAAAAATATTAATTTTAATCTAAATTTTTATTATTTTTTTATAAAAAATATAATCACATATGAGTAAATTTAATCCTCGTCAAACATATTTTTTTTGTTTCAATGACTAATTTATAATTATTATTTTGATAATCAAATTTATTTATGTTTCACTAATATTCTTGTAAAACTTATTGTAGATGACCAATTTTTTTCTTCGAATACGAAATTAAATTACAATACACAAAAAAAATAGTTTAAATTTTTTTATTTAAACTAAGGAATGAAAGAAAAAAACAAAATAAGAATAAGAAACTCAAATTATTATAATAAAAGAAGTCAAAAAATAATTTTTGTATGAAAAAAATTAAAATATACCTTGAACTTTGATAGAAGAATCATATATACCCCTAAATAATTTTTTTTTAAAAAAATAGAAGTAACAAATATAAATTTAAAACTAATTTTTTAACTTCCGTTAAATGAAGGGTATATGTGAGCCATTTTGTCACGGCAGGGGTATATGTGAGCCGTTTGTATAACGGTAAGGGCATATACGAGCCACTTTTATAACGAGGGGTATATCAGCTCTAAATAACAAAGTTGAGAGATATATCAGACCCTTTTCCCAATTTAAATTTATGTCAATAAAACATCCATCAAGAAATAATACCTTTTATTAAAAATACTTCGATACTTAAATTTAAACTTAAATTTTTTAATTAAGAGAGAAACAGTTTAATCCGAAGCACCATATCTCCTTTTAAAAGTGAGATTGTAGTTAAAAAGTTATTTGGAATGTCATGACTCATGAGTTAAGTGGTGTCTACTGAACATTGGCTAATGAGAAAAGTGTATCCTTAATTGTCACTTTTGGATAATCATAAAACATAGGAGTAGTTAACTTTTTATTTATGTTTAATTTCATTCTACTTTTTGCTCTTTCACATGTTTCAACTTCTACAAAATTGACAATCCATTTTTGTAGACATTTCTATCCTCCATTTCTTTTCTCTTCTTTTTTTTTAAAAAAAAAAATATGTAATTCATTAAGGATTATAGTTTACTACTTTCTTCGTCTTATTTTATATATTATTTTTTTATTATAATAATTAATTCATAATATTTATCACTTCATAAAATTAATGCATAAATTATTATTTTTTTATTTTTGTGAGTTATTAGCTTTGAAAATATATATATTTGACCAACTTAGAAAAGTTAAGTAAATAATTTATGTTCATTGATTAAATTAATTAATCAAAATAAATTAATTTATATTTATTAATTAAAAACTTGAGTTCCAAAAAAATTAAATAATGATAGAAGGATAAAACTACGTCATTACTTAATATAAGTGCAAAGTAAAAATGTGACATATAAAATGAGACAGAGGGAGTAATATTTTCTATTATAGTCTGATTCATTTAAAAATAATGTTCCAAAAAATGAAAAAAAAACAAATGATAAATATAAGTAAAAGATATGTTATGATAAAAATGTCGTGAAGATATATATATGTGTGGTGTAATTTGTTACGGATAGAAAATAGTTTTTTTTAATCTTTTGATCGTGTATTGAACTTACAGAAAAGAGCCTAAAATACTTTTAAAGTATTGAAAATGGTATAAAATTACCCTTCATCCATCTATTGGCTCCAAAATGCCCTTTTTATCCACCTATTGGCTCCAAAATACCCTTGTCATCCACCTTTGAATTCAAAATTGACTACTTATTTAATAATTTTAAATTTAAACTTTTTAAATATTTTTTAAAATGCTTAATGCTCAACTATAGGTTATAATTTAATTTATTTGTATCATTTATAAACCAACTCACTACCCACTCATTACTAACTAAACCCCACCCAATTAATAATCTAACTATTATATCAAAATTGTCATAAACACTACTAAAACACGATGGAATTATAGATTCCTGAAAATGACATTCAAAATTATTCGAATTCGAATCAACGCTCCAATTAAATTTATGTTGAGCCGTCTATTTAGGAGGACACTTTCAATAGGATTCTCTTTCAAGATTGAATTATAAATTTATGATTAAATGTAAAGAATTAATATATCCTGAATTAATTCATGGACTTTTTTAAAATATACTTTTATAAATATTTATCATTTGTTTTAAAACATATAATATATTATTTTGAAAAAAGTGTTACCTATGAAGTAACATCACATAATTGAGACGTATTAATAATTAAGATGAACATAGTCAGACTTTAAATTTGTCGGTAATTTTTATTTAGACACTTGAATGTATGATAATTTAATTCTATAGATATTTTCGTCTCAAATTTTTAAAAACACTCAATTGACAGTAGTTTTTCTGTTGTTGCATTAATAATGTGACGGGTTTATTAATTTGGTGGGTTTAATTAGTAATGGGTGGGAAGTGGATTGATTTATAAATTGTACTAATAAGTTAAATTATAACAATAGTTGAGCGCCACGTATTTAAAAAAATATTTAAATAGTTTAAATATAAAACCGTTAAATAAGTGGTTAATTTTTAACAAAAAGGTGGATTACAAGGGTATTTTGGACCCAATAGGTGGGTGGAAAGGGTATTATGGAGCAAATAGGTGGATGGAGGGTAATTTTGTACCATTTCCAATACTTTGAGGATATTTTAGGCTCTTTTCCATTGAACTTAGGTAGCGTTTGATTAAAAAATTTATAAAGGCAAAAAATGGAATTCTAATAACCATTTTTTCAACTAATTTCTTCTTGGGGAAAAAAGTTAAAAAAAGATTTGTAAAATGTTATATTATTCAAGATTTGTAACAATATGACTGTTTTGTTGTATAATACTAATAGCCGAACTCTATGAGTACATAAAAGCCCCCATTACCTTGGACACCATGAAAACTATCTATGTTAAGTCCATATCCACAAATATGACAAATGTGCATCTTTGATGTTTTGTTTTTTTATTGAGTGATATTTGTATATTATATTTATTTTAAGACACTTATTTACCTTTTAAAAAATATTAAGTAAATTTTATGATTAGTAAATATAAAAGTCATATTAGCGCTCTAAAGTTACAGTTTTGCTATGGAGCGTCTGATTTGTACAAATCGCAACAATTTGTATAAATCAGTACAAATCAGGCGTCTGTGTCTATTGATTTGTATAAATTGTGACAATTTGTATATATCAGGCGTCTGTGTCTATGAAAATTGAGTTTGTAACGTATATGTTCTTGTGAGCGAGATTAGAAGAGAGGAGAGAGGCTAGCGAGAGAGGACAAAGAGTGGAGAGAGGTGAATTATATATGTATATCAGTTGAATAATTGTATATATATAACTACTACATAGATGTATCAATAATAGTTTCAGTATATCTGTATAAAATTTGAATTTTTGTATTTGTATATCAAATTTCTCTCATTTTATACAAACACAAATTGTACATTGTATTTGTAAAATCTGTGTTTGTGTAAAGCATGAAAGAAAAAGGCAAACTGGAACTAGACATGAGAAGATTTGTATTAATATAATTATAAATATACATGACAGAGAGATATGTATTTATATTTGTATATACACTCTCTCTCGTTTTTATACAAATACAAACACAATTTATACATTTGTGTTTGTATAAAAGTGAGAAAGACGAGAGAGAAGAGAGTAACGAACGAAATTTAGGGTAGAGAGACGAGAATGACAATGTATTTTTTACGAATTGAAAATTAAATAAAACTATAATAATTTACAACATAATAATTTTTTTTTGTGAAAAGACATTTTTTGTGAAAAGACATTTTTCATGAATATTTTCGATACAACCAAACTCACCAAGATCTGTGAAAATAAAGTGGGCTTGATCCATGTAACTAAAAAAAAAAATAGCCATTTTATTTTATGCCTTAACAAGGAAAAATACTCTTAACAACCCAACAGTTTGAGCTTCCAAATCAAGAAGGATCAACAATTTCTGTAAATCACTTGTTCCATCAATGGCGTTTCCTCTCCATTACGTATGTCTTCTTCCTTCTTTTCCCAATTTTTTTTTTTTAAAAATTCAATGGTGTTCAAATCTCACAAGATCTAATATCTATTAATTAATCGATCACAATGCCCAATTCTTGAAATTTTTTCTGTTCAGTAGTTTTATGTACATTAATTAGGATGCTACTATTATGGGGTTGATTAATCAAAAAAAAAAAAAGTGGAAAAAATTGAATCTTGGGGAAGTTTAGCTGATCTAGCTCATCATTGCATATTTCAGATCTCAATGTAGACATTGTATATTGTATGATGGGGCATTTAGCTGATCAAATCTTTTTAGTTGATCAAATCTTATGTTAGTTGATCTCACTATGAATTTGTGAAAACAAGTGTGAACTTGGTAATAAATATATAGTTCCTCCGTTTCAATTTGTTTGTCTTGCTTTCATTTTTTTGTGGATATTTGAAAAAGAAAGCATCTTTCATTTTCTGATAGCTTTTTAATTTCAACTTTACACGTGACATGTTAAGAGTATGAGATTAAATGATATTTTGGTAGTTCTTTGATTTCTTGAGCTCCGTGTTAAGACAAAACCAGACGAACACATTGATATAGACGGAGTATGATCAAGTAGAGAAGTAGGGGGTGCTGCTGCCCTGTGTACACTTGGATCTGTCACTGTAATTTAGTTTACTAGAAATGTGTGATAAAAAGATTGTAAATTGACGAAGCTGGAATATGTGAATGATTTATTACTCATGGTAGAATGATCATATGATTGTTTGTGTGTAGGGTTCTTGCCCTGTGGTAAAGAATATACTTCTTTTGGATTCTGAAGGAAAACGTGTAGCGGTAAAATACTACTGTGATGACTGGCCAACATACAGTGCCAAGCTTGCATTTGAGAAGTCAATTTTTACCAAGACTCAGAAGACAAATGCTCGAACTGAAGGTATTGCTCACCGTTTTAGTATCTTTTTTATTTTTGTGGCTGTGTTTTATATGCTTCTGGAAAGTCATTGCTTTTGTTCTATTATCAAGTGATCTGGTGCTCGAATTGTATTTACCTAAACATTCTTTAATCATGGATGAGGTTTTAAGTTAACTGGATATTTTTTTCGCAGTGTTTTGAGTTACATTGTAAATAAGGAATAAAACTGTTCTTCATATTTATTCGTGTACAGTGGATCTCATTTTTATAGGATTCCCTACTTCTTATCCTTTTTCCTTACTTTTAATTGATCTGCAGCTGAGATAGCAATGTTTGACAGTAACATTGTTGTCTATAAGTTTGTACAAGACCTTCACTTTTTTGTGACGGGAGGTGATGATGAAAATGAACTAATTCTAGCCACTGTTCTCCAGGGCTTCTATGATGCAGTTACCCTTTTACTCAGGTACCCCATAAGCCAAATCTTTATTCATGTATTTTAATCTCTTCATATATTGTGTACATGCTGTCTAACCGATTATGCATTGTTGCAGGAGTAATGTTGAACAGAGGGAGGCCCTTGAGAACTTGGATTTGATTCTTCTGTGCTTGGATGAGATTGTGGATGGAGGGTAAGCTACGCACTTCTCTAATGATGTAGTAACAGCACGTTACAGTGTTTTTCTTTCAACAGTGTTTCATTTTCCCAATTTTTGCTATTTTCCGCAAGTACTGTCATCCTGCTGTAGAACTCTTACATATCATCCTTTAGCAATTCATTTGAGCAATTTTCTTTTCATCTCGTGTTGCTTCAGCATTGCATCCTCTGGCAATAAAACATTGCTTCAAAAGTTGTGTTGCTGTATCCAGGATTCGGTTGAGCAACCAGAACAATAGACTAGTGATAAACTAGCTTCCATAGTTTAGAAATTGTGTGGAAATGATTCCCTACTTCAGCAGTAATTTGTTCCGTGAGGTTACTTTTTAACTTTTGAGGCTACCTACCATACTCTTGTTCAACACCCCTTCTTCCATGGCTCTGTTGGGATGCTGATACCAAGACGGTCTTCTGTTGGATACCAAATGATGGTTAAGGGTTTAAAATATGTATATAAGTCAGTGGAAGACAGTGTTCTCGCAATATCCTGTGCTTCGGTGAAACTAAAAGTACATGTCAGAATTATAGTTAAAGCATTTAGGACCGTCAATGATCCTCTGCCTGATGAGAAATTTTCCTGTAGTATTTTTGATAGAGGTGCAGTTCTCTTGTCAGATAAAGCTTGTATATGTGAACAATTAACATTTTGTTTTTCTAAAAAGTGCATATTCTATGAATTTTGTAAAGCTACTACCTCTTTTTCACCGAAAGACTTCTTTGCTTGCGGTAAACTGTTACCTTGAAATTTTTGGTGTTTTTAAATAATTGGCAGGATGATTCTTGAAACAGATGGTAGTGTCATTGCCGGCAAAGTTGCCAGTCATAATATGGATGACGGGTCACCCATTTCCGAGCAGGTAAGCAACACTTCCTCAATATTTTCTGAATCATATTTTAGACGGTATTCAACCTTTAGGAAGGATGAAGGTTTCTTGCTAGTTGGGCAATGGCTCAAGACATCTGACTCACTGTGCTTAGCTAGAACGTCTTGGGGTGCCAACATTTTCGAAAGGGTTATTTTAGAACTTCCCGAAATCATGCCAACTTTATGAGTCGTATTCATAGCTCTAAGCACTACAAGAATAAAGAAAAGTGAGACAGTTCTTAAGGTTATGTTCATTCAATCAATCAACTATGCCTCAGTTCGGAACTTAGATTGTATTTTGTCATCAAATCTTTATAGGGATAGTTATCTTACTTGATTAAACGAATTCCAATGCAAATCTTTCTTTATTTTGAAATGGTAACTTTGTATCTATTGACCTGCATTTTGGTGTGTTAAATAAATTTTCAGACAATCAGTCAAGCTTTGGCAACAGCTCGTGAACATTTGACACGATCACTTCTCAGATGAAGCATCTCAATGCTTGTGAAAAGAGATGAATCGAGCTTCAATCTTTAGAAGTATCGTCCCCAAATCATTTGAGATGTTTTTTCCTTCAGGATGGAAATGTTGTCCATCCTTGATCAAGTCTATTCGCGTTATAAATTCATAGAATGTCCTCTTTCTGTTAATTTTAATTCTTTATGCTCCAAACATTGGATATTACCAGTATATTACACATTGACTTTGTTATAGAGGTTTTGACAATTCAATACATTTCTGTGCTTGTTACTGTACTACTGGGGATTTCTTTTCCGCGTATTTGTTCTTGTGATAGAACATGCTATCTAACGCAAGCAGATGAATCGTCTTGTGTAACACGAGCAGATTACGATGAATCCAGAAGTTAGATGACAAGAAAGTTCCTAGTATTTGTTGATGTAATCTGTATTCTGTGAACTCATCACACTCTTGTTATAGCAGAAACAGGCTCATGAGCCACTGAGTGATATTTGGCTCAGTATATATGTACTCGGGCCTTGTGCACATCACCCGTCACACCCTGAGGCCTGAGATATTGTTTCATCTGAACCATCGGACCAATGATCAACCATGACTGATCATTTGCTTTATCATTTTTTAGATAATTTATATCATATCGAAGAAAAAAGATGTGGATAGTGTCAAAGTTCCTCGAATTTCAAAAGATTATTCAGTCAAACTTTATAGTTTTGGTTAAGATTCACTTAATATTGTATGAATAACTTATTAAGTATACAGTAAATTGCATTTTTTTAGGATTCATACCCATAAATTAAAAATTTCTAACTCCGACTCCAGTAACTAATAAGTAGCGTGTACTCTGTTTTCCATGTTATGTTCCTTCTTTTCTAACAAACTTTTATAGCATTAGAGAGTCGACTAACAAAAGAAATTACGCAAATTTTCTTCAATCGTATATCGTGATTTATTCTATTTTTGTTTTAAAAAAATAAAGATTTCATAGTTGAATTCAAATTTGACTTTCAAGTCTGTGCAACTATGAACGACTTAGAAATGATAATTTCATAAACCAGAATTATTTAAACATGAAGCTGGAATAGCTCAGTTGGTTAGAGCGTGTGGCTGTTAACCACAAGGTCGGAGGTTCAAGCCCTCCTTCTAGCGGTTTCAATTTCTTTTTTTTTGCTTTTGTTCGATCTCGTCTTAGTCTTGGTGTATTCGGTACAAAAGAAAAATGATTTTCTAGAAATATTCACTTTTTAGATTTTGTATGTCTCGAACTTTAATAAAATTGTTTGACTTTACTGCTTATAGTAGTAGAGTGTGTGACTTTTAGAGAAACTTTGTTATGTGCTAGGCATATATATGACGTGGCAGACAAAACTTGTATGAGGCTATACTTATGTTTCGCCAAGTGAATAATTGAGTCCCATTAAATGGTCAAACTATCCCTTCTCTCTTCTCTTATAAAGTTTTTTCCCTCTCTCACTTTTTACTTTTTTTCTTTGATTTCATTTCAATCATTGTTCTAAATTTTGCACTTTCCTTCTTTAATAATTTTATTTGTGAAAAAGAAATTCAAAAATTCTTGCTTGATTCATTTGGCTTTTACATTTTGATATTAATTTTTCCATTTTGATATCAATTATTTAAATTGCTAAAAATAGTTGTATAATGTTCTTTGTTAATTTACGAATTAAGACATAATTATATAATTTTTCTGTTTTATCATAATGATTAATTCTTTTTGAAAGTTTAAATAAAATTTATAATGTTAAAAAAAGGTGCAAATCAGTAAAACTAATATTTTATTTATGATCTTTTGAAAATTTTGTAAAATAAAAAAGTAGACTATTAATATGAAAAACAAAGAAGGTATAAAAACTAATTTGTTCTTTTGTTCTTCTCTCAATGATTACCATCGAATGCTCTTAAAATAACTACATAAGTTTTGATACTATTTTTTTGAAATTCAAAAATAAAAAAATCCATAAATACCTACATAAATACATATTCTACTATATTTTTTATTCTTAAATTCAAGTTAGGTAAAATTTTATAAATATTCTTTTTATCTACTTTCCTTTACGTTTCTTAAGAAATTATAAACAGAAAGTATATTTTTGACTTTACAAATTTTATTTAAACCTTTTAAAAAAATTAATTGTTAGGATTAAAAAAATTACTTACATCTATCTTAATCTTATAATTGAAAATAAAATACAAACAACTATTTACTATAATATAAATAAATAACAATGAATAGAAAAAAAATTAACAAAATAAACTAAAAATATATATAATAATCATACAAAATTATTTACTATGTAAAAAGAAACAGCTAATAGAAAATAAATAATAAACAGAATAAACTTAAAGTTATAGAATGATCAGAAAAAATTATTCAGAAACAATATACACTAAGAACGAAAATTTTTTTTACAAAAAAAAGTAGAATAAAAAAATACATGGGATGAGGCATAAAGCCAAAAAAAATGTGAAGGGGACTTAAAAGATGCTAGGCAGATTTCCAACCATGTCCACTTGTCGATCAAATGATGCTTCATACAAGTATGAGTTGGCGTACTTCATGCATCATAAAATTTTTCTTGACTTTCAACAACATTATCGTGGATTTGTGATTCAATTCCATCCCATAATTTTCACTATGTGGATTTAAAATATAAAAAATAAATATCGAAGAAGTAAGCAAAACAAAGTTTGATAAGTTAACATATACTATTACAATTCTATTCTACGAGTTTTCAGTTCGTGAAATCTATTCATAACACTACTCATAAGAAATTAGTATATTTTTTTCTCCACATAAGACATCATACAACAACTCATGAAATTATTATTCATTCACAATTCACTCTTGTTCGACTTCATTACTGAGAGCTCTTTCAACTATAGCAGTAAAAGTCAACATGAGCAACATAAATTTTATAAGGAGGAATATAAAAGGACAAATTAAATACTTCTTTGTCTTATCTAGCTTTTTAGAAAGATCATCAATTTCATATTGGAGAACCTTTTATCAATATCGCTGACATCAACAACATGTCTCTAATTGTACTTCCTCAGAGTAACCATTATATTTCACCAAAACCATCATAATGTAATTCAATCATTCTCAATACTTTCTTGATGTCAAAATTAGAAGATGAGTTAACTGGACTCAAACAAGCAACTTCAGTAAGCAGATCTTTTTTATTCTTCTTAAAACGATCATTGAGTTCTTGAAACTGCCAATTAATAACCTTAAAAAAATTACTTTCACACGATAGTGATATGAGATAGTATCGTCAGCGACTTTACATCGAGATCTTTCAAAATTAAAATAGAACTCATCAAAATTAGGTATCAAAATATTTCAGTTAACACAAAATGCAAACATATTCTCGATAAGTGGATCACAACCTTCATCTCTTAAATCTTGTAGTCTTTTATTCATCACTTCTATAAGTTGAATAACATTTGCAATATCTTTTTCTTTTATTTGTAATGATTCATTAAGCTCGTTTGTGACCATAAAAAGTATCTCCCATTAAATGCAATAGGAAAGCAATCTCAAATGTTTGACAGACTTTGAGATACTTTATTGTCTTAGCTTTCTCTTAAACAAATTCAGAATTATCAAGAAAATCAGTAACAGAGTCAAATTTACTAATGAAGTTCTTACAACCCCATCGAATATTGATAGCTCTAGGAACACCAATTTATTAATTCAATTCCTTACTACTTTCAATCTCACCCATATCAAGTGCCTCTTGAACTTTTTCTACTTGAGATTCTCGAAGTTCATTCAAGTACATGAAAAAACCTCTCGCTACATTTAAGACATTAAAAGTCAACACAAGTTTTCCAACTGAAAGACATTTTATCGATATTCCAACGAGAGTCAACAGAAGTAAATGAGCAAAACAATGAATTGAATAAGTCGATCTATTTTATTGTTAAATCAAAATTTTAAGATAATTTAAACACCCTCGCATATATAAGATAAACTCAAAGAATATTGATCAAGATAGTTAACAATTGCTTTTTTTAAACATAAAGCACTAATATCACAAAGATGAATAATTCCTATGAACCGTTCCGCCACAAGCCTCTCTTTCTCAACATAACGCAAAATAATTATCATCATTTACTTCTTACGTGACACATCACAAGATTTATTAACTAGTAACGAGAAATAATCACTATTTAGATCCTTCATAATAACTTTAATTATTTCAAGCTTGTATGTAGTGACAATATATTTTTTAATTTTACGAGAAGTCGACTGGTCAGTTTTTGAGCTTTATCAACACAAGTTCATTAATTTTATCACATCGCTTCACATACCATGAAAGAATTTCAAAAAAGTTACATGTGTTTAGTGATGATTCATCTTCACGATGTCCACAAAATGTCAATCTTTGATGTAGGAGAAGTCTCACCACTTTAACTGAAGCCTATTAACAAATTGTGTGTTCAAGCTCGATTTGATTAGATAGCTTAACAAAGGCAGCTTGAATTGATTGCTCTTGTCGCATTAAATCTTCATACTTCTTTTTTCATGATTGTGAGCACTGTTTAACTTACAACTATGCATATCGAATCATTTCATTTCATTCCAACTCCTGAACCCTATACTTGAAAATTGTTAGAATTCAGAGCAAAAAACCACGTATTAATACATCTTTTGGCTTATGTGGCACTCTATGTCTTCATATAGTTCAATATTGATTTTTAATATTGGGTTATGAGTAAACCGATAACTCATTAAGATTATAGTAATTTCCTACTTTTACCTATTACATAAATGAGAAAATAGTCAAATGCTCCCTTAATTTATTACCGGATTTTCAACTATACAGTCATACTTTGCGGGGGTCCTAATACCCCTCTATACATTTTAAAAATGAAATATATAGCCTCCTAAAAGGTCATACCCAGATTTTTATTAGAGAGTGAACATACTCGCCTGCCATGTCATATGTATTAATTATTAAAAAAAATTATGATATCTTTCTTTATTGGGATTATTTTTCTTTTATATTTTTTTCTTTCTCTTTCCAGCCATTTTCTTCTGTTCTTTTTCTTTCTTCTTTTCTTTTTCCTTTGCCATTGAAGAGAAAATTTCTAGTTTTTTATTTATGCTAGTTTTAAACTTACATTTATGGAATGTACAGTTATGAAATTTCAAGTTTTATTGTTAAAAGTTAAAGTTATAAATCTTTGATAATTTTTCATTTTTTACAATTGAATAATCTTTTTTCCACCATTTTCATCTTCTTGCAAACATCAAAACTTTATCAATCGGAAAGGTAAAATTTAGTAAGAATTTTAGTTCTAACTATTTCATATACTATTTGATTGATACTCAAGTTATTTTCATGGATGAATTTGTTGAATTCTTCAAATTGAGGTAATGGATACATAACAATGGATCTTTTCATTTCTATTTTCAAAATCACATATGAGTTTAGTTGACAACCCAAAATTCTTTCTGAACTTGAATTTAAATTATTAAACGGCACCAAAAAATCAACATAAGAATTTGTTAATCCATTTGGCCATGTGGTTAGACATGATGATTATCAATTTTAATAATATTAATAAGGAGCTGATTATCAAAATTTTCTAATTTCGTGCACAAATTGAATAAACAAAATTCTAGAATCAAGATGAATAATGAAATTCCATGGTGAATCCAAACTTAGAGAAGGTGAGTGATGGAGAGATTTGGTTTATGTTGTTGTGAAGAAGAAAGGAAATAAATAAGAAAAAAAGAATAATTAAAAATACACATATTTATGAAAAGAAAATTTAAAAAATAAAATTTATTATTAGTTTTGGTCCTCACTCTCTTTAAGAGAGTGAGATACACTCACTGTGCCACATAAGCGTTTAGAGAGAATTATATCAGTTTTAAACAGTTCAGAAGGTAATAGAACACCTGTGAAATTGAAGTGTGTAGTTGGAATTTCAGGTATAGTTTAGGGGGACTTTAGATCACTTTCTCTACATAAATATCAAATATTAATCTCAACATATTACTAGTTATGTCTGTGTTCAGAATCCACATTATACAAACCATCAGAACTCAAAATTTAAAGTAAAAAAACCTCATTGCTCTTAATTTTTCTTTGTGTTACACATGTATAGTTCTTTTCATGTTTGTTATAATTGTTTCCATTTTATGATCATTTGTAAGTTATATTATTGTCTTGTCACGAAAAAATTATTAGAGAAGTCATCTATTTATTTGATAAACATTTTCTTATTGGTTAAATCGAGAACCGAACCGTTAAGGACCAAAACTGATTAATCGCGCACCCCTACACATAAGAGGTGTATGGATGTCACGTAGCCAAAAAGGTGTACAAAATCATTAAAAAAAATGGACTCGAAGGGCTAATAAAATCTTAATTTAGCTAATATATACCTCTGGAATTTTATTAAAAGGAACTCAAAAATGAAATTTTAAGTTCTTCCATATAAATTACAAAACCACAAAATTTATCACATCTCATTAATACATTCATCAGTACCTTAGTTTTTTAAAGACAAAATTGGTGGCAAACAAGAAAAACATTGGATGACCCTCTTAGTTTATCCCACAACTAAGTTACTTGGGCATCACAAAACATCCTATAAACATAAAAACTTGCTGCCACAGAATATTAGAGACCTCTACAAACATGACTTGCTTCCCAATGTAGATCCAAAATTTAGATTTTGAAATGTATATGTATTTCTATCTGTATTTGTTTTCCGCGCATATGTAGAGTTCGACCCCAAATCATTGGATTCTGTCAAACATTAGAACCCATTGTTGATCCATCACTCTTTACATCATCTTGTCATCGTCGTTGTCATTCCCCTTTGATGCAGGAGTAAGATTATGTTGAGGTGCAGCGTTCGTTTTCCTTTGTCCTGCCTCTGCCAGTCGTCTAAGAAGGTTGGTGACTGTAGGAATGAACTTTGTTGCTAAAGAGAGAAATCCAGGAAGCTGTCAACATATATTATACAAGATCAGGTAACGAAAAGATTTTAACTTTAAAGGCTTTCCACATTATGATATAAGAACCAATCACGGTTTTGTATCAAGTCCCTTTGTCCAAATCTAAACGATTCAACTCTAAAAATGTTGCAGAATAGGAAGGAAGTTACAAATGTGTCTCGCTATGTAAGATTACAAATAATTTGCATTAGCGATTGTAGTTTTGCATGAAAACAGAAGTCTAGAAAGTCAGATGTAACTGTAAATGATACAAGGATCATACTTTATGACAATGGAGGAAGTTTACAATGATAATACTCTATGTGATCAGCAAAGACAGAGAGCTCGTAGCAGCTATTTGGTAAAATTGCTTCTAATACAAGAAAACTGAACTTCTTAACGAATCAGATTTAATACTTACAGCACCATTGCGAAATTCACCAGAGATGTCCAGTTGCACCCAGAGGGCTTTCACTAGTAGAAAGGCAACAAATATGACTCCTAAATACAAAGGATTCCTGGAAAGAGTAAAAACCAACATGAGCTATGGGATCACAGTGGGTACACCCCATCATCGAGAGGATATAAAAGTCTCTACTCGTCAAACTAAGTGGTATCATGACTAAGAGTGTCAATATTAGCCCAAATTTCTTAACCCACCCAAATGCACAACTGTTTTTGAATTTGATATGGACTAAAAGAGTAGATCCTAACAAGTTAATCTCACCCTCCATTTCAAGGCCTAAACTAAAAGTACTGAATAAATTACTCAATTCTCTAGATAGAGAAGGAAGAATAAATAGAGAAACTTCTACCTTATTCTAACATTAGATCTAAAGGTGGTCTAAAGTTGGGCAGGTTGGGTTATGACCTGCTATCGAATAAATATGTGAACAAACTAATGTGTACTCGAGCAAATTCAACCGTACTTCATACTCATGATCCACAAGTAGGAAATGGTACCTCAACAGTGTCATGAATTCATTGAACCCCAGAATAAGCAACGCGGCAACTGCCCATGGAGGTGGTAACCAATTGTTGTTCCTCTTGCTGGCCTCCTGAAAGTTTAAAAATAGACAATCAGAAGCTAACGACAAAGGAGTCTATTAATATAAAATATTAGATGTATGTGTGTATATATGCACATTCATATGTTTAACTGGTGCAAAAAAAAGAAAAGAGAAGTAGAATCAAACAACTATTTGAGTAGAGCAACTTCAAGATTTTCACTTGAGTGAAATACTGAAATACTCCATGTGATATAAAAACATCAAATTTGGAGAACCATCCTAAATTTCTGATGCAAATTTAAAATTTCTAATATAGATTAAGTACCTAGTTACTTTATATTTCTAAATTATTGTTCTTAATCACTGGTATAGTTCTCCAAACCCTTTTTATTTGCTTAATTTCCTAAATATATCATTTTGATGGACATTGTATGTGATTCAGTGTTAAAATTGTCAAGACAGATCACTTATTAACCTAAATTAAGAAAGAACCATTAGTTGGTTTGTCATTGTTAAGGTGCATGCCTTGGTGCCTCCCGCGGCAGGCACCTATCTTTTGTAAAGTGCTATGACTGTGCTATGCCTCATTTCAGGGCTTAGGCATGCCTCAAGGTCACTTCCCCTGAACTGAAAATCAACTAAAAGTAGTGTTAAGCTATGCAACTTGGGCATAACTCAACCCCAAAAGCTAACTCATGAGGGGAACAATTGTCAAGTCTATTAAAGAGACCACTCAGCCCTTAAAGAGAATGTGGTACTCTTCACACACACAAACCCTCATGCCCAGGGTTGGACATCTAGAGCGTGGACAATTTATTGTTGGATCCAACATCGGAAATAAGAATTGGGATGGGTCCTGCGCTGATACAATTGTAAGATATGACATTTGGGCGTAACTCAACCAAAAGGTAGCTTATGAGGGAGGATTGCCCAAGTCATATTAGAGAGACCACTCATCCCATAAAGGACCAATGTGGGATTTTCAGGTAGGTTTATTCCAGCTTATCACCATCAAAACTCACAGTTTTACTCCTAGCACAACAGGTAATCAACCACCAAGTACAAAAAGGCACTCACCCCTTCAAATTCTGTGGTACATAATTACCAAATTTCTGAAGTTTAATGTACAAAATTGCATCAAAATTATTCCTAATAACACTTTGTAGCATGTTTCCAGCCACCATCAAATACATTCTAGTTATTTGGAGTTTTAGAATATGTCATAATGACAAACAGATTAAGTATACAAAGAGCGAAGTCCTAAAAGCACATGGATGTGTACAAGATGTAGGATAACGTGCCTGAGCAGCAATGGCTTGTGTAACAGTATATTCAGTCTCAGTGTTAAATTGCTTCCACAATGATTTGCATTGGATAGGTGTGATCAATGTTTTTGATGCAGAGACCTGAAATGAAAAGTTGAACCAAAAGATGATGTATAATAAGTCGAATATGGAAGAAAAGAAAGATTACTCAATAGAAGTGTAATTTCAAGAGAGAAACATTTGCATGCATCTTTCTGATCTTGCAGGTCTAAGTACCATAATGAGAACGGTAAACAAATGCAAATGTCGGACCTAGCGACAAGGTTTGCATAGAAGGGTATATAAAGTACTGCACTGTTACGTCCCAAAAAAAAATTACTGCACTGATAAAAATTGACAATTTAGTTGATGTTCCAAAGAAAATATTCAAATCTTATTAACTCTATGAAGTCACTTTGACCATAACTTGAATAATCTTGCTCTCTTCTTGTAAATAACTTCTAAGGAAAACCCAAACTATCCACTAAGCAATTTACCTCATTCCAAGTGCTAGAGGCCAGAGGATCAAGCGATTCAGTGCCTTTTTTGGTTGGCTTTCCATCCCCAAGTGCAATAGTCAGTGTATTCTCTATGCTATCACGTTCATCTTCCAGACGAATTGCAGCCATAACTGACATGAGCTTCAAAGACTGAGGATAGAATTAAAAGAACAGAGATTTATGTGATATTCAAACCTTAAACGACAGCAGAGAAAAGAAAGATAAATTCAGTCAGTCATACAGCTGATCTGGCAGTTTTGGTAATAGCTCGAATATTTTCCTTTCCAGTCCAAATACGTGGCATTGAATCAGAATCATAGCTAAATAACATTGAAAACCTGTCATAATTTTCAAGTCAGTAGCATATATTTTGTATGAAAGTATTCAATGTCAGAACTCCAGAACAAGACGATCAAATATCAGTACCTATCCTTCATACGAATCAAAACCCTTCCAGCTTCTTCCTTTGTCTTTGCTTCAACTACTCCGCGTGCATAATCCTTCAATCTCAAAACCATACTATCCTTTGTTTGTTCATCCATTTCAAAACCAGAAAGTGCAGTCGAAAAACCAGTGAGTGCTGTGTCAGTCTCACGTTGAAGCAGTTTTCTCATTGCTGGCCATGTATCGTCACCAGCTCCATCTAAAAGACCCTCAACAGGTCCAGCTAATGCGTCATTTAGTTTTGTCTAGACAAAAACTCTCATTCAGTGCCAGCATAACTACATCTAAAGACACAGTCGATCTCAAAAGGCTTCCCTCAGTTACTATTGTACTCCCTCTGTTCACTTTTACTTGTCCACTATATCAAAAATAGATTTTTACTTTTACTTGTCATTTTAGCATATCAAGAAAAGGCAATTATATTTTTCAAATTTTAACCTCAACATCAATTACTTATTTCCCAAGATCTAAGACTACTCATCATTTAATATGAGTAATGTGGTAAAATATTAATCATTGTTTCTTAAGGGACGTGTAAAGTCCAAAGTGGACAAGCCGACAAGTAAAAGTGAACGGAGGGAGTATCATGTAAGATCCATTTGCAACAAAGTAGTAATGTTGTAAGAGCCATTCAGATATCAGATAGAAATGTATTGTCACATTAAACTTCTTTTTCAAGGAAAATATCAAATTACTTGGATCTAAAAATCCCAGAGTAAGTTTTGAGATTTAGCACAAGGACTAAAATATAAAGGTTATTAAACTTCATACCTCAAAGAGAGTAGTAACTTCAGCCAGCATGGCAGTACGAGCTTCAGCGATATAAGCATCAATATCACGTTTGAGCTTATCCCTAACTCTGGACGAGTCCCATTTCGCTTGGTCAATAACAGCATCTGCAAAATATTGTATCAGTAGACTTATTTCATAAAGCAATCTGCTAGGACTAAGCTCAACATATTACTCTAGGCAAATATATCAGCCACCAATGCTTGTCTTTGTTCACTTTGATAACTACAAGAGTGATCAATACTGACAGATAAGATGACTGTCTTCGGAACAGATTAAAGAGAGTGGGGTTACAGCAATGGCAGGTTATTCCTGTACCTGCACATTCTTCATCAAACTGGGACATACAAGTTCCAGTGCACTCACGAGCAGCCATTGCGAACCCTATACCTCCCTTCAATTCCTTATCAAATGCTTCTTTGAATCTTTGCAAAGTGTCAGATCGTATGCGTCCCAGCATAGATTGGTAAGCTGGTTGGATGAGCTACAAACAGAAAAAGGATGAATCATGAGGTTTGTTAAAGAATTTTTTTTTTCTTGATTAGAGAAGATGCGCATCTGAGAGAGAGTATTATGTATGCAGCATTCCCTGCATCAAGTTGCATATTTCTGCAATCATCAGGATAGTTGCATGAGAATTTTTATTGTATAGGTATAATGAAGATTAGTTGATACATCACTCCAAGGAACAAACTGGAGCTACCTTGTTAGCAAAAGGATTGCTTGCATCATACCAAGTGACGATTTGAATTTTTTTAATAAGCAAAAGGATATTTCCGTTTCAAACTTTCATATCCACACATAGTGACATTTGAATGTAGGAATGATGGAAAATTGTTTGGAATGTAGATGAAACTCATGGAAGAGTTTCTGAACTTCAATGTGAAATTTTCTCTGTCAAACTAACTTTCATCCATTGTTTAAATAAGTTTTCCACTTCCACTTATAGAACACACAAGTCAAACTGACTATCTTAAACTTGCCTAGTCAAACTCCATCATATAGACGAAATGAAGGGAGTATATTTTTTTCTAGTATGGATGGAAAATGCAATGCCATCAGCAGTTCATGAAGTAACTGTTACATTAGAAATGAATGTCATTAGGTATATTTAGTCCTAGTAACTGTCATCAAACAAAAGAAATCCACCAAGTTTTAAACAGTGAAACAAGTTTAGGGGAGAGAACTGTCTAGTGTCGCTACCTGAAGCAATTTCTCTTCCAACTGCTTTCTCTTTGAAGATCTCACTCCTTCGTCAAAGAATGTTGCCTCTGCATCATATCTGAGAAGGAAAAAGATCTTATACTCTGCTACATGCTTATTATTGTCAATATGCATACAAGTTCGTAACATGTATATCAAGGAAGATTAAGTATAGAATTATGCATATACGAAACATGATTTTGCACAATTGCTGAATGATGCACCAGTTCAACTTTGCTTGTAGCTTTAAATTGTCAGTCTTTCCTTTGTCCTAAACTCTCTTTCACCTTACAACTTCCTTCATGTGTTTTAAAAGTATTAGCAGGTATGCATCCAGGCTCTTTACATAGAACTATACCAGGCAAACCCAAAACTAAGATGTATAAATAACACAATACCATAGCCTTAGTAACAGTTCAGTGATCAAACATAATTTTGTGGTTCGCTCCCACTGCAAGACTGCTCGAATGCATCCTTCTCAAGGGAAAGAAAAGAGAACATTAAGAAACATCACCATATAGATATGCTTCCCTCAGACATAAATATACTCCTTCCGATCGTCATTTGGTATCTGAAACGTTGTACAACTACTTTGGTGTGTATGAGAAAGAATGAGAAAGGCAAGAAACTCATTTTGACGTATGAAAATATACATGCATAGAGTTATAAAGAACGCAAAATGAGATACTGTTCTTACTCAGATAAACAAGTGTTCAAAATTGAGCTAAGCTTCTTCCCAAAGCCCCCCACAGGATGAGATTGCACGGCCTCTTTTAATTGACACCACTCCTAAAACAAAAGATAAATCATTACATGTGAGTACCAATGTTCCAATTGATTATATGAAAAAGTACAATGTGCAATTCGCTAAATATTTAATACAATTCAAGTACCTCATTTTTCATGAAGGAGTCATATTTTTCATTGGAAATTTCATCACATCGCACTGTAGCTACCATAACCTGTATTTAGTTTAAATCAAGCACATCAACAAGGATATAATGATCAGCTGAAACTTCAATTGAGCAGATTCAGGGTACATAACCTTATGGGCAGGGAGGTCAAGGTCCCTATTCTCTTTTATAACCTCCCACATATGCTGTGCACTAAATGAAAAGCCTGAAGCAGGAACAACTCCCCGTCTATCTCCAGCAAGACCTCCAGGTGCAATAGAATGAAAGAATCGCTGTCTTAGACTAGCCACCTTTACAAGGATAACAAGGATAAACATAATCTAATAACCCAAAAGCTCAAACAAAAGAATTGGTAATCTGTGTATGTCACCAAACACTATATGCCCAACCAAACAGATTCAAAATAGAGGAATTAACTAATTTCCAGTAATTGATTTGTGTCTACCTGCTCTGTAAATTGCTCTTCCTTCTCTTCATAACTAGAAAGAGCAACAACCTCAACCTGGACATTCAATCAATTTCATTACATGCATATGCATAAGAGAAAATCACGCAACAAGAAATTTATGAGAGATCTTAACTGAAGAGACTCACGTTAAAAAATTCACTTAAAGGAGTTTCCTCGTGAGCTTGCGGTTTTGGGACAGAATCCCATATCTACATCAAATAGAAAGAAATAAGAATCAACACTTGAATCAACAATAATATGTATATTATGAAACATGGATATGATACCTTCTGAATATCTTCCCTTAAAACGGGCTCCAAATTTTCAAGGGGAGTCTACAAATACAATGGGAAAATCAACTAGATATACAATCTTTTTAACAATCAACTGATACAATCAATGTAGGAATATCTTCAACTGAAAAATCATACATGGGAGAAGAAGGAACCTACCCTTGTTTTATCACGTATAACAAACAGCAGAGTCGTTTTCCGAGGACTAAATAACCGCATCATAACCTGTTAAGGTTAATTGGTAAAACAGTGAATCAAAATATTCAGACAAGGTATCACCTTGTATATACCTGAAAAACAGTCTTCAAAAGAGGCTTATTTGCAGCTTGTTCACGGCCAATATCATGACACCACCTGAATTTGAAACTTATAAACAGCTTGTCTATTTGGATATTCTTTTTTCAGGTTTTAATTTATCGCTAGTGCATGTAATTCACACACTAAAAGAAAACTTACATATTGATTAGCACAATATCAGAAACAGCTAGCGCAAAGAGGGCACTTTGCTTCTCAAATGTAGTGTCATCCTATACAGAACATAAAGTCTGGATGAGATATAGAGAGAGCATTCGATGAGCATTGATAGCAGGAAACTTGGTGGCTACAAGTCAACCACAGAAATTTGAAAATTTCCAATATAATATGGAGTAGCTAACAGTGGATGCATAGACTGTTTTAACACAGAAATGAGTACGTCGACAAAGAGATGAGGGAAGTCGAATTTAAAAGATCTCATAAACCAGCAAATCCATGGTAATTGTTCCAACAAAAACATCGTGTTGAAGAAGTTCTCAATTATCTCAGTGAAGCATTGTTGAATGCAGTAAAAAGGAAGATGTGAAGATTGTGGATACCAAATTGGAATAAATCACTTCATACTGGAAAAGTAGTAGGACAAGGCAGCAAAAGGACAAACAGTGTCCATACTAGGATGCAATAACTATAGGGTACAACACTTTGGGAGAAATACATATGATGTTTTATATATAAACAGTCATAGGAACTACATTGAAAGCCAAGCATGGGCAAAAAAGAATGTGGGGAAGTAAATCATCATCGAGAAAGTCAGTTAAACGAACCTCTCCACGCTCTCTCCCATCAGTGCCCTCTAAATCCATAACAAGGGTGCACGGCTCAATCCCAACACATCGACCCATCCAGATACCTTTTGTGGTTTGTGACCTGAAAAGAATATTGATAATGCTCACTTTTATAGGATACACAGAATTACTATGATAAGCTAAATGACTAGCCCATACCTTCCTTTATAAGCATCCATCTCTCTAAAGTTAGTACCAAATAGATGATTTAACAGTGTACTTTTCCCTGGAATGATCTCATTCGAAGTTAGAGAGGGGAATGATAATCGAGTCAATTAAGAATATACTAACAAGATAAATTTACATTAGTAGATTACAAACCGGAAAATGGAAGTTAGCAATTGAGTTCATCTAGAAAGACCACATACCGCTACTTTGTGGACCCATAATGGATACTATAGCATATGAAAGACCACATTCAGCAAATTTAACTTCCTTTATGAAACTCTCAACTCCAGTAACATTGAAGACTCCATCCCCATCAATGAGGTGGGTGGAACAACATTCATCGGTTTTATCTGAAACCATATGTTATAAAGTCAGCAAGAACCCAACTTTTAAAGAGGCCTTAAATTGAATCAGCATCCAATATTGCATGGAAACAAATAAAATCCACAATGTATCATTACTCTATATACTAGTAACATAGAAAAGAGATAGAGTTCACAATTTCATCCTAAAACTGAAGGTACATCATATCAACCTATAAATAGGATTACAAATTTTGTACTTTTCTCTCTTAGTCCAAAATTATATAACATGTACATATTTATACCAATTACTAAAACTAAATCTTTTGGTATCAAAGTCCTCACTCCTCACATAACAATCCATATATTATCACCCCAAGGTAACTAATTCGCAAACCAAAGCATACCTTCCCATATCTATCAAAAATGAAAAACAATAACATATCCAGTATAACTCCACAAGTGAAGTATGGAGGTTGTGGTGTATACACATAGCCTTACCTATTACCTTGTAACCATTAACTCAAGTAAAGCATAACCAAATCACGAAAAAAAGAAAAACATTTTCAAGAATTACACACGTATTAACTCATCTACAGCATTAATCACTACATTCCCATGAGAACGAGATGCAACAAATTTACATAAAAAGTAAATCTTCGAATCAAAGGGTAATTTCACAATTTCATACAGCCAATATATTCAATAGCTGAAGAAAACCCACCAAGTAAAGATCCATTAAAACATAAATATATGATCCAAAATACAAAAATCAAGACATAAAAATCCAATCTTTAAACTTCAGATTTCATATATGTAACAGAGCATGAATCGAAGGGGCATACCCATGTGTGAAAAAACAATCAGATTCAATGCTTGTCGATTACAAATTTATTTACAATAATGTAGTAATTTGATCGAAAGCAAGTGTAACTGTGAACCAAAAAAAAATCAATTGATTCAACGTTTAAGCTACACAGAAAAATAGCGCTTTTTTCTGTGCAAACTTTTGAAAAGGTCGTACTCATGCATGGATCCCGCACCCACGTCGTCGTATCGAATGTCACACCTCATACAATAAGCTTAAAATTAGTATAATTTTTAAATTTTTATACTACTTACTTTTCATAAAATTTCGAAAAAATTGATCATATAATATGCAAATTCAAAGTATAACATGATAATGATGTTAGTCAAAAAGAGATATATATTAAAAGTTCTAAAAAAATAAAAAAACTATTGATAATGATATGCAAATATCTTCCGTCAATACTTTAAAAATTAGAGCATATAAAGTGAAGGGCATATACACACTCTAGTTTTGAATTTGCATCATATCTGCGTATCATTTACTAGGCATATAATTTTTTTAATAATATATTTGATGTCACAATTCTTATATAAAACTATATAGTAAAAGTATGACAAAAATGAGATTAATATCAAAAACGGTGAAGCATGGAATTTTGTATAAAGTTTTCTCTTAATTGAACTCTTTTGTCATTTTCAGCTGTGTGTGCAGAGAAGCATGGAATTACATATAGATCGACGAAAATTATGCTTCATCTCCTTCTTCTTCTTCTTCATCTCCTTTACGCAGTCCTTTTATCTTCCTGGTGTTGCTCCTCGAGATTTTCAAACTGTACACCACCCTTTTCCCTTCTTGATTTGTTATTGGGTATCCATTTTTGGATGATTGAGACATTTTTTTTTATAGTTTTGGGTGTCTATTGATTTGTATCCATAATCATTTTTTGAGTGATTGAGACGTTTTTCGAAGTTTCGGTGTCAAGTAATTCATGCCCATGATCAATTTTTTGAATGATTTTTTGAGGGCATTTTTCAGTTTTGGGTGTCAAGTAATGATAATCATTTCTTGAAAGAAAAAAAATCAGAGATTTTTCGATTTGGGGTGCCCACTAATGTCCTTCCATAATCATTTTCTTGAATAATTTGATTTTTTACCAACTGTTGAATATGTGATTGCAAGTGGATGTGATTTTAGTAATGGACGTGAATTCATATGGTGGCTTAATTGAGTGGTTGGTTGTAGTAAAGGATGTGATATTTTATATCCTATGTTGATAGACTAATCCTAGGAAAATAAGTCACTTTTGATTAATTTTGCTGAAGTTGAGCTCAAGTTCCTCTGGATATGCTTATTTGATATTATCACAACTCTTTGTTACAGTGAAGGCAGTTTTTACCTGCTATACATATACATATATATATATATATATATTGTATTCTCTATATATAGACCGCGTAGAGATGGTTAATGTGTGTGCCCCTACTAAATGGCCTGCTTGAATGACTGTGTCATGGCAAATGTATGATAAGATTAAAAAAAAGGTGACTAGTTCAGTGTGAACTCAATGGAGAAATGTGGTATATTCTAAAGCTCTGAGATATCCTTTCCAAAGAGAAAGAGACCCTTTTGACCGTTCCTTTTTATTGAATCAGTTTCTGTTGAAGTCTTTATAAGTTTGTTTATTGAAAATCCTATTCAAGAAATATTTGTCATTGCAGTGATTTTATACTAGTTGTGGGGTAGAAACATCTGAGCGAAGATCACTCAAAAGATGCTATTTTTTGCTTTGTTTGGACTTTGGGTGTTGTTATATGTTATGTGATATGTGTTTATGATTTCTGTTTGATTCTTCCCACTTCTAGCGGAAAAGAACAAACGCTATGTAAAGGAACAACTCTTTGCTGCTTTCTCTGCTATGTATAATTGTGTAAAGAAGCTGTTCTTATCTATGTTCTTACAGGGTGATCCACTTAATATCAAAGTAAACAAGCTGTCATCTACAAAGACACAACTACCATATGACTATTACTTCTTGAAGTACTGCAAACCTACTGAAATTTTGAATAGTGCGGAGAATTTGGGGGAGGTTCTTCGAGGGGACCGAATAGAGAATTCAGTTTATACTGTAAGGATATGCTGTTTCCTTCTAGTTTGAAAATGACACTAAAAATGTTTGTTCATGTACTTACTAGTGAATTGGCTGAGTTGTATATGTTGTAAATTGATTCACAGTTTCAAATGAGACAAGAACAGCCATGTCAAGTGGTCTGTCGACAAAAACTTGTTGCTGAATATGCAAAGAACTTCAAGGAAAAGATTGATGATGAATACAGAGTCAATATGTACGATAAATGTAGTTTAATTTTTCTTTTGCAGTTCAGTCCCACCATGCTCATGTTTTTGAACCACCATAAAAAAATTAACTTTGATCATTCAAATAAATTATGCAGGATTCTGGATAACCTTCCTGTTGCTGTTCTTAGACAAAGGCGAGATGGGAGTCAGTCAACTACTTACGAGCATGGTTTCCGTGTTGGGTTCAAGGGAAATTATGCTGGGGTTAGTGCAATCACTGGACTAATATAGAATGATGACATAATATTTGCTAACTAATCTAACTGTTGATGCATTCACTTGCTTCTGCCAGAGTAAAGAGGGAAAGTATTTTATCAACAACCACTTAAGCTTTCGAGTCATGTATCATAAGGATCTTGATACTGATACAGCTCGTATTGTTGGGTTTGAAGTCACTCCAAATAGGTTTAGATGCAAACCTGTTCCTTTCTGTTTGTATTCAAATTTTGTATTCTTGGGGAAGGTATAGTTATTCCTGGATTTTCTTCTCTCACTTGATTTTTCTTGACAGCATTAAGCATGAGTACAAGGAATGGAATGACAAGAACCCTCAAGTGACGACGTGCAACCAGAATACAAGAAATTTAATTCTAGGTGGTGTTATACCCCAAGAAGTAGATACAGATAAGGAAATTGTATTTTCCTATGATGTTTCCTTCAAGGTATCTTCATATTGAACTGTTATATATCTCCTACTTCAGGCACAAAACCATTATTTATCATTTGCTGATCTTTTATCTATTTTCTGCAGGAGAGTGAGATAAGGTGGGCTTCTCGTTGGGATACATACCTTCTCATGAATGATGATCAGATTCACTGGTTTTCCATCGTAAACTCTCTTATGATTGTCCTCTTCCTTTCTGGTATGGTTGCGATGATCATGATGAGAACTCTGTACCGAGATATTGCTAACTATAATCAACTAGAAACACAAGATGAAGCTCAGGAAGAAACAGGATGGAAACTTGTTCATGGAGATGTTTTCCGCCCTCCTATTAATTGTGGATTATTGTGTGTTTATGTTGGGACTGGTGTCCAGATATTTGCGATGACACTAGTGACAATGATGTTTGCTGTGCTGGGTTTCTTGTCGCCTTCTAACCGTGGTGGACTTATGACTGCCATGGTTCTGCTCTGGGTCTTCATGGGGTTGTTTGCTGGCTATTCTTCTGCACGTCTTCATCGAACATTCAGGGGAACACAGTGGAAGAGGATTGCCTTGAAAACTGCTTTTATGTTCCCTGGTATACTTTTTGCTGTCTTCTTTGTACTGAATGCTCTCATCTGGGGAGAGAAATCTTCCGGAGCAGTGCCTTTTGGGACTATGTTTGCTCTTGTGTGCTTATGGTTTGGTATCTCAGTGCCTTTAGTGTTTGTTGGCGGATACATGGGCAATAAAAAAGTGGTCACTGAAGAGCCGGTTAAGACAAACAAAATACCTAGACAAATACCGGAGCAACCATGGTACATAACACCTGCGTTTTCAATTCTTATCGGTGGTATTCTTCCATTTGGAGCTGTTTTCATTGAGTTGTTCTTCATTTTGACTTCCATATGGCTGAACCAGTTCTACTACATATTTGGCTTCCTTTTTATAGTCTTTCTGATCTTGATAATCACGTGTGCGGAGATAACAATAGTTCTCTGCTACTTCCAGTTGTGCAGTGAAGATTATTATTGGTGGTGGAGATCTTATCTGACTGCTGGATCCTCTGCATTGTACTTCTTTCTCTATTCTGTTTTCTATTTCTTCAGCAAGTTGGAAATCACAAAGCTGGTTTCAGGAATCTTGTATTTCGGTTACATGTTGATTGCATCCTATGCCTTCTTTGTGCTAACGGGAACCATTGGTTTCTATGCTTGCTTCTGGTTTGTTCGGAGGATCTACTCCTCTGTGAAGATTGACTGATCAAGAGATTTTGAAATTTACGAAGGGGTCATGTTGATTGCATCATATGCCTCTTTGGTGTTATACTTGCTTGTGCTTTGTCCAAAAAAATATACTCCTTGGTGAAGATTGAGTACTGACCATATCTCATAGTATGTAGTGGTATAGTGAAAATGTTCTTACTTTTGACGACTTCGATAAGTAGAAAGAGTTGCAAAGTTTTTTGTTTTCGTTTACTTCATAGGACATACAAACAAAGGCTGAAATTTCCAGCCTTGTAGGCTTGATTTGTTTCTTTATCACTCCAGTTTATTTTGTTGGTTACATTGTTGACACATTATTTGTAGCTTTTAGCAATACATCTGGTAGAATGTTACCAGAAATTTTGCCTACAGCAAGCTTGGAGCACAAGGCTATAATTGGTTCTGAACCCATATGTTTGGAATTTGAGACCTCTGGTTATGGGTGAAGCAATCCTACCATTGCATCACATGGTTAAAAGATCAAAAAGGTGAATTAATCTTGACAATCTTTACGAATTTATATTAAGTTTTATACCTTTTTATTTGACATGAACATTTTTCTTCTATTTAAATTGAAAAAAGCTATGTTCATCATATAATTATGTTTAAATGAATTACCAAAGTTTGATGAACCCATAGGAGGTGTTGAAAAATGACATGACATACCATTTTCAGACAAAACACTCTCATTGTGGGGGACACAGTACCAGACATGTCACCAAGGTGTGTCTTTCTTATAGGCATACTTTGGACAACTTGAATGGGCTGGGCGGAGCCACCTTAGTCTAAGGGTGTGAGCTAGTGCACACTCGAAGGGTGTGAGCTAGTGCACACCTTCGTTAGAAAATTATGAGACATACAGATATTGAATGTATATTTAATTTTGAACGTCCTTAATATTTATGCTATATTTCTTTCTGAATGTGCTTTACACAGCATTTTCATATTTAGTTTGTCCACTTACATAGCTGTCAAGAAACAAAACTTTTGACAGACATGATGAAACATCAAAATATCTTGACAGACAACACATTCTAAGGAACAAAAAGTGAAAACATAGTAATTGAAAGAGCTTGATGGTACTGCAACATAGTAAAAAGCATTTCCCAATGTGCAAAGCAATGAATTATTGCTTACTTACATACATTATGATTGTATAATGTTGAACATCATGAAAGCAAAATGCTTTTCAAGTCTCTCTCACCCTAACACAAACAAAATTTGCACATCGATTCATCAAGAATCATATCTGTATGTGTAATTAGACGAAACCTTACATGTACAGAATCTTTCGTCAATCATCTTCATAATCAGGTGAGCTTTGATCAAAGAGGTGTGTTGCTTAACTGTACAACTTCAACCCCAGCAAAGCCAAAAAATGGTAGTGTGGGTTAATGGATGTCTAGTAGCTCGTTTGAAAAATGTTTATATGAGTGGTTCAAGTATTTTTTCACTTGTATAATCAGAATCATCAACTACAAATGGCTTCCACTGAGAGTTTCTTTAGAACGTTTCGACATGGATCACCTCCAAAATTCTCTGGTGTTACCTGTACTGAGCAAGACTCTTTCCCAACACAATTCTGCAAGTATAGTAATAATAACCAATTTAAGATGCAAATAAATCAGTCTAGTCTAGTTCAGAGATCGTTAGGAAAAGACGCGGATCAATACCAATCAGTTTCTCATGTCAACTCATCAAATTATGATTCATAAATACCTTTTTGAAAGCATCATATGAGCGCGGAGCATGGCAGCTTCCCTGCTGGAAGTTCCCACAAACTCCCTCTGGTGTTCCAAAGCTTGCAAATTTGATTGAAGAAATCTTCTGACCAGGTGCACACTTAAGATGGGCTTTAGGTCTGAGAGGTCTGTCAAACTTACCAGATACTAGCCTCTGCCAATTCAATAACTGTGGTTGCCACTCATATATATCAGCACAAACACTCCCTATTTCTCTTTTGACTAAAGTGATTCCATAAGGATCTCCTCCCCATTCCTCGAATACAACTAACAAATTTCCAGTAGGATACAGCCAAGACCGGGGTACGTGGTACCTGAATTTATGAGTCTCAGTTAAGTTGGAGCTTCGTGTTACTGTTACATCAGAGTAAAATTCAGTAAGGTTTGTCATTACTTACCATCTTTGTGAGCCCTCACCACAGTTAGTTAGGCACTTTTTCTCATCAAACCAGCCAGTATAGTTACAGACACTACAACTTCCAGATGATTTATATGCAGGCCAGTGGCGTCCGAGGCTCTGACCATTTATCCATACTTGACCTTTGCCCATGGTATTCATATCTAAAGCCAAAGGTTCATTTCCATCTGGAGCATTGAATGTAGTCTGTAAACACAGAAAAGGGATTTAGTAGGCTTCTGAAGGAAAAGAAATTTGAATTCTTGATATGATCCATGTTGCTGTAAATGGCTCCATAAAGCGTAATCCTTTTAAGTAATATTACTTTCTTATTGAAGGATAACTTTTACTTTTAATAACTAAAATGGTAGAGAAGACATGAGTTATGCACCTTATACCAACTGAGTGGCTGCTTCTGAGCCACTAAAGAGCCTTCCACCCACTCCACGGATGGGCTACCACTGAGTGAATGAAGACTCAGGGCTTCTCCTTTTAGACCAACCTGGTGAAACAAATAAAAAGTCAGGTAGACAGGCATTATAAGCAAACAATTCTAAAAAGACAAACCTTGTAGAACCATTTCTGCCATGTTAAATCTCTAGTTCCCTCATTAAGTCCATTAAGTGAAACTGGTCCAAGAACACCAGCATTCCATGTCTCAAAATGAGGGCCAACGTTCTACATTCAAGCACATGTAAAAGCAAGGCACGTGATGAGCATATTTTCGAAATGCTGAAGTATAACTCTCAAAATCAGTTTCACTTTAGTGCAACGCATAGAACGAAGCAACTGCCATGAGGCGATAACCAGGCATATGTATGATCGTATGCACGTGCAATAGAGAAAGAGAGGGTGGGGAGAGAGGGGCATACCGGAAGACCAACAGCAATGCTTAGCAGAGAAATCTTGTTCACACCAGCTCTCAGATTTATACCGTTGCTGAAAGTTAGTTTTGGGTACTCTAAACTTCCGTACACAGTTCCTGCAAAAAGTTTGGATAAATGGAAACGTTAAATAACAACGTGCTGCTTGACTGGGACATCAGTTTTTCGTCTTGCACCAAATTATTTCCTCGCTAATCGGGACATAATTGCAACCAATCAAAAGCCTGAACCTCCGATATAAAACAGCAAAACAAAAAGAGACTCAAACCACAGTTGTATGTAAAAAAAGACATCAGACCTGCTAATTGACCATTCACGAATACATGCAATGCATGGCCAGCAGAGAAGACAGTAAGCCAAGGCCAATTTCCACTATTCAAAAATCCTTCTGTTGGATCAATCTCAATGCTGCGGGTAAACATTATAATTATAAACATGTGAGCAATCTAAAGTAGTTCAAGTGTAATTAACTTCCTTATTTTGTTTGTGAAAGTGATACCAGAAGCTACTGAAGCACTTACTCAGTCATATACCACAAGTAATCAGATACATCTCTTGTGATATTAATCTGCTCCAATAACCCAACAACTGTGAAAGTATCGTCTTCATGCGATGCTGCGTCTTCATTGAATGACTCCCATGAGAATTCTCTACTGACTGGAGTCATCTTCATCTGAGCACTTTGAGCACCAACCTTTACATTGAATTAAGAGTGTGCTGTCAGTTTTCTGGCTGTGCAGTTACGTATAAGGCAATCTCTCAAGAAAGTAAAATATAAGAAAAATGTGAGATATTAACACAAGTACTTCAGGAGAAGAGTTTTTTTCTCACCCTTGCAGTATTATAGACAGTGTTCTTGCAGTCGGGAAGAATGCTGATAGACCAGGGTGGCAAGTTATAATGCATGTTCCCAAATGCCACTTTAGCAAAAGAGTGCTGGTTGTAATTTGCTAGGAAGGCAGCGCAGGCCCCAGACTCCGACTTAAAAACACGTGCCTGTAACAGAAATGAAAGTTTGTTTTCCCCTCAATTCTGGTAATGATGATATAAACGTTTCAGAGGAACCCAAATAAATGTCACCTCTTGATAGTTTCCTAAGGATGTCACAGTTGGATCTGCAGATACTAAAGCCGGCTCACAGAGCTTTATTGCTCTATGTAGATCTTTCAGATGACCCCATTTAGGCTGCCGTAATGACCCTGAAGATCAAAGAGAAAAAAGATCACTTAGGCAAAACGATTATTTCCACTTCAGTTACTCTTCTTTTTCATCTTTTACATCTTCTTCCTAGTTCTAATCATCGACTTGATTGTAAAGAAACCTCAAAAAAATTTCTCAATAGCAGTAGACTAACTGAACAACAACATAGTATGACGTAACTTTTTATCAACAACAATAGATTGACTGAGAAACATAATTTCATTTATGATGAAGAACAGGACTTCCAAGTAATTAATTTAATGGAACTGCTAGCATCAGTAAAGCTACCAAAAGTGGTTGAACTTATTCTATCAAACTTGGAATTCATCAAGTTTTAGGAGAAGCAGAAGACATTGCTCTAAATGCAGATTGCAAGCCTACTACAACAGGTACATGGCCTTCTGAACTAGAATGACTTGAATTAGTGATCAAAGCATTCAGTCCAATATACAGCAATGATTGTTTTCGAGTAAGTAAAGGTGTACAACATGGAAAACTAATATTACATCCAAACAGAAGCACAGATAATTTGGTCAAGGAGTCAGAAATGGAAGCACTGACCCTCACGCATGAGTGAAAAAACGTATGGAAAGCAGTGTACTAATATAAATAGGAATAACAGGAAAAGAAAAAAGTGTTCGCAGGAAAAAAAAATCTCTTTTCCTTAAACAAATGGTAAGGAACAAAACAGGAAATAGAATTTTGATCCATAACCATCACATTACATTAAGATGTTACAATTCAAACATAAATTTAAAGAAAGAACGTACCAAATTCATCTAGGGGTGCATCATAATCATAACTAGTAGCAATAAATGGGCCACCAGAAGTCCTTCCAAAGTTTGTTCCTCCATGATACTGTCCAAAAAAAAGGGGAACAAACAAGAATTGTAGGAAAATGTATATTTCTTGGATTCAGAAGAAACATACTTCTAAATGTCAAAGTCCAATGAATTACCATATAGTAATTGATGAAGGAGCCTCCCGTTTGTATAAATCTTGCGACAGCAAATGCCATATCCTCTGCAGGACGGTAAGGAACTGGACCTCCAAATTCACTAAACCTGCCAGCATGATCAAAACAGAAAATCATCCCGTCATGAACTCTAGCAAAGATGTAAATAAGATATTATTCAGCTATTGCTTATGAGAGATGAATATGCAGTTTACCAGGCTGTCCAGGCTTCAGTCCACATCTTGGGTTTATTAGCCTTATTTGGTGTGAAGTAGTCACAGTAGAAACCATTGCAAGTATTAATCTGAGCAGGGAAAAGAGATACATTAAGGTAAAATATCCTAAATACCCGAGAAAATTTGTTTTAGGAAATAGGAGCAGAAGACATGCTAATACCAGTTATTTTTCCAGGATGTTTTAAAATATTAGTAAAAGTAGCTATTCAAACGGGAAAGTACACCATCTCTTTGATTGTGGTTTGATTTAGACAGGTAAAGAATGTTCTTTTGCAAAACACTAAGGGGTCGTTTAGCAGGGTGTATAAGAATAGTGTTGAAGAGGATGTACTACAACGCCAGCATTACTAGTAATAGCTATGCCAAGATTATTTCTTATACATTGTCTAGTTTGCTGTATTAAAAATAACATGCATGGTATAATTTCCAAAAAAAAAAATATTTGTTATAAAATTACCCTCCACAAATACAGTGGAAAGGATGTGAAAATGATTTTGAGGGCAATTGAATCTTTAACCATGCTAATACATACAATTAAAACCCTTGCATTGCTAATACATGGTTTGCCATGTATTAATTATACATTGCATAGTACCAAATAGAGTGTATACATTACTTATATATAGGTTGAAAATTTTTACCAAACAAGGTATTAGTACTACACAAAATTAATGAATGCATTATTTTTTCTAATGCATCCTAGCAAATGACCCCTAAGAAACAAACATATTCACAAGTGTGTGATTACAAGAGTCAAAGGTCACTGAATATTTTTTTAAGAGACAAGAAAACAGATAGGAGTAGGAACAAAAGCCACCCCCATGTGCAGGGACTAAAACTATTTTATTTAATTAATTCATCAACATCTAGGTTATTGACAACTGACAATAATTTTGCATAGAAAATTAATGAAATTATATAGAATCTACTTACAATAGGATCAGGGACATCATCTTGCTTGCACATGATCCATGGGACACCAGTGCCAAGATCCACAGCCATTTTGGCTGCCCATTCTGAGTAAACTTTACCAGGTTCACCTAGTTCCCACTCCATAGGTCCATATTCATTTTCTATCTGTCAAGAAAATTCAAAGACAAATATCTTCATCAAACAAATTTGCAAGATTAGTGGAGAAAATGATAACAAAAGATACTGAAATTTCTTTAACAACCTGAGATAGAATAATTGGACCACCCTGAGTTTCATAGAGCTTTTCTGCTTTCATCATATCAACAATCTTAGTAGTGAACTTTTGCATTGCAGCCTACATTACAGCATTTACACAGAAGAACATAACACCCAAATTAGAAACCAGACACATTGAAATGAATTTTCATATAACAACTTGATCTAACCTTGAATGGCTCATTGTTTGTTCTGAAACTAATGCCTGGAACATACTTCAGCCAAACAGGAAAACCCCTGAAATGAAAACAAGTAATATGAGCAAGAACTTAACTTTATGCCTATAAGGGTGTCATAATTTTAAGCCATACCCAAAATTCCATTCAGCACATGCATAAGGTCCAATCCTAAGATGCACATAAAGTCCTGCTTCTTGCACCACTTTAATGAACTTCACTAAATCATACCTCTCTTCAAAATAATACTGGAAAGGAAAAGAATGTTAAATACTAGCAGCAAATGATGAAAAACATGAAAAAATTGGGGAAAAAAATTTATTCTACTTTACTCACTTTCCCTTCTTCAGGCTCATGCCCATTCCAGAAAACATAAGTCTGTATAACATCAACTCCCCCTTCTTTTGCCTTCTGAATAAGATCTGGCCACATCTGTGTAACCCCAAAACAAGGAAAAAACTTGAACTTTTTGACACCCATTTGCCAAAAAAACAATCTTGAACAAAAACATGGAACATCAAAACCAACATATGAAGTAAATTTTATTTATTTTTTTGACATGAGTATACCTCAGGGGTGCTTCTAGGGTAGTGAATGGATCCAGAAATGAGAATTTTTCTTTGTCCATTTACAATGATAGCTTTATGGTCATATGAAACAGAAGCAATTCCACAAGAAACCCATAAACACAATAACAACATCAGCAACATTGCCATCCAAAAACCCATATTTGTCAACAAATCAAGAATCAAGATTGTGCCTTCACAAGGCACTGAACTAATGAACTAACTTCCTCCCTACCCCCACACCTTATTATTCTTTTTTTTTTAATCAAGTTGCAAACTTTATTCTATTCTTGCAATTATATAGAGATTGGAAAAAAAAAAAGTAGTGAAGGGAAAACAGCTGTTTTTGTTGTCTGAAGAATTTTCTTCTTTTTTTTTCTCTCTTTTTTATGTTTATTCCATTAGTCCATACTTCTTTTTTTCCTTCTTCTAGGCTCTAGTGCTGAGCAAAAGAACAAAGAAAAAAGAGAAACTTGCTGCCCAGAGTAGTACTACAAGTTCCAAGTAGATCAATTTATTCAATTATATTAAGGGTCTGTTTGGCATCAAAATTGTGAGTATTTACTTCTTTTTATTCCAATTTTTACTTATAAAATTAAAGGAATGTTTATTTTCTTTTTTTTTTTTGTCTTCCAATTCTTTAATTTTAATTATTTTTTCTATAAAGCCTATTGTTTAAGACAAAAGTAATCAGAAAAAATCTTTATCCTTCTAATTCATATTAAGTGAATTGTTAATACGTTTTTCATAGTTTAAAATAAGCAATTTTGTTAATATTTAAAAAAAAATTGAGATTTTTTTTCTCATTTACCCTGTATTTAGTAAGATTCTTAACGAAGTACTTTATAGTATTTTTTTTGGAGATTGATTTTGAAATAATTAAAAGAATAATGATGATAACAATAACACACCTCCTGAAATCTCTCAAGTCTCATGGATGGATAAAATATATGCAGATTTTATCACTACTTTATGAAGATAAAGAGATTGTTTCTAAAAAAACTTCGACTCAGATGTAACAATTTCAGATACAAAAATAAAACTGTAGGTGAGTCACAAGAAAACAGTGTGCAGTATATCAAAAGGAAGCAACACTACAGCACAGTAGTGCGAAATCGAATACCATGATAGAGTATTGAAAACAATAACAAATAATGATGGATATTCTTTTGAAAGACATTAATACAACTTGTATAAGGACAAACATCAACCACCGTTAGCAAGATAACACTATACTATCTGCTAACTTTCTATAAAGTGAAAAATTATTTGTACTTATTTTGAAAATTAAAAATGTGTTGGACAATAAATACTATAAATTAGACTTGTTTTTTGAATTTTTATGAGTGATTTGGATTGAAACAATGCAATAATTTTGGCATTTCCAATTTTTGAAATTAACTTATAACCTAAATATCAAAGTTTTATTGACAAACATAATTTTTTTTAAAAAAATATATTAAAAGAAATATTTATTATCAAATGTCCATATTGAATTTTATTGTTAAATACATTGAATCCGGTGTTTATTATAACTTGGAAGTATTTAAAACTCATTTAAGGAAGTAATTCTAAAAAATGTTGATTATTTTATGTTATATTTGATTGAATTCATATAAATAATTTATGGATTATTTATTTGTATCATATTAAAATACTAGTTTGATACCATTACTCACATGATAAAATAATAATAAAAAAATAATACTTCTCCATTATATTTCATTATTCACGAAATAATTTCATCTTGCATTATATTTGTCATACTATAATTTTCTCAAAAACAAAACAACCCCTTTAGTTTTTTTTTAAAAAATATAAAAGAAAATTTTCATGCGACTTTTAAGATTTTTACCCACTATTTGTATAAACTATCGTTATTTCTTCATAATCATGTCACTTAGTTATTTTTTAATTCCAAATTATTGATATTTTATGTTTGGACACGTGAATTAAGAAAAGGAGCCTTTAAAACTTATAAATAATTTTATTTTATTTTGATACTCCCTCTGTTCACTTTGTTTGCGATTTAACACTTTTTAAAAGTTAACTTGATTAAATTTTAAAGTTAAATTAGATTATATTAATTTGATTTTTTTTAAAAAAAATAGATATTTAAAAATTATACAAAAAATATTACTTATTACAATTTTTTGCATATGAATATAATGAATTTATAAATCATAAAATATTTATCAAAATTCTTATAATTTGTATCTATGAAAGAAAATCATGACAATTAACTGGACGAATGGAGTATCATATAATTTAATAGCTTGCTCTTTTTAGGGGAGGGTTTGATGCATCTTTCAATTTTGGTACATAGAATTAATATACTTTTATCGTACAAATGAGTCGCATATATTTTTATCAGTACACAAATAATTCATATATATCTTTTTTCTTTAACAAAAGTGGGAAAAATCAACTTTATTCATTTATTTTTTTGATTACAAGTTATATGAATATAATCTTTAAATATGCATAATTACATTTCATATATTCAAAACTGAAGATCATATATTCAAAAGTTTTTTTAATTTTATATCAAATTTAAATAAGATAGCATAACAAAAATGGAATAGTTAGTTAGAGAATAATTATGTGAGAACTTTTGGACTTTGTTAAAAGCACCTAGGTTGGGGTCCTTTCTGCATTCATTTTTTTAATATAATATTGGGACCCACTTTTCCATATTTCCATTTCAATAAACTAATTTTCACACTGACTTTATGAAGTATAAGATTTTTTTAATTAAATCGGCGCAAATAGCTTAATTTATTAATTACAAGTACTAAGGAGTAAGGCTTGTTTGCCTTTGATTTTAAAAATGTAAATTTACTGTGGGCCTTTTAAGCTACTACATAAAAAATTCATTTATTAAAAAATAAAATATATATATATATGTTTTTTTTTCTCAAATGAATAAACGTGAGTCTTCATAGTCACTAACAAATAATTGGTACGTGATTTTGATTTTCACTCTCTCAAAAATGTGTATAATATTTTTATTTTTTTTATGGTTAACTATAATCGTATTTGAACGTACAATAATCTAAAGATTATATATATTGTATTTGTAAGTTAATTTGTATAATAGGACCTTGAATTTACCATAAAGTGCTTGAAGTTGTACTCTTTTGGTCTTTCTAGTTTTTTAAGCTTCTTCATACGACAAGTCATATTTGTTTAATATATCTTGCAAAGAACCAACAAGGGTCGTGGTGTAGTAGTAAGTATTTCGTCAATCTTAACTAAGAGGTCTAATGTTCAAGCCTCTTGAATACGAAGTTGCTTTTGTTAGGGAGCGCTTTATCCTCAATGTGAAACTTTCCGTCGCGAATTCAAATTTAGTCGAACTTAAATGTAGATACCGAACACCGGATAGAAAACTAAAAAAAATCTTCCTAAGAAATATTTCTAGCAAAGGTGAAGCTAGAATTTGAGGTTAGAGCGTCTTTCAACCCAACACCATTTTTTATGCAAAATTTGGTGTTTGGACTAGGATGCCTATATAGACTCATGTAGAAGTATAACATATAGCTATGCTAAGTCAAGTAAAATTAGGTGGGTTAAATCGAATACCAATGAATTAATAATAAATTAGGTAAAAATCATTAAAATATTTAAGCCATACATGTATAATACGTATAAAGAATGGATAAATGAATATTCATATTATTCATTACTTTTGATTATATAAAAAAAAAATTAGGTAAAAATCATTAAAATATTTAAGCCATACATGTATAATACGTATAAAGAATGGATAAATGAATATTCATATTATTTATTACTTTTGATTATATAAAAAAAAATATTCTTAAATTACAAATATTTTTCTTATTATTTTCTATTTTTAAAGTGTGTTCGGTACGAAGGAATATTTCATATCTTTTACAATAATATATAATCAGTGATGTATATTGTTAAGGGATTGAAAATTCTTCGTCGGAAAAAGATTAGTATATATATATATATATATATATATATATATAAAAGTAAAATGACATACGAAATAATAAAATAATATATTTTAGACATCCTTAACATAATAAGTCGTTAATTCTAAACATCCTTTAAGAAATTCCTAACTCCGCCACTGTATATAATAGTCTCGATAATTTAATGAATAAGTGTCATTGAACTAACTCTTCTTAAAATTCTGATTTTGTAATTGCATTTATGAAACAGAGAAAAGAAATAATAGTAAGTGATCTAGGTTTTATTTCTTATTGTAAATTTTATGTTTTGTTTTTTTAAAAAAAAAATTTGAACAAAATTTCTAATAAAAAATTATGCAACCAAAGAATAAATATCTAAGATTATGTTTTTCTTTTAATGAAAAAATAAATGGAAAGCGTATAGATAAAAATAAAATAATAGGAGAAGCTAATGGTTTCAAATAAAGTTTTTGGCCCAAAATATATTTAAACTATACTCTTAACTTAAATTATATTTTAAAATTATTTTTCTTAAACAAAATATATTCTACAATTATTTAAAATTTCACAACTTTTATTCTTATGTTAAAATTTGTCAAAAATTAACAATTTCTTCACAACAATACGTACGGTTCGCACTACTCTCAACAATTTTTAAAATCTCTAAATCACCACAATTAATCAATTCTCTTCATTCTACATACATTTAAAATAATATCATTTTTTTAGTAACAACATTTTGCATTGTCTTCCTTTTAATTAGCAATTTTATTTTTATTTACTTTTCATTTGATTTAATATCAAAGAATTATCATTGGAAATTTTTTCTTTTCATTAAATCTGTAAAAAAAAATGGTGTCGATCGGAGTCTTTTACTTCTAATAATGAAAAATGAAACTTGAGTACTAGAGATCAAAATTACCTGAATCTTGATCACCTCAATTATCAATTTGCCCCAAAAATATTATTGATATAACAACATTTTAACTTTGTAAAGTGAAGATGGTGTGAAACTAAGCTCCAACTCCATTTAGTTGGTAAATGAGAAGAACAAATCATGTTTCCTCGTAAACTCACATCGTCATAATATTATTATTTTTTAACAGTAAACATGAGTCTCAATTTTATTTTATTTTTTGGATGTTTTTTTCAACCGGTAGTAATATAATACACTTTTTTTTTATTAGAATAATGAATTGCATATTTTTTTGTGTGAAATTCGCTAATTTTTTGTCAAATTTTACTAGAGGTGCGAAAATTATTAAGTTTTAAATACTTGAAAGTTGTTTTTTGTGAGTATGGGAACAAAAATAAGCCACAAAAATATAAAAGTAACTAAAATAAGCCACTATTTTAGTAAGTAACTAAAATAAGCTTAGTGGAAGAAAAAGTTCCACTATATCCAATTTTCTAAACGTTTTCTGTTACTGTCATAACGTTTATTTTTAATATATAAAGAAACTTTTTCTTCCACTTTATAAAGTGAGAACTTTTTATTCCACTTTATAAAGTGGAAGCATCAAAAGTAGGCGAGACATGAAAATTTGAGAATGTCCCAACATTTTTCGTCATTTCAAAGTGTGAGGACTGACCAAATTAATTATTTAGTCCATAACTTGGAGCAATATTCCTATCTTGCTGAGGTAAACCGCTACAAAATATATAATAATAAGGATAATAAATAATATAAATTAATAAATAATAGACAAAATCAACAAACAATAATTAAAATATATTAATTGAGCATTACCGATCACTATCATTGGTAGTTTTGTTTATATCAAAATCATATCGGCCGGTAAGAGTATTTTGATAATGAGTCATTTTAGGAAAATCAGTAGATTGAGTTATTGGAAATCCATCAATGCTATTATGATTTTCTAATTAGGGATGAACATCGACCGATAAAGAAGAACGTTGTTGACTAATCTTACGCTCCTTCCTAACATATATTTCAAGTATTGTTGACTTGATTTGATCTATATAGTCATTTGGAACACTTAAAAAGTCGGTCAACGATTCGTCATTATATATAATTCACTCTCTAAAATTTACTTGTCCTTGTGATAAAAATGAAGTAGGGTATTTTTCGGCTATAATCAAATTATAATCGTACTGTTTATACTCATTCTTTTATAAATTGATGAAATAAATTTATGATATCGGACATTTATTGGATATTTAACATTGTGTTTGGGAGGACAATTATAATAAATGATATTTCCGTCGTGTATAATTTCGTCATCCCAATAAATTGAAACTTTAACTTTAGGTGTAGAAGATATTTTTTTTAGATTGAAATGAACAAATATAGAAGACTTTATGTTGTAGGTGCTATCAACTATGCATAAATGTCCTTAAATAGATTTTTCAGAATAAAATAATAAAAATACATAATGAAATATTTTTTTTCCGTTTTAATGACATATCAAATCAATATAATTTATATGACAACACTGAAAAAGCTTCTTCAAGAAGTGAAAAATATTCTTCTTATAAAGTGTAATAAAAAGTTCCACTTTATAAAATGGAATAAAAAGTTCCACTTTATAAAGTGGAAGAAAAAACTCCACTTTATAAAGTGTAAGAAAAAGTTTCGTTATATATTAAAAATAAACGTTATGAAACTAACGGAAAACGTTTAAATTATTGGATATAATGGAACTTTTTCTTCCACTAAGCTTATTTTAGTTACTTACTAAAATAGTGGCTTATTTTGGTTACTTTTATATTTTTGTGGCTTATTATTGGTTCTCAACTCGTTTTTTGTTAAGAAGGATAATTTAAGGATGTAGTTTAAGTTTGGGGATACAGTTTAAGGATGTTGTTAATCAAAAACTCTATTTGATTGTTATCAAAAACATGATACTTTACATTGAATCATATGCTTGTTTCGTTAGTGGGTTTTTCACTTATAAATTTGTTATATTCACTATCATTTTTAATAGGCCTAACCCATCGGTAGCCACCTAAAGTTGGCATCAACTTTCACTTGGACACCTCAAATAGATCTTATTCATTTTAAACACCTTAATTAGGGAGACGTTGTGTCATATTGACACGTTTTTGACAACCAACTAAATATATAGGATGTGTATTATACTTGCCGATGACGTGTTAAAGTAGCGAATTAAATAATGACATGTGACATATATATTAAAAATTTAAAAATTATATTATGAATAAAATCCATTTTAAAATTGTTTAATTAGTTAATTACTTTAAAAATTACCTTTCAATAAAGAAAAAAAAATCTACAACACCTTTATTTTTCTCAACTACCATTATCATCTGTCACCATTTTCACATCTCATCCTCTTCTAACCACTATTACTTTGATGTCTTCTTCTTCAAGTTTGAAGATTATCATAACTATCATCTTTTTCTTCAAATCTATATAACCAATTTGTGTCAACAATAAATATCTATAATCCAACTATCATACTATTACCATCTCTTCAATCCTTCTAATTCATCTTTTTTTTTTCTTCAATCACCTTCACCATTGAAACTGCTCGTTTTGAAAGTTTCGAAGTACCCCCAAAAAATTATCCATGATTAATCATATATATTTATGAATTTACTTGCAATAAGTTCATCAAAATAAAAAAAGTTCAAAGTTTAAAGAAGTAGAAAATTAGTATTTCAAAAATTGAATCTGAAAAAAATAACTCAAATAGAGAGAGGTGAAAATAGACCAACAACATTTGAAGAATTCGGTAAACTTTCCGACAATTAAACTATGAAAAAATTAGGTGGAAAAATTTGATATCATGAAACACATATATGCTCTAGACATATTTTTTGATCCTTTCTTAAATTATTTTTGTTGATATATATAATTAATTTATTTTTTCATGTCAAGAAATGACAAAGAGAGGAGAAAGTTGAATATACAATGGTGGCAAGGTGGTGGTATATGATGGAGAAAGTGTGGGAAGGAGAGAGACGAAAGAAAAATAAATAAAAAAAGTTTAAAAATCATAAAATTATGCTTTCTACGCGCTCAAAAAAAGTGGCACACACATAATATGCCAACTCAGCAAAAAGTGTCAAAATGACATGATAAAATCCTACTTAAAGTGTGTAAAACGAATATCGTCAAGTTGAGGTGCCTATGTGAAACTTGGTGCCAGTTTTAGGGGGCCACCAATGAGTTTGATCTTTTTATTATAAATATAGAATTTATGCAAAAGTTATTGAGTTTATCCGAACTTTCCTCTTACACAATAGTTTCACCCCTAGTTTTCTTTATTGAGCAATTAATAATTTGAAAAAGATAATTTTTTGCTTTGAAATGTTTAATATTATACTGTCAATTCTATTTTTTCACTTACTTCAGACAAAGCAATATTAGTACAAATTTTTTTGGACCTTCTCGATTAATATATATCTATAATTGTAATATTCATCAATCGCGAGATGACGACTTGAACTAAAAGTTTAGAGTTATCATTTTATTAGTAATAATACCATTAATAATACATTTTTTTTTGGCTCTGATACCAAATAATAGAAATCAATATAAAATACTTTCACTTGCATATTACGTTCATTTTTTGTTGTTGTTGATTTCTATTAGATTTTTATTTTATTTTTATTTCATATATTACACATTTAAATCAGAAAAGTACTTTTATTAAGACAAAAACATGTCCATTGAGTCTTATGTATAAGATACAAACATGTCTGATTCTCAATTCTCATCTCTAAGGTCTAAAATAGTGGACCATATCCAGCAGTTCTCAATCTTAGATAAGTAAATTTTTTTTACTACAAGCATATTTATATTAATTTAAAAAATATTTTTAAAAAGTACTTTTGAAAATACTACTTTAGTTACTTAAAGTCAAAAAATAAAAAATAATAAAAGGATCCTATGTAACAACCATTTTCGATCGTTTTGAGCACTAGAACTTTTATGTCCGAAAATACTTTCCGATAGATTTAAATGGGTGTTTTAGACTATTCATAATTATAACTACGAAATTAATGGGGTAGTTTTATTAATTTATTTAGTTAGTGGTTAAGAAAATAATATTAAAATAAATAATGGGTCACTTTTATCAAATTGTATAGTTGATTATATGATAATTAGGGTAGAAGTTTGTCTTTAAAAAAAGGAAAAAAATAAGAAAAGGGAGACCGCAGAGCAGCCTCGAAGAAGGATGACAATTTCAGGTAAGGAATTAATCTTCGTATATTTTATATGTATGAACATAGATTGTAGGATTAATAATTTAATAATGGCAATGATCATTAACCGTATAGGACGAGTTTTAAGGCAACAATTACATTATTATATTATATTATAAAGTTAAAGGGTGCATATGTATAGAATATTTATTAGAGGCTATTGAAATCATGGTGAGTTGATGAGTTAAAATATTATTATAAGGTGAACTAATTAGGAAGAGAGAAAACATACTGTTTGATAATGAAGAATGTCGGCTCTGCATTCAGGTAATGTTTGATAATTCTAATTAAATATTGTTTATGTACAGTTATTGCTTAGTAAAATGGTTAATGTTTGTTTTATGAATACTATTATTACATTGGTGTTGGTTGAAAAGAGATTAGATTATAAAATTTCTCATGGGTGGTATGAATATGAATAACTTGATGGATAATTGTCTTTCGTTAATAGCCAGTAACTTAAATGGCTTGGACTTGGAAGAAATTTGTCGGAGTAATGGTTCGGATGTGAATGTTAGTCAATTTATGAAAATTAATGGCAAAATTAGAAGAAATAGCAGTGTTGTAAATTAATTGTAATCAATAATGTGCATGGATAGACTTTGATACTAGTAAGTTGTATCAAAGTGAAGTTGTTCTCAAATTGACGTGGCAACAAAAGTGACTGCCACTTTTGTTTGTTTTTTTTATGTCAATTCAGCCATACATCATCACAACTGAATTATGGGGAAGATTATTATACAATTATAATATGATGATTAGAGGAAAGTAAAACAATATAGCGACTTAGATGACAGAGATGATTTTGTGGTTAACACTATTGGTCTATAATTAACTTATATCAACCTGAGGTTATTTTCTTTTGTTCTATAAATTATATCGTTATATATTGAGATAGGTAATTCAATATTATGTGTATCGAATTATTTCAACCCCATTAAAGTTATGCTAATTGGAGAAATTTGGACTTATCCTTAGGTTTAAACTTTAGGAATTGATTATAGATTTAGGTGAATTTTTGGGTCTAGGCTTGACGTAGAATAATATGGATGGTTATAGGCTTGTTAACTTACAAATTATGTATATATATTTGATAGATTGAAAGGTTCAAAGCATTGAGGAAAGGAAAAGCATTGAAGAATTAGTTGCTTGACTTTGGTTCTTAGGTGGAGGGTGGTTATGGTTTATGTTATTTGATAGTAAACTCTAAATAGTGATTGATATGCATTGAATGATATTGTGAAGTTTTCTATGTACTTGATTGTGTGGTTTGGTCGTGTGTTTTGTGATTGGTCTGAAATTCCGAGACCGTAGAATGTATAATCCTAAATCATCTCTATCGAAGTAATGCCTTGAATAAAGAAGGCTAGATGAAATGTTATTAACGAATGGAAAACTGGTGATACTAAATGATAAATTAATGATATCTTGGATCGGAGTGTCACATTCCGACACAATATTCTAGGATCGGAGTGTCACGTTCCGACACGGTATTTTTGGATCGGAGTGTCACGTTCCGACACGGTATTCTTGGATCGGAGTGTCACATTCAGACACAATAATATTAAAGGAAAAACATGTTGAATTAATGGAAGATACTCAATCTCAAAGAACTCAACTCCCAAAATGGTTTGGTTTGGAGGCATGAGTTCTCATGTGTGATCTTGATACCGTTGACTTAATACGTGCTTACTTTATTGTTATTGACACTTGTTCATATTGTTTGTTGCTTATCACATGTTAAGTGCTATAGTTGTGTTCATACTATTATTTATTGTATATTAGTTACTATTTTGGATTGACCGATGATACTTACTCAGTACATGTTGCCTCGTACTGAGTCCTACTTGTTTTCTTCTTTGTTTTCCTTTTATGAAATGCAGCGAGTGTACCTATGACTTCTGATTTCCCTCAGCTCTAGCCATCCTCCCGCATATCAAGTTACATGGTGAGCTATCCATTCAAGCTCGTGTTAGATTCTCTCGGTCATGACATGATGTCCTATATTTTCGGACACATACCATTTTATTCTTTATTTTAGTGTATTCGATATTCTTAGACTTTTTATTGGAGATTAGATGTCCTTGATGTGATGACTATCAGATTTTGGGATGATAAGTATTAAACTTTAGAAACTTATTTAAATTGGTTTCTTAGTATCTTTTGGAGCTTCCGCATTATTGATATTATTTATAGTTGAACTATTGGTATATGTTGGGGTTTAGATGTGTTGGTTCGCCCACTTAAGGATGTAAGTGTGGGTGCCACTCACGACTCATTTTGGGTCGTGACAAACTTGGTATCAGAGCGTTAGGTTCGTTGATCTCATCACACAAGGACTAGTCTAGTAGAGTCTTACGGAATGGTAAGGGGACGACTTTACTTTTCTTCGAGAAGCTATAGGGCTTTAGGAAAGCTCATTTATTTCTTTCTTTCGTGCTACTACTTGAATCCAATTGGTATCTAGGTGATACAAATTGGTATCTGAACTTCTTTACTCTATTTCAAATATGGGTACTACTAGAGTATTTGAAGTTGAAATAGCAACAGCAGAAAAAAAAAGTCCTTTGAAATAGATATATTTTCTCAATCGCAAGATGTGGTGGTAGTCTCATGTCGAGTGTCGGTTAATAAAGACACTACTATGACTTCATCGAGTGAGGGTATATTAGAGAAAGTCATCGATGCTTACTTGGTTAGAGTTAGAAAGTGTGTTAGTTTTGTTAAGAAGTAAAACAAATTTTTTGGTCTAGAGATATTCGATAATGTTTTACAATTATTCAATGGGTAGAAATATGTGGGCTATTTGGGTACGATAATATGGACAGGTATGATGTGTTCTAGTGAGGTATCTAACGGACTTTCATAGTGTGGCAGTACTAGGGTTATGTGGAAGCAGGTACGTCGATTGTCACGTATGAATACTAATTACTAAAGGAGTTACAAGTTGTACGACATGGTCAGATAATAAGATTTAATGTTGCATTCACATTTGAGAAACCAACTAGTTTATTACTACAGGAACTTAGATTGATCATTATTTTGAAGGAAAATTTTAGTGGTTGATCATTATTTTAAAGAAAATCTTTAGTGGTGGATCTTTGGTACAATATTAATACATTTAGGTTGTGAAATGTATTTGAGGGTTTTGAATGAGTACTGACGATTTTATCTTAAGCTTCAAAAGGTAGATTGATACTAAAATAACAAACTTATAGGGAAAGAAAGTCCTAGTGGATATAATTGGGTAAACTAAATTGAAGATTTAGCAAGAAAGTGCATATAAATTGGGTTAGTCCCTTGAATTTGATTGATATACCTAAGTTTAAGGTGTTAGATCGAGGAAAAGGTTCACTTCATGGTGATAAAAGGGTTAACTGAGCATGATGGAAAATAAAAATTCGTGAGAATTTGTAATTGGGATGAAAGTATATGATTAGAATTTGTTGGTTAAATAAATTGTGTATGTAATAAAGACTTGTGAGTATCTAAGGTTGTGATTTTCTACTATTTTGTGAGTAATGTGGGTGTATGACAAGTTTTATGAGATATTGGGTCAACGCTCGAATAGAATTTAAAGGAGCTGGAATCATAATTAAAATAAGATGAAACTTGTGGGATGTGTAGCCTTAAGAAAATAAGTGAGTGAAGATATATTTTCTCTGATTGTAAGAACTAAAAATGAATCTTCGAAGGGGTTGAAAATTGGGTTCAGAAATGCATAATTTTATCTATTTTGTTTTGGTAAGGTAATAGCATAATAGGTTATTAGCTTGGTTAAAAGCTATTGAATAGAACTTAAGAGATGAGTGTACAGACGTTCAGCTTGAGTGAGAGGATAAGTTCTGTTGTACTGTTGAATTTAGAAATGAGTAGGGTTGGATTTTTTTAGTGAAGCATATGGTATGGTTGATGGAGAGGCAATCAATGATAAGCTAAGATAAGTTAATTATAAAAGTCTTCAAAGTATAAGCAAATGTAGATACATAAGGGTATTGGGTTACCCAATTGGACTTAAAATTCAAACTTTTCATTATAAGTCTGCATTCTTGGTGTTTTTTTTTTCAAGGTATGAATTTGTAAGGTAATAAATGATTGATTGCATCGGTATTAAGCATGTGAAAGAACTTATGCATGTTTTGGATCATAAAGTTTATTACTTTTGATTGTTAAAGGATGTAAGAAGAGTTTTCTTCTGAGTTTTGATTCAGAATGTGAAGTAAAATGTCATGGGTTGTTGGTAAAAGGACGAGATCGATGAGTGATCTAAAGAAACAAGAATATTGATATATTGAAGGGTCGAATAGAATTTTGTACCATGAGAAGAATTTGAGAAAAGTGAAGGAATGAGACCTCTCGTATAAACCCATGGGTTATAGTTGATGGTTGTATTGATTTTTGCCTATGAGTTTAGATATGAATGTGAGATGTGAAGTAGTTCGATATAGACTTACTAGAATTTATCATCGACTTTTATAAATATTGAGTTTTGATTTGGATTGCAAACAATGAGGCATGAAGAATTTAGTATTTTACATGGGGTTAGATTGCTCAAATTTGGATAGATGACTTAAGAATGATGCATAAGGTGTTATATAATTATACATGGTTATTAAGAATTTAGAGTTGGAATAATACTACTCTATTGATGGGATTACATAGAATATTATGATGTGTTACATAAATATTTAATGGTGAATAGAGGTTATGAGCTAATAGGATACATAATAATTTGAATGACCAAGAAACTTTCTAAGTGTTGGCATGAGGTATGTGATGGTTTAGAAGGGTAGCTAAAGCATGATATGTGGAAGTGGTGTGAGGTTGACTTATGGTTTGATTTAGTAGTTTATCATGATGAAAAGGTACTATCGAATTTTAAATAATGTTAGTAGCCTTGTTTAGAACTCGTAATTGTCATGAAATGCTTAAATAGAAGATAATGATGGTGGTTTGGGAGTAAGGTAGATCATCGATGTGGTTATGATGTTTTGTTAGTACTAAAAGTGTCAACTTCAGTGGATGTAGGGTTCGATAAAGTAAGTATGTGTGCAATTATAAAAGGGACTAAATTGGTGATTGTGGATAGCTAGAAAATCAAAGAGATAGAGTCAGATGAATGAAGATGTTTGATATGGAAACTATTGGAAAAAAAATATATCTGAAGTTATTCGACCTTGGTTATATGCACTCTTACGTGAACAACTACTTCATTTCGAGTGTGATTTAGAGTATGATTCATTTTCTACGTCCACACGTGTTTTCATATCTATGGGTTGATTTCTAGTGGTGAATCGGATGTAAAGATCCTCTTGTGTCCTCTTGATAGGGTAGGATCCTTGGGCAAACTTGATATTTTAGTTATGATAGAATTGGTGTTGTTTGGAATAGCTAAAGTATATCAGTAGTTCTATACGCACAAACTTGCTTATGAGAATCTATATAAGAGCTGCTATGAAGAGTTACAATTGCCTAATAGTAATGTTAGAGGTTCTGCATTTTGAAGTGTATCCCTTGTTGGTGTTTACTTGATATTATTCTTCCCTGGGTTAGATATGTTGACTCTCCCTTGATGAGTAATCGATGTCTAAAGCTAATATTTTCATCACTTAAGCTTGTGATGAGATTGTGTTGTGAAAAGAAAATCATGATAAGATCTGTGATGGTTTGTGCATTATGAGTGTGTGGTAGTTGGTTAAAATCCACTTCTGATTTTAGCCACTTTTGCTTTAAAATTTTATCGTGGTTATGTTAGATAATATTTGTTCAGATGGTTGTGTCAAGGTCTAGTTATAGAATAGATCAGTTGAAAAGTCCATTATTAGAAATAGTTTTGTTGTTAGTTGAGTTTACATACATCAATAATTATTCCTAGAGTAGTAGTGATGGACCCATTTAGACATTGTTTTAAGGTGTAGGAGGATGTGGATCTTCAAGATTGATCTTTTGATTGGTTTAACACTTTTGATATAAGACCAAGGGTACTACTATTTCGAATGAACTTTTGAGACAACTACCCTTTCTTACCTCACCCTTCTTTTGATCGTTCGAGGACGAACAATGGATAAATTTGTATCTATTGTAACGACCATTTTCGATCGTTTTGAGCACTAGAACTTTTATGTCAGAAAATACTTTTCGATAGATTTAAATGGGTGTTTTAGACTATTCATAATTATAACTATGAAATTAATGGGATAGTTTTATTAATTTATTTAGTTAGTGGTTAAGAAAATAATATTAAAATAAATAATGAGTCACTTTTATCAAATTGTATAGTTGATTATATGATAATTAGGGTAGAAGTTTGTCTTTAGAAAAAGAAAGAAAATAAGAAAAGGGAGACCGCAGAGCAGCCTCGAAGAAGGACGACAATTTCAGGTAAGGAATTAATCTTCGTATATTTTATATGTATGAACATAGATTGTAGGATTAATAATTTAATAATGGCCATGATCATTAGCCGTATAGGACGAGTTTTAAGGCAACAATTACATTATTATATTATATTATAAAGTTAAAGGGTGCATATGTATAGAATATTTATTAAAAGGCTATTGAAATCATGGTGAGTTGATGAGTTAAAATATTATTATAAGGTGAACTAATTAGGAAGAGAGAAAACATACTGTTTGATAATGAAGAATGTCGGCTCTACATTCAAGTAATTTTTCGATAATTCTAATTAAATATTGTTTATGTACAGTTATTGCTTATTAAAATGGTTAATGTTTGTTTTATGGATGCTATTATTACATTGGTGTTGGTTGAAAAGAGATTAGAGTATAAAATTTCTCATGGGTGGTATGAATATGAATAACTTGATGGATAATTGTCTTTCGTTAATAGCCAGTAACTTAAATGGCTTGGACTTGGAAGAAATTTGTCGGAGTAATGGTTCGGATGTGAATGTTAGTCAATTTATGAAAATTAATGGCAAGATTAGAAGAAATAGCAGTGTTGTAAATTAATTGTAATCAATAATGTGCATGGATAGACTTTGATACTAGTAAGTTGTATCAAAGTGAAGTTGTTCTCAAATTGACGTGGCAACAAAAGTGACTGCCACTTTGTTTGTTTTTTTATGTCAATTCAGCCATACATCATCACAACTGAATTATGGGGAAGATTATTAAACAATTATAATATGATGATTAGAGGAAAGTAAAACAATATAGCGACTTAGATGACAGAGATGATTTTGTGGTTAACACTATTGGTCTATAATTAACTTATATCAACCTGAGGTTATTTTCTTTTGTTCTATAAATTATATCGTTATATATTGAGATAGGTAATTCAATATTATGTGTATCGAATTATTTCAATCCCATTAAAGTTATGCTAATTGGAGAAATTTGGACTTATCCTTAGGTTTGAACTTTAGGAATTGATTATAGATTTAGGTGAATTTTTGGGTCTAGGCTTGACGTAGAATAATATGGATGGTTATAGGCTTGTTAACTTACAAATTATGTATATATATTTGATAGATTGAAAGGTTCAAAGCATTAAGGAAAGGAAAAGCATTGAAGAATTAGTTGCTTGACTTTGGTTCTTCGGTTGAGGTAGGTTATGGTTTATGCTATTTGATTAGTAAACTCTTAATAGTTATTGATATGCATTGAATGATATTGTGAAGTTTTCTATGTACTTGATTGTGTGGTTTGGTCGTGTGTTTTGTGATTGGTCTGAAATCCCGAGACCGTAGAATGTATAATCTTAAACCATCTTTATCGAAGTAATGCCTTGAATAAAGAAGGCTAGATGAAATGTTATTAACGAATGGAAAAGTGGTGATACTAAATGATAAACTAATGATATCTTGGATCGGAGTGTCACGTTCTGACACAATATTCTTGGATCGGAGTGTCACGTTCTGACACGGTATTCTTGGATCGGAGTGTCACGTTCCAACACAGTATTTTTGAATCGGAGTGTCACGTTCCGACACGATAATATTAAAGGAAAAACATGTTGAATTAATGGAAGATACTCAATCTCAAAGAACTCAACTCCCAAAATGGTTTATGTGTCCTCATGTGTGATCTTGATACCGTTGACTTAATACGTGCTTACATTATTGTTATTAACACTTGTTCATGTTGTTTGTTGCTTATCACATGTTAAGTGTTATAGTTGAGTTCATACTATTATTTATTGTATATTAGTTACTATTTTGGGTTGACCGATGATACTTACTCAGTACATGTTGCCTCGTACTGAGTCCTACTTGTTTTCTTCTTTGTTTTCCTTTTATGAAATGCAGTGAGTGTACCTATGACTTTTGATTTCCCTCAGCTCTAGCCAGCCTCCCGCATATCAAGTTACAGGGTGAGCTATCCATTCAAGCTCGTGTTGGATTCTCTCGGTCATGACATGATGTCCTATACTTTCGGACACATACCATTTTATTCTTTATTTTAGTGTATTCGATATTCTTAGACTTAGTATTGGAGATTAGATGTCCTTGATGTGATGACTATCAGATTTTGGGATGATAAGTATTAAACTTTAGAAACTTATTTAAATTGGTTGCTTAGTATTTTTTGGAGCTTCCGCATTATTGATATTATTTATAGTTGAACTATTGGTTATTTATTTATGTTGATATTATTTAGATGTGTTGGTTCGCCCACTTAAGGAGGTAAGTGTGGGTGCCACTCACGACTCATTTTGGGTCGTGACATCCTACTTTTGATTTTTGTTATAAATAATAGGGAAAATTACGTGGTATGAGGAGTATCCCTAAGTAATTAGTTAATAAAGGTATATTTTAATTTATTTACTGTCTGTAAATATAATTTGTGTTTTTTTTGTCATAATTAATGTAACCCACTACTTATTTATGTACTGAACCAAAAAAGTCATCCAAAACATTTGTATATAATTTTATACAAATCAATTTTATCTCTCTTATCCTCGTTCCATAAATTCCAAATTGGGAAAATTTTGACATTCTCCCTCCAATCACAATTTCACTTTTCGCAGGTAACCATCAATTTCATGGGTGAATTTATTTTTTGGAGTTTCTTATCTCCCACTTTAACAAGTGTATATGAAGTATGCTTGTTAGTCTTTCATATATTTATTAAAAAATTCTTTATTACTTAACAGATGACAAGTATTTCAAAATTAGAACGGATGATTCCTCTCCATTTATAAGGTTTACGAGTAGTATGTCTTATTATACTTTCTTTTCATTTTTATAAGTCTATATTCATTCACATTACAAAGAGTTATTATATATGAATCTTTTTGCTTAAATGTTATGTATATAGTTGTTTGTACATTGAATTATTATATACAAAAGCGATCAATGTATTTATGTAGTTATATTCATATTTTAAGTTTTTTTTGTGTATATTCAACTAGTTTGTATAATAATTTGTTTTAAATCATAATTTTTTTTTTGTATTTTACGTTATTATATACAAAACTGCCTGGGGAATTTGTGTATATACAAGTACTATATTCATATATTTATACTATGAAGTTACTAGTATGTATAAATAATTACTTTACAATACAATAAACAATTTATATTCATTTTATTTAATTCTTATATATTTCATATACATATATTATTTTTAAAATCTGGTACAATAATTTGTATAATAATATGTTTTAAATCACAATTTTTTTTTTGTATTTTATATTATTATATATAAAGTTGCTTGAAGATTTGTGTGTATATGAATACTATATTCATATTTTTATTTATACATCTATAGTTATTTATATATGTATATAATAATTACTTTACAATTTGGTACAAATCAAATATTATATATTCATTTTATTTATATTCGTATACAAATTTTATATACACTAAAGAATTCAGTTTTTCGGAAACAAGTTTGTATGGTCTTTCTGTCACTATAGATTTTTTGTTTGAAAAATATTTGATTTTGAATGTTTACCTTAAATATGGGATTATGTAAATGTTTGCACCGTATTTAGCGCTACTATTACTATTCAATGAAAAAGTAAAATACTGTATATTTTTTTTTAAAAAAAACGTTTTATACAAATTAAAAGCTACATAGCAAACTATAATATACTCATAGAATGTAATTACGTAAACTATACCCATAAAATGTTATTACATAAATTCAGTTTGCCATATACGTAGGGGTGTGCAAAAATTGAATCGATCAATAAACCGAACCGAAAAAAAGTTATTGAATTTTTAATGGATTTATAAAAAAAAAATATTGAGTTATAAGACCGCTATCAGTTTTTACTATTGGGTTATTGGTTAAACTTACCTAATAACCCAATAAGATGGTAATAATTTATTATTTTACCCTTCCTAATTATTAAATATTAATAATTTAATATATAATTAGATACTATAACTATATGAAATCATTAGTACTCTACTAACTTCACACTAGACTGCTTTATTAGTTTTTACTGTTTACTCAAAACCTAAAGATTAAAGTAAAGGATTCACAATTATAGCTATTCGGCAAACAATTTTTGAAGATTGTCACCAGAAACATCAAACTCACAAGGGGTAAAATAACACACGATCTAGGAAGGAGAGTATAGTGTCAATTTTAGTACTTCCAAAGTAGAGTAGAGTAAATCAGAAGATTGTTTTAGACGGTAGATATTATTAAAATGGTAATTGAAAATAAGAGAAATCAAGTTGTTATTGTCAAACTTTAAAGAACAAGACCGCATTAAAAGAGATATCTAGCGGCAATATACTTTAGTTTTAGCCGTAATACTTATTATTGTAAATGCATTTATCGATTATTAAGTTATGTCATTACATCCAGAATCTCTAAAATCTTTAGAGACATTGTGTCTATTGCGATAATAAGATGTAACATTTAATATATTTTTGTGGAGAATAAGCTTTTCACTATATTGATAGTAGGCTATAAAATAAACAAAAGTCAAACACATTAAAAACATGCTTCAAATGAATCCTAGCCCAAGTTAGGACTTCATTATCGAGTGATCTTTTAACGCCTAGAAATAGCCCCACCAATTAAATTTGCTAAATTTAAGCAAACAACTTTTGATTCTCTAACAAAGTTGGAATTTTATAACAAACATTAGACACTATATCTTCAAACAAAAAGAGTAAGCATTGGTCAATAAGTTTTTCATTTTTAAAATTAAAAATATAAGGTAACAAAATGAATTTAGCATTTCTTTTTCATTTTTTATAACATATGCAGAGTTGCAATGTCGAGGTCAACCTCAATTTGAGTCTCGGCTAACATAAATTTCAAAATCCTTCGCTTTATCCCTAATTTCTCAGCAAAATTTCAAGAAAATTGTGGCGAAATATTATCAACACGAGACTATCATTTAAAATTAACTTCCTATTTCAAAACGTGAAAAGACTTTTCCTTAAATTTTATGTTTTTCACAATCTATAGATTTGTTTGGAATAAAATGGTTATATTGAAAAGCTCTAAATAAAGTCACCATATTTAAAATTTGTCCTCTTTACAGAATAAGGTATTTTTATCATATGTAAATTTGAGTACTGCCTAAAATTAAATAAATTGTAATAATTTGAGCAGTATGCACAATTTTCATCAAGTTTGCTCATAATTTTTTTTTTTCAAATTTGTTTGATAGAAGTCTTCATAATTTTTATCTTATGACCTAGTTTTACAAATGAATTGTGGACAAGAAATATTTTAGAATAAATGGTCTTGAATAAAAATTTTTATATTTATAATTGTTTATATAATTGAGCTTATTATTATTTTATCATTTTTCTTGCGATTAAATGATTTCGTTAGCTAAAGGATGAAACAAATGCAAATTGAGTTTCTGTTGTGTGTGTGCTGTTGATATTAGTGTTTGATAGTTTCCTAAATTTAATTTTTGATAATTAATGTATCTGTAAGGATAACTCTAATTATCATGTGAACTTTTGGTCAAATGACTTTGTTTAAAATATAAAATATTTTTGCAAGTTATTTTAACGTTTTTATCCTTCTTATAATTATTAGATAATATATATGTTTTTATAATTTTATATAATTAGAACACTTTATACATATTTGAAAGTTATCCCGCATTTTAACACTCCTTAATTTAATTCAATTTCGACTATAATTGCAAGTAGCTCCAATTACTCAAATAACTTAGTCTATTATTTTATTTCGTTAAAATTAAAAAGCTTGTCAGCCAATCATATAAATCCCAACTCTAGTGCGTGGCTCTCTCTCTCTCCCTTATCCTCTTCGTACGGGAGCTACCCGTAATCTAGATGTCGAAATCTCCTATCCCTCTCGTCCTTCCCCTCAAATCGAACGTCCCAAAATATTTTTCCATTGAACAGTTTTACAATTTTATACTATTGACAACTTCAACCTTACCTAGAAGAAAATTTTGAATTTGAAATTCCAAAATTACATCCGTTTTCCCCCATAATGAACCCTAAATTTTTCCATCTATATAAGTCTCCCCATTATTCACTGTTAGGGGGATGTTTCTTTTTTTTTTCTTGGAGTTGAAAAATTTTAGAGGGAGAAAAAAAAAAGATACAAGTATTTGAAAAAAAAAAAAATATAGTTTGAAGAACGCCCTGAACTGGAGAAACGCCATGATCCTATTTGACGTTTTCTCGGATAAATTTTCCGTTATTTCTTTCTATTAGTTCAGCGATTAATTCATGAATTTGTTTTATGTTATTTCTCAATCTAATATGTGGAGGTATTCAATACATTTCAATAGTATAAGTTTTGTGAGTTTTGAGTAATTTACTGTTTTCATGGCACATAATCCTCCTACATTCGAACTAATGTCCTAGTACACGCGCTAATCGTTCACTCCTTTAAAATCTTATCGTGTTTACGTCTCCGAAATCTTGCTTTCAAGCAGCACTGATTGTGTATTCTTAGTTAATATTCATGTCAAGATAGTAGTTTCAACTATGTAAAAATAAGCTTACTTATAATAAAGGAGTTAGAGCCTGTTTGGCTCAGCTTAAAAGCTGGTCAAACTGACTTAAAAGCTGGTTTTTGACTTATTTAACTGTTTGACAATACTCAAAATAGCTTATTTTAAGTTAAAAAAAACTTATTTTAAGCAAAAAGTTAAAAGCTGGGGTAGGGGTGCTTTTTTTTTTTTTTAGCTTATAAACTGTTTTAAGTTGACCACATTTTTATGATTTTTCCTTTAATATTTTTATACAATCTTCAAATTATCCATATAACCTAACATCGTTTTCTTCTATTTTTCCTTTTCACATTTGGCATAACAACTTCAACACTTTTATCCAAACGCATAACTGCTTATTTTAAAAATAAGTTTCAGCACTTTCAAAAGTACTTTTTTAAAGATGCTTTTATTAAGCCCATCCAAACGGGCCCTTAATGGTCACATGTGACTAGCTTTGTTGCTAATCCAATATGTTATTCTCTCATAGTACCCCAATGTTTCCTAGTCTGACTTTTGTTTTAGTTACCTTTAGTCATGTTATACCTCTATGTGTGATAATGAAAAGTTTTTGCCATTTATTATTACTGTCCAGTGCGTCTTTGTGTGATTCCTAACGTAGAATTGTATGTTTATGTGCATTTTTCTTGAGTTAATCCATACTTTCTAGTTAATTAAGCTTACTTTTTTTTTAATTATATTATTTGAATTATATATTAATTTTTTCCCCTTTATTTTGTTGCATGTAAATATATCTGAATTCATCATGAACTCCTATCCACCTTTCCTTTGCATCTCGAGAGAGATAAAGGCTCAAATTCTTTATCGAGTCAACAATTCATATATTCGGCGTACATGTTTTCAAAGTATAAAAAATTCAAAAGAGGCTGAGAACTTGAAGATTTTGGGTCTTGAAATCCAAATTTATTTTCCAAATGTTGTATTTTGCTATTTTCAGGCCTAAGCCTAAGCCCTTGTCGTTTTTTTATTTATTTACTATTGCATGATTAATCTAGGACATGTACAAATAAAGTGGGCCAAAAGCCCAAAATGAAACGGGTCCAAATACCGGTCCAAATGGCAGAAATCGAATTTGGACCCAATCCTCTCTCCCTCTCTGTACTTTATCGTTTACCTATCTGCTTTTATTTGTCGCTAGTTTTAAGGTTAAAGAATCCAAATCCTCGCAAACGCCGTAATGTTTTATCGACCTAAAATTATATCAAATCTAAATAGATTTTTAAAATAAAAGACGAATAAGCTAGCAAACCAAATCTTACTTGGACATTAAAATTAATACTTCTTTTCATAACAACTTCAAATAAGTTATAGCTTAAATTTTTATAATTTAGATCTTTTTTTTAGCCAAATAGATTAGTTGTCGGATAATTGCGAGTTAGCAAATATTTTAGGTGCCGTCAAACCTTCCTAAAATATAAATAGGAATCCCCGAACCCCCTTAAATATTTTTCAACCGGCTTCGTATTTTAATCGATTGAAAAAATATTTTCTTGATTCTTTTTCAAAAATTAAGTGGCGACTCTCTAAATAAGTCTAAGGTCCTAAAACTTATAAATTATTTTTTTTCTTTAATATAAAACAGAACTCACTCCTGAAAACGTTATTTATGAATTTGAGGTCATGATTAATAATTTCGGTAATCACAATAAAATGGACGTTAAAACAGAACTCACTCCTGAAAACGTTATTTGTGAATTTGAGGTCATGATTAATAATTTCGGTAATCACAATTAAATGGACGTTAATAACGTCTTGGATGGACATGTTCAGTGCAAAACTTAGAAGAAATTGTGGATACTATTGAAAAACGGTGTTCATGACAATATTGAAGATGGTACTATAAGTTATATACCTTTCAAACCAATTATGTGTAAAGAAAACATTTATCACATTTAAAACTATTCACAATTTATGGTGCAGTTCGAAAAAATAACATTGAAACGTTTGGATGCAATAAGAAAACGTAGAGATGAGTTTTGAATTATATTTGAATTTTAACAAAAAAGAAACATAATAGAATCATATTTCACTAAATTTAGATATATTTGTAATTTTAGAAAATTATTAATTATAATATTAATAGGACCATATATTTATCTAGGGAAGTTCTGAAAATATATTATCTTATTGAAATAAGTGATTTTTTTCATTGGCCCAAGTCGAGATCGGAGGAAAAATATTATCTAAGAGAGATTATTAATTAATCGAGTATTAATTTAGTGAGGTATTACTGCATATGAATCATGTTTTAAGTTATGTGTATACTCTAACTAATTATCCACATTTTAAAATATGTATGAGCTAGAAATTAAGCAAATTTGACGGCGTTGAAAAGTGAACTCAAAGACCTTCGATTTGATAATCCATGGATCACCTAATTTTTTATGTGCTAAAAGATATAATTATTTAAAATTAATCTAAAACAAAAAAACGAATAAAAAACTTGTACGAATATCTATTTAGCTCTTTCGAAGTTCGGGGTGTTACACCCTACTCAAAATAGGATCAAAATTATAAGGTCAAGACTCAAGAGGTAGTGGCCAAGGGACCTCTTAGGTTCAGTTTGAAACATTAAGGCTAAAATCAAGATAAATGTAAAACTAGAAGGGGCCAAATTGAATGTATGAATCAAGATAAACGTAAAACTAGAAGGGGCCAAATTGAATGTATGTCAAGTAATAAGGATCAAAATAAAACCCACAAAAACACACGGCGGCGAAAGCATTTTCATATTTACCATTACCACTTCTTCTTCTTTGGCAGAGAAAACCACCATTTTCTTTCTAGAAGCTTCCTGTAATACACTCTAGTCTAATACCTCCGACGAGTTTGCCGGAATATGAGTCGCTACGATAGCCGTCCGGCGGACCCTGGCTCTTACCGTGACCGTCGCAGGTAAAAACCCTAATTATTCAAACTCTGGCTACTCTTTAATATATTCATTCGGATAGTTCTTATTGCTGTAGTTCTGCTTAGGCTTTAGCTACGTTGAACAAAGTATATCTAATTGTAGATTATCTCCGGCTATATATGCAAATATACTCATATATGCTTTTTTACGACATTTCTTATGGATAGAGTAAACTGTGATTAGGATTTTATCTGCTCTGAGTGAACTGTATTTAGCTTGAGATCTTCTCCAACTATACTTATTAACATACTCTTTTCGGCTTTTCATGTATGATAATATTATTGCCTGTAATTATGGTTAGGGTTTATGATTCGTGTAAAGTTTATTTTTATTATAGATTAATTGAACATTACTTGAAATGTCTCTTCTAGTATACTCCCTAGGGGAAAAGATATATGAGAGAGTGTTAAAAGAATATATTTCTTTTGATTTTGTGGATTCATGCTTACTATAACTAGTTGTTTCGGTTTCTATTAGCGTTTTAACTATAACCTCAGCTATGTTTATTGGTCTGAGCAAGATGTGACTTATTTGAACTGAATATTCAAAATGAACAATTCGTAAAAATATTTTTTTTCTGGAATTATGTGTATTCTAGAGTTACTTTCGGACAAAGAAAAAAACCATTTAAAGAAAAAGAGGATCTTTGAGAGTTGTTTCCTTATTTCTGAATCCTTCCCTACCTAGCTATTTTAGGCTGGGTTGTAGGTCCTGTGGCGGGAGGATGGATATACTCATATACTTTTTTCTGCTATATGACAGTATTAATGACTGTAATTATTATTAATGGTTTGTTGCTTTAAATAAGCGTTTCAGTTTTGGATTATTTCAGTGATTCAGGCTTCGGTGGGGGCTCAAATTATAGGTCATCATCATCGAGCAGGAGAGATTCCGAGGGTAAGGAGTCGCCACGGAAGGTTAATTTGGATGATTTGCCTCCATTTGAGAAGAATTTCTATGTTGAATCACCATCCATAGCAGCAATGACTGAAGGTGAGGTGGAAGAATATAGACGACGACGGGAGATCACTATTGAGGGCCGTGATGTGCCCAAGCCTATAAAGTCCTTTCATGACGTAGGATTTCCAGGTATATTAAAGCAAAATGGCCTTTATAGAACCACTATCCATAAAAAAAATGGTGTTATTTTGATCTAAAAAGAGTATGTATAGTAATGGTGTGAAAAAAATTTACAATCCTTGAACTTGAAAGAGTAGCACATTGGGAATATAGGGTGTGTAACCTGTTGAAGCTGTTCAAGTTAGACTGATCGTGATGCATAAGTATGTATTATGAGTATACCAAAACAGAATATCAGTGTATCCCAATCCAAACAGAAATATTATTGCGAGTAATTTATCCAAGAACTCAACTGTGGTGCTGTTTGGTACAATTTCCTAAGTATTGCAGTATTGGGACCTCTTGGTATTGCTTGGGGCTAATGTGGTGCTTTGTTCAAAGGTCTGTTATGCAGAATGCCTGAAGTATTGTGGTAGCAGTGTACTGGCAATCATTTTCTCTTATTATTTGAGCAGTGCTTCAACTATAGCTAGTTGGAATTGCCCAATGCCCATTAATGTGGAACTAAATCAACATTATAGGATATGAAAGGATAGTCTTGATGAATAATGGAAGTCATTCATCTTAAGTATCAGCTTGAATACGTGTGCAGAAATGCAAATATTTATCCAAATGACCATTGTGAATCATCCATGTGTCTGATTTATTGAGCTGTCCGAATCTAGTGACTGAGGGTAGTTTCTGACTTCTAACGTAGAACTCGTGAATTCATACTGCTTTTTCTGTTTAATTATTGTTTTTGTATTATGATTTTCAAATTTTCAAATGGCTCCTGTTTTCTTTGACGGGTAGTTTATGCATCAATATTTTTGATAACATGTGTCATAAGCTTTTGGTTGAATGACACTTCGTATTTTTCCCCCTTCCTATGTTTTCTTGATACACTACATCAGATTATGTCTTGCAAGAAATCGAAAAAGCTGGCTTCACTGAACCTACACCTATTCAAGCTCAAGGTTGGCCTATGGCCTTGAAGGGTCGTGATCTCATTGGCATAGCAGAAACAGGGTCTGGGAAGACAATTGCTTATCTATTGCCTGCAATTGTGCACGTTAATGCGCAGCCCATTTTAGGTATAAGTGCAGAGCAGCTCATTCACTCACGAGTATATGCATCTTCATATTTTGTTGAGCAGTACTTTCTTCTTGCTGCATATTGTGATTTTTGATGCATCCCCTCTATTTTTTTTTGTTCATATCTTATTTCAAGATCATGGAGATGGTCCAATTGTCTTAGTGTTAGCCCCAACTCGTGAACTTGCTGTTCAGATTCAACAAGAAGCTACTAAGTTTGGTGCATCATCGCGGATTAAGAATACCTGCATTTATGGTGGGGTTCCAAAGGGGCCCCAAGTTCGTGATCTTCAGAAAGGTAGGTGGTGATATGCTCAACGTGACTTTACTACTGTGTCGTGATGTTGATGGATCGGGTATATCCTAGAGCTTCTTCTCTCAGTTTTGTAGTATTTTTTTGCATGTCATAAATGAACTAATCAATATATTTTTACTTGATAGGTGTTGAAATTGTTATTGCCACACCTGGAAGGTTGATTGATATGTTAGAATCTAATCATACAAACCTTCGAAGAGTGACATATCTCGTGCTGGATGAGGCTGACCGTATGCTAGACATGGGTTTTGAACCTCAGATCCGCAAAATTGTATCTCAGGTTTGCTTCTGTAATTACCTGTTAGATCCAAAATGAGTTTCTCGTCTTTTCTAGACATGGGTTTTGAACCTCAAATCCGCAATTGTTTCTCAGGTTTGCTTTTGTAATTACCTGTTAGATCTAAATTGAGTTTCCTTCTCATATTAGTTTTCTGCTTATGAAACACCATTAGCTGTTCTGTCTTGTATTCCCTGAATTGCTAGTTTTTGTTTCTTCTCTTATTGGATCAAATTCTTGTTCTCAGTTCAAACTGCAAGTTATCTTTGAATTTATATCTTAAGCCGTTTTAAGCATCTGTATCCTCTGTAAGGTTAATATGTGGATTCTACCAAAAAGTTTGATTTGCGAACAAATGATTGCTAGAAAGTTCTGTTTCTGGATCTTCTGCATTTAAACACTACCATCATTTCTAGTGTTTATTCATCTTTCTTTTTGTATTTAAATCTGTTGAAACGGATAGCTTTTTGTCAGTATGAACAAGGTACTCTCTCTCTCTCTCCCTCTCTCAGAGGAAGTTTTTGCTTCACCTTCCAACCTTTTAGATCTGGAGTTTAATGGACAATTTCTCTCATCCAGGACTAAATTTCCATGAAAAGTCTGGAAGAAATTTCTTGTTACTTTATTTATTTGGACAATACAAAACATTAATAGGAGAGAGATGTAACTCCTGTTTGTCAAGTCAATAAAATTCTGTTTACCTCTTTCCTCCCACTTCGACATTCTTCATACTGGGGATGTTGGATTTAAGGTTCAATGGTTTTGCAGATACGCCCAGATCGTCAAACGCTGTATTGGAGTGCCACATGGCCCAAAGAAGTTGAGCAGCTTGCAAGACAATTCCTTTTCAATGCATACAAAGTGAGTTTTTTTTGAGGTTCTGATCTAGTTCCTTAGCCCATTCAAAGTGAGGCCATTGATCACTAATTCACTATGTTGTGGCCCACCTATTCCTTTTATAGTGTCACCAAGATAAGAAGTGAATACACTATTTTCTTCGACTTAAGTTTGTATGTGATCTGTCTCTTCTTGTTAACTATCTTCTCTGAAAAATTTCTCAGGTAATTATTGGTTCAGCTGACCTGAAAGCTAATCACGCTATTCGTCAGCATGTGGAAATCGTCTCGGAGAGCCAGAAGTATAATAAGTAGGGTGTTATCCCTTTATTCTATTATTTCGAGTTTTGGAGGCCTCAAAACCTTTACAATGTCTTTTCACAGTTGGTTAGATTCTTCCATTGAACTACACCTGTTTTGTAAATTCAGATTAGTAAAGTTGCTGGAAGATATTATGGATGGTAGTCGGATTTTAATATTCATGGACACTAAAAAGGGGTGTGACCAAGTAACTCGGCAGCTCCGGATGGATGGTTGGCCGGCACTTTCTATTCATGGTGATAAGAGTCAAGCAGAAAGAGATTGGGTCCTTTCAGAATTCAAAGCTGGAAAGTCTCCTATAATGACAGCTACAGACGTTGCTGCTCGAGGTCTAGGTAGGAAACTCTAGTGGCCTCTTTATGAATAATATAATCATTTAGTGCTCATTTTAATATAAGATTTCGTCTCTCATTCTTCCTGCTCCCAACTCAAAAGACATTCAGTTCTTATTTTCTTTAGAACTTAGCTATTTTCCCCATTGACCTGTTGAGTCTATTGGTATAAGTGCCCCCCAACCCTGCCTCTCCACCTTCAAAAAGAATACGCACACATGCACAACAGATGAACAGAAAGAGAATAATTCACATTAAGGGGCGGGGGGGGGGGGGGGGGTTTGAAGGAGGCAGGGATGATCTGCTTGAATTGTTGTAACAAATACCAAATTATAGCAAGAAGCTCTGATTTGCTACTTACAAGAAAAATATTCCTCCATATGCAGGCTTTGAAAGTCGAGGCCCGTTAGAGGTTCAGCTTGAAGTGACCTTGTTGTACTATAAATATTGGTTATAATTTGTTCAACCTTTACGTCCAATGTTGTGAAGGATGAAACTAATTATTTATTGTGTTAAACATCATAATTGAATAATATACATGCCAGATAGAAGGGTGGGTGAGGTGCGAATTGGAGAACAAATTTAAAAAATTGCGAAGCATGTGGCTGGAAGAGATGTAGATAAAGGTTAGATGTAAAAAAATATTCAATCTATCATCTATCCTCAATCACAAATTAGTCGGGACTGTCATTATCAAATAGAAACAAATTAGTCGGGATTGTGGTATTGAATCCTATCATCTAGTTTTCTCTATTAGATCTATTGATTTCTATACTGAATAATGTACTTTACTGATAACAAAGATAGTAATTATAGGAAAATTAGAGGTTTTAAAAACCAGAGTCTAACTCTTAGATGTACTAAATAAGTTTAGGAAAACTAAGAGTTCCTATTATCTATTTTGCTCATTAGGTCTATTTATTTTTTGAAACTAATTTGTTAGTGTTTTCTATTAGGTCATTATACTAAAGAATGTATTTTATTGATAATAAAGATAATAATTATAGGAGAATTGTACCATTCGAAAAATAATAGTTAAAGGAAAAATAGAGGTTTTAGAAAACCAGAGTCTTAAAAATTTAAGCAAAACTAGTGTTTTTTTTTTAAAAACCAGAGGTTTCTTAAATCTAAGATGGACTTAGAAGTCTCAAACCCCTGACAAAATTTCTTATCTTCTAAGGCTAACTAGAGGTTCTCTAAATTTCGATCTCATCTTTAATCAATGTTCTATTATGTGTCTGCTCCGGACTCCGTCTGTATGGTTTTATACGTGGTCATACTTTCATACGTCTATGACTGTTGGTTTTATTACAATCTATTGTTGCAATCATATTTTCATAAATAGCCAATCTCTAGTTTTGTGGCCATTAGATATGAAGATATTCAGGTTCTATGTAGCATCTTGTAGATGACACGAGGACAACTTTTCAGTTTAAATATATGAACAGAAATAACTCATATTGGGACCTGGTTCTTGTTTTTTTTGATAATCATGTTGTTCGGGCCAGCTTGGGGCGCACCTCGACTAATTCCACGAGATACCTACCACCTCCACTAGCAATAGGTACCAGTTTATTCTGTCCACCAAGGCTAGGAAATATGGTTAAAATCACATATTGATGTTTATCTCGGTTGGGATTTGAACTTGAGCCCTCATAGTTCTGGACAGACTCTATTGATCACTAAGCCACATCCTTGGGTGCGACATTTGTGAATGCTTCATATATTTTGCTTGCTATATACCCTTGCATAGTTGCATACTTTAGCTGAAAAGAGCAATGACTAATATCTGCTCTTCAGAGGGTGTACTGAGACGAGGAAGAATTTTTGTGCAAGGAAGTTATGGCAAGCATGTCCAATTGCTCTGAAGTACTGAAAATTGTTATCACTTTAACTAGTTGGCTGAGTGCATTTCAATCTGTGAAGGCCCGTCAACACTGTCTTAGGGCGAAAGAAGTGAACTTGCACCATAACAATTTAACTATCAGGAAACATTTTATGCACTTCACAACTTATTTTTGAATGGTGCAGATGTGAAGGATGTAAAGTTTGTAATCAACTATGATTTTCCTGGATCATTGGAGGACTATGTTCACCGAATTGGTAGAACGGGAAGAGCTGGTGCCTCAGGGACAGCGTACACATTCTTTACTGCAGCGAATGCTAGGTTTGCGAAGGACCTTGTTAACATTCTTGAGGAGGCCGGACAGAAAGTCAGTCCTGAATTGGCAAAAATGGGACGTGGGGCTCCTCCCCCTCCTGGTTAGTCTATTAACTCTCTGTGGAAATGACTTTGATCTTTTGGTTCATCATACCACATTAATTGATTGGATATTTTGAATCTCTATGGACTAAATTCCATGGATTCTGTATATAAAAAAGATATGATAATTGGCCTTTGATGTGTTCCCTGATCAACTGACTTTCCAGTAGGATGTGTATGCTGTTGATAGCTTCATGGGCTGGGAAAAGTACCATCTATGCTTTCATGTTTAATGATTTTCTTTTATGGTTAGGTCACGGAGGGTTTCGAGACCGTGGAAGGGGTTATGGAGGCAATAAGCAGTGGAGCTAGAAAAGACTGGTGGGTACTACCGAAAGGCACAAAGCTAGTAATTTTGGCCCCGCCGATGAAAATCTAATTACACATTTTATAGCAATGAGATCATGACCCTATTTATGTTGCCATGTATAATATGTTTGGATTATTTCAGTAGAAGGTGAAAAAGTTAACAATCTTTATTTAGTATTGTTTTCTTTTTTTTGTTACTCTAAAATTCGTCACGAATTACTAAAAGTTGTAGTTATCTGGGAGTGTATGTTGCAAGTTGCAACTTGCAAGAAATTCGTTAAAACAGTGCAATTTCAAACTCAAATTATCTGGGAGTGTATGTTGCAACTTGCAAGAAATTCGTTGCACTTTTTATGTTCTTTTATGAATGATTTGATAAAAATTAGGGAAAAAGACAAATTATTCCGAACTTGTGCCGAAAAGTAAGTTACACATTTAAATTATTGTGGTGACCTATTATGCATTTAATCTTGTTCAAAGTGATATTAATACCCCCTTTCGGCGACAATCTCATTTTTATAAAAAGAAGTGTTGTACACGCGTTTGCATACATAAATAATATTTTTTTAATTTTAAAACGGAAAAAAGGGTTAAAATTGCCCTTGAACTATGCGAAATGGACCACTTATATCCCTAATTACATTTTGGAATAAAAAATACCCCCGCCGATATTCTATGAGATCACAAATACCTTCAAGATTTAACATCTCAATTTTTTAGTGACGTGGCATGCCACATGAACTAATCTCTCCACCTAGGCATTGCCAATTAAGATTCACTATAAAAGAATTTAACTTTTAGAGGCGAAAAAGTTGTCACAAAATCCCAAAATAATACCACCAAAGGTTATGAGTGATTTTAGTGACGACTAAGGCTTCAACAATCATTCGCTAGTAAGACCTATTTTTTCAACAAAAGAATATGATAATTAATTCTCAATTGCAACCTAATTTTCTAAAATAAATAACTTGCGACATCAATATTAAAAACATCCAATATTATTACGAAAAATCATGAAAATCACTTCTCGATTCACATCTCCTACTATATAAAACATCATTGTACATTTTATATATTTACATATGACATAAAAATAAAACATACAGTGTCTTCAAACTCCTACTTAATCCATATCATTTTTTGTTTTATTAAAAACAATGAAGAAAAAATACAAAATTAAATCCTACTTAATCCATATCATTTTTTGTTATATTAAAAACAATGAAGAAAAAATACAAAATTAAAATTTAATGTTAAAAATTTTTAGTGACGAATTTTTGGGCTTTTGTGGCGACTATTATTGCCGCTAAAGATCTGGTTCTTTTTAGGGAATCTTAGTTGGCAGTACTTAGGTGGAAAGATTAATCTCACGTGGCTTGCCAAGTCAATAAAAGTATGGAGTGTTAACTCTTGAGGGTATATGTGGTTTCTTAGGATAACAGTAGGGACATTTTTTATCCCAAAATGTAAAGAAGGGTATAAATGGTCTATTTCACATAGTTCATAAGCAATTTTGACCCTTTTCCGTTTTAAAAATCTCTATCTTTTGATCTTCCTCCTCTCACCATACTTTTCTCTTTTTAAATCTATTTCTTTTTTTTCATGTCACGTTCTGAGGGGTATTAATATCACTTTAAACAAGATTAGATGTGTAATAGGTCGTCGTAATAATTTAAACGTGTAACTAACTTTTCAATATAAGTTCAATTTATGTCTTTTCTCTAGAAATTATTGCACTTTCTATGTCTTTTAATATAATGAAATCAACTAAGAAAAAGTCTATTAAATTTGAAGCAATAATTTCACAAGAATCATACTAGATAGCAGTCGTCGAGTAATTTGACATATAAAATTGAAAAAAATGAAATCATATGTGCATACAAAACTTGATTAAATCTTGGTACAATTTATTTGCAACTTATCAAGGATAATTTTTGACATAAAAAATCCCACATATAGTTCACCAATAAACTCTTGCCTCATACATACTAATAATTGCTCATATTATTTTCTATTTTTCTTCTAATCTTATAATTCGTTCTGTATCAATTTGTTTATTTTATTTTGAATTTCAAAAATGATATTAAGTATGAACAAAATTTATACATTTAAAAACTATTGAGAAAATAATTAACAATTTAAATTTTTTCAAAAACATATAAAAAAAGTCACATGAAAGAAAATTTGTTTGAATTTCAAAATCTAAACTAATACATAAATTAAAACGGAAGCTACCTAAAGTTAAATTTACGATCTCAAAGTATAGAATAGTATTTTATTAAAATAAATTAGTACTAATAAAGTACCAATTAGTTTAAGGAAAATACCAAATCAACATGTGCTAACTAAAAATGAAATGGAGGGAAGTAATTATTTAACTTTTAATTAGTGTGTATTTGTATTACAGCGCAGTTGAAGCAAAATCAACTTCTTCTTTCTCATCATCCATGGCGTCAACGTCAACATCAACGCCGGTGGGTAGTGCGACGGCGCCGCCTCCACCTCCACCGCCTCCACTCAAGGATTCTTTTCTCCGCCGTAACAAGTTCCTTTTGCCTATGATCTTGGCTCTCAATTTGTCTCTTGGAGGTTCTTCCATCACTCCTAACTTGTATTCAACCTCTGCTAATTTGCTTGCTCTTTGACTATCTAGTACAGATTTTGACTCTAGTTTGTAGATCCTTTGTTATTATCTGGATAGATCCGCAATGTTAGGTCAATTGATGCAGAGCCAAAGACCTATTGTGCCAACTACTCCGTCGGTACTTTGAACTTTGCATGTGCTTGAAAAGTACTGATTAATATGAGTATTTTAGTATAATACCCATATTAATTGATAATTAGGTGTAGATCTTGGGAAATGATTCGGAGAATAACTAGTTAGTGGTGACTGGTGAGGGTAAAATATGTTCATTTACAAGTAAAAATGAAAATGTAATTTAGTACAGTGGACAGGTAAGAGTGAACCGAGGGAGTATCATTTTGTGACAGTTGATCTGAGTTCAGTATATGTCTACCAATTTTCAACTAGACATTGGTTAAAACTGAGGTTAGTTAGTGCTGCTTAATACTATACCTGTTTAACAAATATTAGATCTCCTCTGGTTATAAGTTTAATTTTGAGGTGTTGGTCTCTGAAGTGGAGTAATTCCTACTGTGTTGGATCATCATTTTATTGGATGATTATTGAGTTGTTTTGGAGATGGTAGCTCGTATAAGGAAAATGATATTTTACAGTATCAACGATCAGTACTGGTGAATGGGATAGGGATAGGAAAAAGAGATTTTCATCGTTTGTGGATCACTCGGATAAAAGCAGTAATTCGCGAAAGGGGAGTATCCTATAGTTATAATAGAAGGGAAGTATTACCCTATAGTTATAGTAGATTAATACACGATCTGTACAAGAGAGAGTTGCTTCTTAACCGTAAAATACTTGCACAAATAGCTATGTCAAATAGGAATTCTCTCTCTTGCTGATGCGGAAGCGAACTAACTACCTGAATGAGCAAGTAAACTTTCTTTCTTAAAGGAAGAACTGTAATTGCTGCTTGAGTCACTGGTGTTCTGGAGCCAAGCCAAAAGCGGGATGTGTCTTTGGCTAAAGCCTGGGAATCAAGCCAGTGTCTTTGTAAGCTCTGGATAATGCCCAACAAGTCAAGTATACAGTTTTACAATTCTTTTGATAGTATCTCTTATTTAGGAAGAAAGACAGGGAAGAGATATTAAGATCATAAGAATAGATACCACACTTCCTACTAACTAATAGGGTCTGAAAAAGGTATGGAGGAAAGACAAGAAAAGTTAGAACAAGAGTACACTTCAAATTATTACTCAAAAAAGGTTGGTTCTTTTTGGTATATGGGGGTTCAAATATCTTTTCACCGGTCACTGTCCATGGGATATTGAATGTTCTTGCCAAGAATGTCTTGAAGATGTAATTGAAGAATATTACGAGCACGGTGAGTGATGGGAAAATAAGAAAAAAAGAAAAAACCCAAGAAGAAAAAAATGTAAGTCTTCGAAGCTCGCTTTCAGATCAGGTATGATGAAGAAGACTCATCAGTTGGCTCACTAAGCCATTTATGGAAGTATGAATATTTTGTTAGTTATAATCCTCAAAAACGGCCAAAATTAGAAAAAAAAAAGGAATGTCCTTTCAATTATTCCTAACTGGAAAGATGATAACACCACCCCTTTGCTCAAACCCACAAAACTCTAAATATTCATGTATAGTCCAACAAGCATCAGTTATGCCCAAGATTTTTCACTATTTGAGCCTTTGAACAAAGATGGTGTAGTCCATGCTCCGAAAATTCCCAAAAGAAATTTAACCCTTAGGAGAAAAGTCACCAACCATTGAAGCAACTACCAATTGGTAGTCTGAAAATTCTATTTTGTGGGCAACATTGACAATACTGTTAAATTGTTGCCCACAACCAAAATAAAATGTGTAGCTGGGTGGAGAACATTGGGAAGAAAGTGGAACAAGTACCAGAAAAATATTCTTAACATGCAGGACTCATCAAATCCTTGGAGCACAGATTAGAAATTTTGCAGTATGAGATTTATCCACTAGGTGCCTCTTTATTTCATTTTTTGTCTGCAGCAGCAAAAAGAAATGGTGGCCCTAAGAGACCCCATACAACTTCTGAAGCATGACACCCTGAGCCCCCCCCCCCCCCCCCCCCCCAATAAAAATAAAAATAAATAAATCAGCTCACTTCTCTTCCTCCCACAAGAACCTTCTCTATCCGAAATTATTCCCTTCCTCAGCAAGATTATCATTTCTTCTATGTTTCACCTCCCCAAAAGAAAAATAATGGTTTTTTGACATAACTCATTTTCTCAAAACTTCATTGAAAAACTTGAATTTGACATTGCAAAATAGTTTGGAATGAAAACAATGCACTAAGAGGCCAAAAAACACTCGAGAAAGAAGAGAGATGGGAGAAAGTTCAATAGAATGCAAACCAAGAGAACTTGATCATTTTTTCACCCCTTGTATTTTGTAATATAAATGTCTGCTCCTAGCTAATTTTGCCGTAGCTTTTTCCTTCTAAATATGGGATGATGGTTAGTCCTTATTTGAATGCAGAGTATTAAATATTTTTAGTAGATGCAATGTATTATAGTGCATGAGTTCTCCGATTAATGACAATAACTTGATCCCAGTACCTTCCCTGCTCTAACATCATGTTAAATGTTAAAGTGTGTGATCATCTAATCTAAAAGTGTGTGATGTCATGTTAAAGCGTGTGATCATCTAATCTAAAAGTGTGTGACGTCATGTTAAAGCGTGTGACTATCCTAGTACCTTCTCTGCTTTCGAGCACATTTTTATTTACTTAATTATATTTTCAACAGAACTTAAATGGGGTTCTCGCGGATGACATTTAAAGTTTGCTGCATTATGGTTGTTTGCATTGTCCATAGTGTTGCTTGCTCTAAAATTTGATTGCTGTCTGATGGTTGCCTAAATAAATACTCTGATAGAATTGACATTTATATAAACTAGTGAGTCCATTCTCTATTTTTGATTCCTTTGGCCCAGTTTACACTTTACTTCCCATTACGAAAAGAAAAAATGAGGAAGTCAGGTGAAATCTTGCAATTCAGTTTTGTATGGTCTACCGAATGAGAAAGTCTGAGCTTTGCTTGATAATTTTTTCCAAAAGAAGAAAGAATGGAATCTTGTATGCACTTTTACTTTGTGGTGCATTTCACTTGGTTTTTTTAATCAAGTTAGAAATGTACATAACTGGATAGCCTTCTTTTAAGATCTTATCTAGTGGCTTATAGTCCTTGTGCACCATATGTCTTAATCAATTGATCTATATTTCTTGTATCTAAATATGTTCTGTTTCGATATAAAGAAATCATTATATGTTTAACTCGTACTCCAAGTGGTGGACTGTCTTTATTCCATGTGCTGTTAAGAGATGATTCTAAAGGTGAAGTAGTGAGCACTTATTATGTACATGTAACGAGCATAATCACTTCAGATTATGTCAACATGTTATGTTCTAGAGAGATGTCTGATTCTGATGATAATCCAATCTGACTCGTGAGGCTCTTGCATTCTCTACATCATTTGGAGCTGTGCTTCCGTGTCTTTCCAATTCTAATTCAATAACTCATCTTGCTTTTACATTCATCGTACATCGACTTATGTTTTTTTTTTTTTTGTAATTTATGTAGCTTATCTTTTCATGACCAGAAAGAAAGATGTGGGAACTGAGGCAGGAGAAGTGTCAGATGTTTCTAGCAGTTCAGTTTCATCAACAGCTGCTATTACTGCAGTAGCTGGAAAGCAAGCAACTGTTCCAGCTCTTGTGCAGCCTGCTGTTGTTCATGAACCAATACCAGAAGATCAACAACGAGAACTAATGAAGTGGATATTGGAAGAGAAGAGAAAGCTTAAACCAAAAGATCCCGAGGAGAAAAAGCGCATTGATGAGGAGAAAGCTATGCTCAAGCAGTTTATTCGAGCCAAGTCCATTCCAAGTTTGTAATGGAGATCCTTCACAACTTTGATACTACTAGCTTGGAGATGTACAAAGGTTGGATTTTCCCTTTTCACTGCAAATATGGCACTGAGGAATCAAATGGCTTGAACAATGAATGTATATTGGATCTTTTTCTGAATTGCTTGAACAATGAATGTATATTGGATCTTTTATCTGAATTGTTGACTTTTACATGAAATTTGTAAATAGAGTGCTTTTCTCATAAAATGCAGCAGTGAAACTTGTAGTAATGCAAGTTTGGTGTATCGAAACAATTATAGACGAGTGAGGATTGTTCAAGCGGTTGAACCCCTACAGTTGAGTAACACAAGCCTCAAGAATCGATGTTTCCTTCCTAGAGATCAACACAAGTAGATTGAGTACCAACACAAAAAAACACACTACTATGACTCACTTGTGCACAAGTAATGGAAATATATATGGCTTTTGATCAGAACTCCCTGGTTTGAACTGATATAGCAGCAATATATATCTTTGATCACAAGAATTGGTACAAAGTAAGTTACAGATGATCTGAAAATGCAGTCCTGTGACTGCTATCCCTATCCCTAATAATAGAGGGGCTCCTTTTATCAAATGAGAGCTTTGGACTTAGCCCCTCCAGTTCGTCCTTTCGTATAGAACCACTGTACCTTTCATACAAAATCCTTCCACTTTGGCTTCCCACATCATACCTAGGCTGTGTTGTAGACATTTTACCAGAATCCATCATTAGGTCACCTTCAAGAATTCGAAGTACCTAAGATAAAACCAAAATTACATGAGAATCCAGCCCTATTCATGACTAAGTTGCAAGAATCATAATCAAGATAGTAAAAAGTCTATGCAAAAGGAAACACATACCTGAGACATTCGAGGCCTAGTCTGAGGATCCTGCCTTATGCACAAAGATGCAGCATGCACCATGCAATACACCTCGTGCTCCTTGTAGCTGCTTCCTAGACGAGCATCTATTAACTCATCGATTGCACATTCTTCCAACAATGGACGTGCCTGAAAACAGAATCCACGACAAATTCATTGATATGTTAAAAGGGGGAAATGGAAGGAACTCCTGCATATCTGTACAACTGCTCCCTAAAAAATCAGAACTAAAAACAGATGTAAAATAAGATGTTGAAGTTATACCCATTCTGTGAGACACTGCTGGCCTTTAGGCCTGTTAATATCAACTGCTTTACAACCAGTTACAAGCTCTACGAGCACCACACCAAACGAGTAAACATCAGCTTTCTCAGTAATTTGGCCGCTTTGAGTATACTCAGGAGCCAAGTACCTAAATACAGAAAATTAGCTTATTAGTTCTGCAATGTCATATCAAAAGTAAAATACAAACAACTTTCCAAGGACTAACCCAAATGTTCCAAGTACTCTTGTTTCAACGCATGTATCACCATCCGGTTGCCATCTAGCCAAACCAAAGTCTCCGACCTAGAAAACAAAGGTGAAGCAAGATTAGTACAGTTTGAAGTACTGCTTAAAGCACAATAAATTCATGATGTTAACTTGTTCACAAAGATGATCTCCTTTTGTTGTTTTCGTCTTCTAATCAGTTGCTTGAAAAGCCATGGAGAAGCACTTGGAATCTGTTTGATTTGTTATATATACTAAGTCGACAAGAAAAATCAATTGAGCTTAGAGAGATTAGAATAATCGATGTGACCATGTATATTAGTGATACACCTTAAAGAAATGTCATATTTCCATTAACTGCTTATCTATCTCTAAGTATTGTCAATGGTAATTGGACAGGTAGATCCATGTAAGAGAATTCTGACAAGTCATTAGCTATCAAGAATAGATACACAGGGAAATACGAGACACTGGTGCAGACTCTTTTTATGCTCCGAAGGAGCCTTGGTTAGAAGTTAACGTTTATCTTGATAACTTTCTTATAAGTAAGAGGTTGCCCTTACTAGTGGTTCAAAGTCATGAGTGATGAGAATGTTGTTTGGTCTCATGTCCCGATGGACAATGCAGCCCACTCTGCACTCTTCATGAAGATATCGCAAACCTCGTGCAGCTCCAACAGCTATCTTTTGACGTGCAGACCACTCCAAAGGTTCCCTATTGCGTCCTGTAAAGACAGAACATGATGGTAAGTAATACAAAGGCAGAAAGACTTATCTTAGACACCACTAAAACCCTCTTTATATCATTATTATCATAACAGTCCATGCAAAGTAACCCAGACAACCTAAAAGAAGCCCATTTGTTGATTGAAGCAGCAATAATCAGCATATTTCATTATAGTCTTATAGGACATAAACAAACATGAGTACACATACCATATAGATGAGAATCTAAAGAACCATTGCATATATATTCATACACTAGCAATCTTCTCCTGTCTTCAATGCAGAATCCTATCAACATGACAACATTTCGGTGCTGAGCGCAGCTGAGCACTTCAACTTCCGAGCAAAATTCTTGATCCCCTTGAGAACTTGCCAACTTATGTTGCTTGACAGCAACAACTTGACCATCTGGAAGGACTCCTCTGTGAACGGATCCATATCCTCCCTCAGCCAAGAAATTGGCTTGTGAAAATCCTCCTGTTGCAAGCTCCAGCTCTGTATAAGTGAACCACCTGGGAGGTTTCCCAAATACAGGAGCCTTGTGTTGACATATTGAACACAGGGGAGGAGGTCCAAGAGGTGCATTTCTGGTTAATGTACCTGATTCTCTCATATTTCGATTGTAATCCATATCATCTCTATAGCTCGGGGATCCGGAGCCACCTTCTGTATCAAGCTTAGTAAACTTCTCCGATAATGAATTGGTTGTAGATGTTTGTGGCCTGTCTAAAGATCTCATCGAGCTAATTTGCTGGTGTTGAGAGAGTTGACAATGTGAACTGACACTGTCCACCACCCACGGTTGGAATCTTGAGCTCGAACAAGATAGATTTTCACTCTCACTCTCTGAACTTGAATCGTCTACATCTTGATCTTCCTTTAAGGCTAACAACTCTGCCTTATGCAAATCCCGATTTACTTCAGTGACAAAAAATGGTGAAGTTCCTGGATCAGAACTTGAAACTGATGAAGTACCAGCTTCAGTAACACTGAAAATCTCTGGACTACTTGTTGGTGTTACTAATGGACCTCTAGAAGAAGCCAATGAATAATTCTTTTCTAGTTCTGGTCCACATGATTGAGCTTTCTCCGAAGATAATGAGCCCGAGACATCAGGTTCCTTTTTAGGTGAACCGACTAAATTCAGGCGGAGAACTTTTGGTTGAGATCGTCTCATTACTACGAGATTGCAATGCAGCTCTTGCATACAACATCTCTTCTCATGTTTGAGATGTCTAGAAAATGTTCAAACAAGAATTAGCAATAGCTTAAGAGAAGATAGAGAACGAAAAGAACATAAACAAGGAATCAAACTCTGAAAAGATCTAAAGTTACTTGTCCAAAACAACCCAATTAGCTTGACTCTTCTTTGCCTCAGCAGCCACAGCTCCATGCGGTGAACCAGAAACAATTTTAATCTTCAAGTTTATCTGGTGAAGCGAACGAAAAGCACCAAGCTTTTAGTATGTCAGTGTAAAATTACCTAATAACAATCTGCACAAAGAGAGAATTTTGGCATTAACCTTAGTGGGATCATAAACATCTTGGAGCTGAAGGATCATCTGAGAGTAGGAATATGTTAAGTCTGACTTTTGCTCACTACTATGTGACTTCCGGGGACCATTGGCACAATCTCCAGCAAACATGGGGAAACCCCAGATCTTTCTACCTAGCAAATATTTGTGAAAATCACAAAAGTTATGCCCATATGATATAATTAGAACATCCCATTGGTAGACTTTTTTGTGGAAGCGCAAAGCACCGAAACAGAAAAAACTGATAACAAGAAGCCCCAGGTATTTACTTGTCAATGCATAAAAGAATTCAGTAGAGATGCATTAAGGAGACCCTTCAGAAAAGCAGTAAAGAAAAACAATGCAGGACTAGCTTCAAAATAGACTAATTAGAAGTCAGTGGCTTGAGAATAAATCCTCCTTGAAGGACTGACTATCTTTCCCATTCTTACAGGAGCCAAGATGAACTTAGCTTGAAAATAGCTATAAGTAACAGACTGCCGGAAATATCCATGAGGAATATATTCAGCATTGATAAGAAGACATGAGAGTGTCAATCAGGCAAGAGGAGCAGAATAATGAATAAACCAAGATTTCTGTTCAATTCAGAGAAACTTTGTTTCAATTAGGCAACACTCTTAAGTACCTAATCTTTTGTTAATTGTTCATAACAGGCGTCCGGGCACTCTAAGTACCTAATCTCAAAGCAAGTAAGAATATCAAATAGCTATATTTTGTATAAACTCCATGATAACAATCAAAAATTCTCTTTTTGTAGGTTTTTTGCTTTCTATAAATGTAGTTGACATATACTTGCATACTAAATACTACATTTTAGTGCTACCACAATGAGATACTGAAAGAAATGTAAACAAGTCAGATGAATGTTATATACCAGAGCTTTGTGAAGGAACAACCACAAGAAGTGTAATGTAATCTCCAGGTTGAACAACATGAGTCAAAGCCCACACAAGAGCATTCTTAGGTATCTCTTTTGATGCTTTAACAGCCACCATAACTTTCTCAGCAACATCACAACTACTTTTACCCTCCTGCTTCCCTTTCTTCACCTCCTTACTCATTACCCCAGAATAGTTTTCACACCTTTCTTTAAACTTTAAAGAAACTCAACCCCACAGGACATTCATGTTTGCTTAACACAACAACAACATTTTCAAGAACAAAACTTTATATGCATCATTGAGCTGTCTGCCCCACCATATACAACTGAAATTGACACTATTCTATAACAGTATATGCTGGTAAAGAAGAGACTAACTGATGAGACCCTTTTTAACAACTAATAAGCCTAAGTGAATTTCTCAAGAAACACAAGGTAATCTTTGTCTTATATAATAAAAGTATTTAGTGTTAACATGACAAGAGAGGAGAAATCTATGCAAAAAGATTCCAAATTTAGCAGCAACAGACTTCTTTTTTTGGTGATTTGGTTTAATGAATCCAAAAGACTTGACAGAAGCTTCAGCTCAAGTACTCAATCATGGTCCAAAATCATCAAATGCTACAAAAAAGATGAAAGAATGAACAGTTCTTGCACATGATTTCTGAAAAATATACATTCAAATGACAAGTGACAACTACAGCCCAAAAAGTTACAATTTTCAAAATTGGTGCAAAATGGTTCAGGTGAAATGAGCTGTTTCCCAGATGACATTAACTACTACTGAATCACTGACCCTTTTAATGTTATTGTGTTTTTTTCTTCACAAAAATGGAATGCAAAGGAAGTGTGTAATTCAGAATCCAGTTATAGTAAAGAACATAACTTTAAGCAATTTTCACATTTACAAAATTCAAGAATCCCAATGAAGCACCTAATGTTCAAATGACACACAAGAGACTTTATGGCTTTCAGTGGCTATGGCTGATTTGGATAAAAAAATGGATTTCTCAGCAGAAATCCAAAGAAAAATTGCATCAAATCCCCACAAAGTTCAGAGATAAAGGGGGAGGTGCTTTCATTTATACTCCCACATTTTACTTTTATATTGTTTTTCGTTGATCTCTCGTAAATTTAATCCTCCTTAAATTTCATTTACAAAATTATATTAAATATTTTGTTATCGTTGTTATAATTTCATATCATATTATAATATGTTCCTTGTAATAACATCTCAATATAGTAACAAAAAAAATATATTTAGATAAACTATTTTTTTATAAAGAAATTTAACCGTGTTATAAATACAAAAAAATAAAATTTAAAAGGTATTTATGTTTTATGACTCTTCAATGGAGTTTTATATGCTAATGACATAAACAAATTATTCTAAGCTAACATAAAAACTAACGCTCTTGTTACTTTGAGTTAATTCATTTTATTATAACAATCATTTTCTATGAAAATATTGCAATATAATATTCAGATTTTCTATATAATTAGACATTTATTTATATTATATTATATATTTCTCATAATAACATCTTAGTATAATAATTTTAAAAAATTCAGACATAGAATGCTAACATAACAAAAATTAACCTTATTATAAGACTGAGAAATTAAAAAAAAGTATCCATTTAACGTGATGGAATTTATATAAAAATAAAATAAATAAATTATTTTAAGCTCAACCCTTAGAATATAAAAATAAATAACTAGCAGTTAAACAAATTATTCTAAGCCTTAGAATATAGAAATAAATAACTAGTAGTTAATACACAACTAACGCCTAAATTAATAGCACATGTGTTTACTAAAACAATAATAATATTGTGTGCACTATTACGTCCCCCTCTACGATACTGAAAAGAGATCATTTTAGACATACTTTTAAGATAGATGATTATTAATTTTATTTTTTATCATTGTTATATTAGGGCGGATTCAAGTGATTTAATATGATAAAAAAAAATATTGAAATTTCTTTATCAATACAACAAGTATAGTCCAATTATTTATTAATGTCCAATTATATTATTGATGTTATAAAAAATAGTTATGTAGTGAAGTTGGCCATTTGATACATTACAAATAACGGCTGTTCTTATTTTTTCAAAAATAATAAATTCTTATCAGTGTTTAATATTTACGTCAGAATTCAATTAAATTTGAACTCATGCAAGGAGATTTCATATCCAAGGCACTCAAACTAAAGACCTCTGCTTAAAAAAAAAAATAATTATCACTTCATCGCAATCTTTGTTAACACATATAACGGGTGTTAATTGTGATTTATGACTAATAATACATATATATCTTAAAATAGTGAAAAAAATTAATTCATATAATTATTATTCGATCAAAATTCAAAAAGAACTGGAGGGATCGTGTTATGATTCATTTTTAGCCTATTTAACCTAAGTAACTTTTGAACTAATCATTATTATGACTCATTTTAATTCGTTCAAATTCAATACAATCCTCTTATTTGACACTGATCGACCCCTACCATCTCTAGTACTCCCAACTTGTTGTTTGCTCTTTACTTTCACCTCAAAGCATGTTTTTAGTGTAAATCTTATAATGATTCAAAACATTGTGTACATTTGCCTGCTAGAAAAGGGACATTAGAGAGGGAAACAAGCAATCAAAGAGGGGGGCACCACAAAGTTTATGAGTTTCTGCATCGATATTGTACGAATAAATATAATTATATTTTAGGTTAAATATTATACTTATATATGTTATTTTTGTATTTCGACTATTGTATTTGTTGTTACTACTATTTTTTTTCTTTCATAATTTCATTCTCACACTCCCTTCATTCAATATGTTATGTAGTGTTTTTATTATATCTTCAAGCTTTTCAATTTTTTTTGTATTTTTTTGTGTTTGGAATCATCTTAAATTGCTTTTCTTTTATTTAAATTGAGTGTCTATTGAAAATAGTTTATTTACCTCCATAAAAATAAGAAGGGTATAAATTCTATACACACTACCCTCTCGACTTTATTATATTTGTGAAATTACATTGAATTTATATAATATTCAGTCACCTTTTCAGTTACTTATATTAAAAAGATAATAGCAGATTTATAATCGATTTATGTAGAATCATATATAATATGCAAATAATCTATCAAAATTACAAAAATAAACAGTAAAATTGATTGACAATTTATATAAAAATTCATATTAAAAATTAAAATAATAGATTCAATAAAAATCAATTTGTTAAATCATGGAATTTCAAATATTTGGAATCTTCTATGTGCAAAGGGGCTCCATATGACAACAACATTAATATGGGGTAGTTGAGAATCAGACATTCTATAAATTTACAGTACTGTATATTTGGTTACCTTTGTCAATTTATCTAATATAATTTGACTTGGTATAAAATTTTAAATAATAATATTTTTCAAAAAACTTATATCTTAAATATGAGATTTTATTTGAGTAGTTATAATTATTTCAAAGCTTATGGTCATAAATATATGTGTGAATTATAAAAGCTTCTGGATGAATTAAGAAGTTTAAAATGTACAAATTTTTTTAAATGATCGAAGAAATTTGCCATATCATAAAATTTAAGCAGGTATCGGACCATGAATTCTGAATATTTTTTTATTTAAAATTTATGAAGTTAGAGTTGAAAATTGTGTTTATTTATATTTTTTGCAAATTAGAAAAAAGAAACACTTTATGTAAAATTTATGAAGTTAAAGTAAAAAATTGTGTTTATTTATATTTTTTTTTGGAAAGGAGAAAAAAGAACACTTTATTTAAATTAATGAAGTTAGAGTAAAAAATTGTGTTTTTTTTTTTTTGGAAAGGAGAAAAAAGAACACTTTATTTAAAATTTATGGAGATGAAATTGCAAAACAAATTTGAAACATTTTTTAAAAATTTGATATCCAACAATAATTGAATTAAAAATTGTATAATCGAAATGGTTTTAAGTTTTACTGAAAACTATTATATTTGGCTTTATACTCTTAGAAAATATTATATTTATTCTCGTTTTATCTTTTTGATATAGTTATTCTTATCATGTTATTTTGAGCACATATTTATTTTCAATTAACTCCATATTTTTCCTTTATTATTTTACGTAATATATTTATGTAGTCACTGCTCACTAGTCATATTTATCCTAATTTCATAAATGAAAATATCTTAGTTAACTCTTTTTTTTATTCTGATCAAGTGTTCAATATTTATATTGATCATAAAATATCATTAGATCTGAATTTATATTATAAAAAATTAATATTAGGGATAAAATGTTTTTAACAAAAAAATTTAAAAAGATTCAAATTAATCTTTTTAATAATAAATAAAAAAATTATTTATCACTTTATCACGATCTTGGTAAAGAGTGACCCAAGATTTTAGCTGCTGCTATTTGTTGGTATTTTGAGTGAATAGTATTGCAGCAGTAAACTTTGTCTTTCTCACATTTATTATTTCTGTCAAGTCTTTTTGTGACTCATAAATTTTAGTAATGATGAAAATCACAGTCACGTTCCTAAAATTACACAAGTGAACAACACATTATTCAGCAAATCAATGCAAAATTTCAAATTTTTGGAGGGAATTTGAAGATATAAAATTTATTTCAAATTAACAGAAAACAAATATACTAAATTAATTATGTCGAACCAAATAGACTCGGCGATAAACTAAATAAATCATGCACATGAATATTGATAGATTGTATATTGCTCAAAAGTAATACTAACTCATTTTAGAATAATCGAAAGTTAGCGATTGTCAGAGATAAAAATATAAAATTAAATTTTAAGTCAAATATTTTATATACAAAATAAGATAAATACTTAATTTATTAATCGTTATAAAAAAAATATCGAATCGGTAAGAACCGATAACTCGATAATGTCACGACCCAAAACGAGTCGCGAGTGGCACCCACACTTATCCTTCTATGTGAGTGAACCAGCAAATCTAACCCCAACATTTACCAATATTTCAACCATAGTGAACAAAATATAATGCGGAAGACTCAAAACTCATTAACGAAAATCAATTAAATAACTTCTAAAACTCAATACTTATTATTCCCAATATCTAGAAGTCATCACATCAAGAACATCTATCCTCAAATTTCTAAATCTAAGAGTATTAAGAAGATAAAATAAGTAAAAGGATGGTCCATGTCCGAACTTTAAGACATCAAGACGCGAAGGAGAGAATCCAGCACGAGCTAGGAACAATAGCTCACCCTGAATTCTGATATGCTGGAGACTGGCTAGAGTTGAAGACGAGTCGAAGTCGATGGCACGCTTGCTGCACTCAACAATATAACAAAAAGAAAAATACAAGTAGGGGTCAGTACAAGGAACAAGTACTGAGTAGGTATCATCGGCCAACTCAGAATAGAAAGCAATATATATTGAATAATGATATAAAATCAACCATAGTACTTAACAGGTGACAATCAACAAGTACAATAACCATTGGCAATAACACCAAGCATACCCTTGAGGACTCAAACCTCCACACCATACTCATTTGGGGAAAATAGGTTCTTCGAATTTTGAGTTCATTAACCTAATTCAAGATTCATTCCCTCCAATATTACCGTGTCGGAACGTGACACTCCGATCCCCTAATACTACGTGTCGGAACGTGACACCCGATCCCCTAATACTACGTGTCGAAACGTGACACCCGATCCCCTAATACATACGTGTCGGAACGTGACACCCGATCCCCTAATACTACGTGTCGGAACGTGACACTCCGATCCACTAATCTCATTAATTTTACTTCATCAAGTCTTCGTTATGCCAAGGCGTAATCTTAACAGAGAGGATTCAAGATTAAAGATTCAACAGTATCAACATTCTAATCCACCACAATTACACAATTACAACATACAAACCCACAATCAAGCATATAGAAGACTTTACAATACCACCCAATACATATCAATCGCTATTAAGAGTTTACTATGAAATAGCATAAACCATAACCTACCTCCACCGAAGAATCGTGATCAAACAAGCTACTTCCCAATGCCTTTGCTTTCCTCTTCGCTTCTCCCTTTTCTTGCTCGTTCTTTTTATTTTTCCTCTCCAAATTCTTTTTCTTTTACCCTAATTATCATATAATTCATTATGACAAAAGTAACCCATTATTTATTTCAAGGTTATCTCCTTTAACCCCCAAGTAAATAAATTATTAAACTTACCCCACTAATTTCATAAAGTTTGTCATGAATGGTCCAAAACACCCCTTAAAAACTTTTAGCAGAAATCCGACCCAGTTAGGGTTACGCAACTCGTGACGGCCCGTCGTATCTGCGACGGTCCGTCCTGCAGATCCGTCACAAAGTTCAGAGGGTCAATTTCATTAAGAGGCCTGTGACGGTACGTCGTGCCTACGACGGTCCGTTTTGCAGTTCCGTCGTGAAGTTCAGAGAGTTGATCCCAGCACCCAGATTTTCGAGTTTAAGTGTTTTGGAACGGAGATCCTCGACGGACCGTTGTGCCTATGACGGTTTGTCCTACTTGTCGTCGAGGGCAATGAGGAGAGCAACAGGAAAATTACACAAGTATGAGACGACGGGGTCCATGACGGTCCGTCGTGACCATGACGGTTCGTCGCGTGATCCGTCGAACCAGTCAGTTTTATCAAAAAAAAAATAGTTCTACTGCTCGAACCGACTAAACAGGTCGTTACAGATAATTAAAAAAAGATCGTTAAACCAATATTTTTAATATTCCTTTTCAATTTAAATTATCAGTTTTGAACAACCCTATAACCGATGCTTATAAATATTTGAATGAAGGTTGTAGACTAAACTAGTCTAGAGTATGTGACCATATTATGTAGTTGTGCCACACTTGTGTGGGCTTCAAATCAGCATTTGTACGTAGGTTTATGTTTTTTTTTCCCCAATATTTTCTTCTATTTTTAAAAATATTTAAAAGATATTTAGTTTTTGATATATTTGAGCTAAATATCATTGTATTTGAGCTACATATTATGTAACTAATTTATTTTATAATGTATCTGAGCTATATATTATATATTCAATTTATGTTCTAATGTATCCGAACTGCATATCAATGTATCGTAATTACTTTATCATCTAAAACAATCCATTTCATTTTGCAGTTCAATCCATTTTACTCCCATCTTCTCCAACATATGTAAACTATCTTGTTTTTATTTTTATTACTTTTTTTCTTTTGTAAGTGTATTAATTTGGTTTAAAAAGTAAATTTTAGGTTGCTTTGAACAAATTATTTTCGTTTTATTATAATTCCAAAGAAATAACTATTGGCCAAAGTGGATAGACATTTGATTTTGGAATCACCATTTAAGTCATATTCGTAATGTATGAAAAATTTGTAATTTTATCCATTAGATTTTTTTTAAAACGTGGTGTCTGAAGTTTCACATGAATGAAGTTTATGCACACAATATAATCAAATTTAGGTGTTAAAAAATGAAAAATCTTTTCTACTACGCATATATTATCTATTTCCTCCGTACCCTTTTAATTTACTCATACAACCATCATTATTAAATATTAATTCAAAATATGACATAATACATAAATATAGAAAAGTGGGTGAATCTCATGTCAATAGCAAAATATCATTGCTTGGACTTTGTAAGTCATTGTCCACATCTTATATTAGAATTAATTTAGGGAAACTTATATAAATATACTATAATAACAGAATATTTATCATTTATAGTGATAATATTTTTTTTCACTTGATCACTTTTAATATATTTATAATCCAAGTTTAATTCATATTACAAAGAATAATTTTTTATTCACATGTAATACAAATTTTAATGATAAATAATTCATTTATCGCACATTTTAATTCACTTATAATACAATTTGTCAAACTTTTATCAAACAAACATAATATATTTTAAAGAACAATTATAATTCATACATATTGCATACATAATTCACTTTTAATACATATGACAGATTTAACATAGTATTGTTATAAATGGTAATAAATAAAAAATATTACTAAAATCAGTAATTATTTATTGAAATGTATCAATTTATGTAATTTTTTCTTAGTTTATATGCGTGTTTTGCACATATATTGCGTTAAGTAACATAAATCCATAAAGTTATTAAAAGGACCCAATGGGCTTCCATGAGGCCACAAACCCCTCTTGACCCCCCAAATCAATTTTTCCAAGAGTAAAGTGCCAAAAATCTTCAAAAATATTTCACAATCAAATTCACTTATTATTTATGATGTCTTATCTACTATGGATGATAGGTCATCAATAGTTCTACCTCTTCATAAATTTTTAGATAATTTCATATTGGCATTTGAGAAAAATCAACCAGTAAAATTTGAAAAAAAAATCATGGTTTGTATAAGTTAATTGATAAAAATCAACCGACAAAATTTGATTCGTATAATAGTGTGTAAATTTATATATTATTGTATATAAGTGTATAAATGTCATATAATTTTGGATGATATTGTATATTGGGTGTATAATATTATATATCAATTTTTAAAAAAATTTCTTAAAGAGAAATTATGTAAGTTTCGCAAATTATTGTATACCGGATTGTATTTTTGGTTCATGATTTGGTAAATGTAAATTTTGGGTTGAAAAAATATGAAAGTGTTTATAAAGAGGATCTCTTTTAGTCCAGTAACATTCAAAAAATGTCTATTTTGAAGTACGACTCAAGCAGAGGAAGGAGGGAGGGAGAGAGGTCTAGATCTGTATTTTATAAAAATACCAACCACTTGATGTTATTTATTTTTTAAAATAAAACCAAACCAATTTTGACCAAAAGATTAACTCCCTTAGTCGATTTATTAAAGTAAAATCAAGTTTATTTTTAAATTTTAAAACCAATAGTTCGACGTATTCTTAATTAAGTGCCAATTTTTTTAGGCCGGTAATAATATTTTTCTTCATTTTTATTGCTTGAAAAATAAATTAATATTCTTTTTAATTTTTTCAAATGAAATACCAACCTAATTATAATGAAAATGGTTGATTGAAGTGATTGAGGAAATCGTACCCTCTAACAAGTCAATTTCTACATGATTGTTATCAATTAATTATAAGATTAAAATAATGAAACTAAGTCCGTCAAATAGAATAAAATAATGAAATGGATTTTAATGACATTTTGAACCAATGTTTTGTGGCCAATATGGTGTTTGCCATCATAAATTAACACAATGATTTTGATGATCACATGCAAAGGTACTTAATTGGGAATCCAACAAAAAGAAAAGGTCAAAAGGTGTATTTGTGTAAGTCAAAAAATTATTTTAAGAAATATAACCGTTTAAATCGAGTGAATGATTTTGTAGGACACTTACATAAAAAAAGATTAATTTTATATATAATTTTTAAAAAATTCTTTTTATTAAATAATCGAATTGCATCGTAATACAATGAAGTAGCTAATAGTTTTGTTCCTTACTCCTTTGATTTTTGAAGGATCAATTTATGTTTTATTTTCCATCATATTGGATTGACGATTTATATCTAAATTTACTTAGCGAGTTTTTTAAAGTTATTTTCACTATTTATGATGATATTATCATCATTCACATTTTAAATGGGCTCAAACATTATTATGTTTATTAAATTGAATGTGACAACCTAATAATAAAGGGGTAAAGTAGGGGTAAAAATAAGATAAACGGAGTTGGATTTCATACTTCTCTTCTAAAAGGGAGCATAGAAAAGTGCTTAGAATTATATATTTTTGATTTATTAAAAGATTCTTTTTTTTGCAAAATAATAAATAGCAAGAGTAAGGGCATATTTGAAATAGAAAAAGATTTAGAATGTTTTAAAAATATACGAAACTAAAGAAAATTATTATCCTTTAATAATTTAATTTAAAAATATTTTTATCACTAATAATTTGATTCAAAAATGATCCTCACACATCTTTACTTTCTTTTCATAATTATCTCAAAATTTCAATTTAGTCCAAAATACGTCTATTATTATTTAATGGGTAAAAAATTATTATTTTTTTTAAAAAAATATATTTTTTATTTAAATTTTTCAAAATGTCAATATTTTAGCATTTAAGAGGACTCATTAGCAACAATTTCAATATTTAGTAAAAATGTCATTTTAGTTTGTTATGTATCTTATTTATGTTTTTATTATTTATTTTTATTTAAAGAATATAATTATTTAATAACAAAGAGGAGAAAATTAAGGGGGGGAATATTTGAAAAAAAAGGCAAGTATCCTTAATTTTCTCATCAGTTACATTTTCAAATAAAATTTAAATTTTGTTTTTTTTTCTCCAGAATTTTTGCCTTTTTAAAATTATATTCATTCCACAATATATTCTATTTATATTTATTATAATTTTTTATTAGTTTGTATTCATTCCAATAGGTATGCCGAATTTATCTATATAGTCATTTAAGAAATATATTTGTATTTTCATATATTTTTTCCCTATATAGTTTTTTTTTTCTTCAAAAATCCTGTATGTATTCATTTCAATATGTATTTTATTTGTATTTCTATTTATTCTAGTTTTTATTTAGAATTTTTGTATAATAATATATATAATACAAAAAATTAGTATGATGAAAAAGTGAATGAAATATAAAATTGAAAAGAAATAATTGAACATTTGGTGTACTCATTCTTAAATCAAATACATAACTAGTTGACATACCTTTAGAATAAATACAAATTAAAAAAACAATGTCAAATTCAGTTGACATACCTTTATTAGTTTGTATTCATTTCAATATGTATGTCAAAAATAAAATGTAGCTACTTAAGAAATACATTTGTATTCGTATATATTTTTCACTGTGTATTTATTTTTCTTTTCAAAATCTTGTTTCCTTTTCTAAGCCGTATTCATTCCAATATGTCTATTATTTGTATTTGTATTCGAATACAAATAAACTAATAGAAAGTTGTTCTTCTTATAAATAAAATACATAACTAGTTGACATACATTTGGATGAATACAAATTAAGGACAAATACAAGATTCATAAACCATGCAACATGAAATTTTTAATAAATACAAATATTGATAGTATACATAGTGATTTGAATACAAATTAAGAAAGCATACCAAATTCTAAAAAGGAACTATAAATACAAAACAAACTAATAGAAAATTGTTCGACAACTATCCGATCTTCGTCGTCTTTTTCAAGATCCTCACGAGTAGACAAAGATTCTACATTTGCGTTCTGAATTTGAGGAAGATTTTGCACACCAATGAGTCTTGTTAATGTTCTTACCCTCTTTCTTCCCTCATTTTAGCAGCGGATCATACATTATACATTATTTGTTAAGTAATAAATAAATTAAAGGATGAAAAATCACCAGAAATTGGTTGATTAAGATGAATACCTCTAGTAAGCCTCTTAAATTCTGCCATTGGAGAGTAAATCATAACGGAAATTGAAAAATACAAACAACAATTTTTTAAGATTTAAACAAAAATAAAATTAGAAAAGAAATCTGAAAATAGGATAAATATTAGAGATACCTTAATCAAAGGGATTCTTGTTGATTCAATTTTGGATTAAAAAAACAATCAAAATATATGGCAAAAAAATATTTGCAACTTGAATGTTGGAGGAAAAATCAGAAAAGATAACCATGAGAGAGAGAAAAAATTAAATGAGAAAGAGAATTAACAACTTGAAAATATAAATATGAGAGAGAATGATTTATTTTTTTTTTAAAAAAAGATATATAGAATTAATTGAAAAAGAGAGATAAAATAGGAAGAAAATTGAGACACATAAATTTTTTAAAATAATGACATTTTTGACATTATTGCTAATATTTATTAAGTATGGATATTTTTACTAAATATGTTATTTATTTTGACTAGTTTACTAATTTTTCCTTATTAAATGCTAATCTGATGCATGAGACACATGAAAAATTCAAAGTTATGTCAACTTACACCCATAAGGTTTTTCTTCTGCCAACTAATAAATTTAAACTTTAAATGAATAAATCAAAATTCATATATATAACATATTCTATTTTATTTGAAACTGAGATATAGTTATTATTGAGATTAATGTTTCTCAATTACCTTAGTATGGCTAACACATTACTAATTTAGGTACAAACAATATGGTTTGAGTATATGTCTGTGCACCACACAGAAGTAAATTGAGCTACGTCTCAATTGCTTAAACAGCACAAACAATTGAAAAGTTAAATTTATATATATATATATATACACTATAATAAAAATATTTTTTAGCGGCATTAAATATTGATATTAATAAAGAGTGCTAGAGTTTTTATCGTCATTAGTTAAGTGTCATTAAAACCAATGTCGCTAAAGACTTTAGAGACATTACAAAAAGTGTCAATTGCCGCTAAAAATAAATATTTAGTGGCAATTAATTCTTAATAATTAATTGCCACTAATAATTATTTTTGTTGTAGTGATATTTATATCGTAAAAACTGACTACCCATGTTATTTTCTAAAAAAATGGACATATAGGCAGGACAAGGAGATTAGTCGGTGAGATAAAGAAAAATAATTCAAAATAAAATATGATATTATATTATTATTCTATATTTACTTATTGATAGCAATTAGTTTGGAGATCATTTTATCGAGGCTCTGTAGCTATAATTACAATTTATAGCTATATGTTAGAGGGATGAGAGAGGCGAACGAGATTTAGAGGGAGGAGAGAGACGAGCGAGAGAGGATAGAGAGTGGTGAGAGATGAATTGTATTTTTATATATATCGAATTATATATGTATATTTGTCAGATAATTATATACATGTGCAATTGATATACATATGTATTTGTATATTGGCGAACGAGATTGGGAGAGAGAGAAGAGAGGCGAGCAAAAAAGGGAAGAGAGTGGAGAGAGGCGAATTGTATTTGTGTATCTGTTCATATAGTCGTAGATGTATAATTTATATTTGTATATGTATAAGAGAAGAGAGAGGTGAGAGAGATGAAGAGAGGAGAGACACACATAATATAACTAAAAAGATATTGCGAGTGATAATTAATTCAAATTATAACTACTTTTAACTAGTTAGTATACAATTACATAATATTTTCTATTTTATTTCATAATGGTATTAAAATTATGAATTTAGCTATTATATATAAAATATGAAACAACTTATTTTATGAGATATCATAATCTATTAAATAGAGTCTGTATCAAACCACCTAATAATAATCAAATAAAGAGTAAGATTACAAAATAATAAAAATTACAGATACAAGTATGATGTATAAGAACAAATAGGTAGGACAAGGGAGTTAGGTGAAAACTATTTTTAGAATAAAACAAAATATTATGAGATATCGTGGTCTATCGAATAGATTCTAACTATACATAGCCATGCGATTAACACTTGATGATTGATATTTAATTATTTGGACTTCATGCTTAGCCAAAGAGTTGATACTATCGAGAGCAACAACTTTGTCAATTTCATGTCAGAATATATATATATATTTAAAATTTTATATAAACAGTCGAATTTAATATTTTTTGAGATAAATATGAATGTAAATACGAAAATTTACTAAAATTTGATAAAAATTAAATTCTAAACTTATATTCAAAACTATAATAATTTTTTGGTGATAAAAATATTAAAAACAATTTCATTAAATTTAAATTTTAAAATCCGCTATTAATTAAAATGTTAGATTGATAGCACTTGGAAATTCATTGTTCATCTACTGCCAAGAGTTGTTACGTGAGCCATGACTTATGTATAGCACTTGGAATTTATGTATTATTCTCTGACTTGTCTTTTATAAAATATTTTGAAATGTGTTTTATTTGAGTTGAGAGTATGCGAAAAATATCTTTCCTTTCCTTTATAAGGTAAAGGGAAGATTTATAAAAAATAAAGAAAATTAAAACCAATAATTTATGACTGATTAAATTTCTTTTTATCCGGCTTAATCAATAAAATAAGAATAAGGATATATATGAGTAAAAAAAAAACACAAGAACAAAAATAATAAGAAAATTATGTACCCTTTCGTATTTTCAGATCTTGAGATGACATCTTATTTTTCCACAAAAGAGTTCACTTAAGGGGTAAAAAATACTCAAAAATAATTATGAATGCTAATATGAAAAAACTGTTTTGTCATCTGAAAATTATTAAAAAATATTTAAGTGTTGTAAAACGAGAGAAAAATATAAGAATACATAAATAATAAGGTAAGACAAATGGTGATGACAAGTATAAATATTGAGAGATTTGTTATTCCCCTCAAGTGTATTTCACAAGGGTGAAATACTACTCTTTTATAGGACATTCAAACCATCCTTTATAACATTTGACAAATACGTTATAACATATTTAATTAATACAATTAATAGATACATTACGTTAGGATGGATTAAGATAAACATCCACACAATTAAGTGGATTTGTAACACTCCCCCTTGGATGTTTATAGATAATGTGCCTCGTTAAAATCTTACTAGAAAAAACCTCGTGGAAAAAATCTTGGAAAAGAAAAAAGAGTACACACATCCTGTAACATGCTTTGAGTGTTGCCTCATTAAAAACCTTATCAGGAAAACCCAATGGGACAAAACCATGGCTAAGGGGAAAAAGTACAACGCGTATTTGCTCCCCATAATGAAAAACTTATTTGATATCTTGGAGACGACGCATCCCAATCTTATATCTTAGCTTCTCAAATGTTTGACGTTGGCAATGCCTTAGTGAATAAATCTGCAAGATTATTACTCGAATGAATCTGTTGAACATTTATCTCACCATTTTGTTGAAGATCATGTGTGAAAAAGAACTTAGGTGAAATATGCTTTGTTCGGTCTCCTTTGATATATCCTCCCTTAGATGAGCTATGCAAGCAACATTATCTTCATACAATATTGTCGGAGTCTTTGTTTGCACAGAAAGACCGCATAATTGCAGAATGTGTTGAGTCAATATCAACCATACACACTCTTGACTGGCTTCATGAATGACTATTATCTCTGCATGATTTGAAGAAGTAGCAACTATTGTTTGCTTCATCGAACGCAACGATACAGATGTACCTCCATAGGTGAATAAATAGCCTTTATGAGATCGGGCTTTATGCGGATCAGATAAATACCCTGCATCTGCATAACCGATCAATCTAACTTGGATGCATTAGAATACAACAATCCCATATCAATTGTTCCTTGAAGATATCTGAATATATACTTAACACCTTTCCAATGTCTTCTTGTTGGACATGAGCAGAATCTTGCCAATAAACTTATTGTGAAACAAATATCTGGTCGGGTATTGTTGGCAAGGTACATTAGTGCCCCATAACACTAAGATATGGTGTTTCATCACCAAGAACCTCTTCATCCTTTTCTTGAGGTCAGAATGAACTTTTATTTATATCAAGAGATCTTACAACCATCGGGGTACTCAATGAGTGCGATTTATCCATGTAAAATCTTTTCAGTATATGTTGATTGATGGATAAATATTCTATTCATCAACTGTTCAATTTGAAGGTCAAGACAATTTTGTCTTACCAAAATCTTTCATTTCAAATTCTTTCTTCAAACACTCAACGACTTTTGAAAGCTTTTTAGGAGTTCCAATAATGTTAAAGTCATCAACATAAATAAATATTATTACAAATTCAGATTTTGACCTTCGTATAAAAGTACAAGGACCAATAGGGTCATTCTTATATCCTTCATTTAGCAAGTATTCGCTAAGACAATCATACCACATTCGCCCTGATTGTTTCAATCCATATACAGATTTTTGAAGCTTTATTGAACAATTTTCTTTTGAATTTTTATATGCTTCAGGAACTTTGAGTGCTTCAGAGATTTTCATAAAAATATTATGATCTAGCGATCCATACAAATAAGCTATGACAACGTCCATTAGATGCATTTCAAGGTTTTCATGAACTGTCATATTTATTAGATACCTGAAGGTAATTGCATCTACCACAGGAAAATACATCTTCTCATAATCAATGCTAGGCCTTTGTGAAAATCCTTATGCCATAAGTCATGTTTTATATCTTACGACTTTACCATTTTCATTGTGTTTTCGCACAAAAATTCATTTATGCCCCACTGGCTTGACACCTTCAGGTGTTCGGACTATTGGTCCAAAAACTTCACGTTTTTCAGGTGAAGCCAATTCTTTTTTAATTGATTCCTTCCATTTTGGCCAATCATTTCTCTGTCTACACTCGTTGATAGATCTTGGTTCCAAATCCTCATCTTGTTGCATTATTTCAACTGCAATATTATAGACAAAAATATTATCCACCACAATATTATTTTGATTCCACCTTATTCTCGCCGAGACATAATTTATTGAGATTTTCTCATTCTCATTATTTTCTAGTTATGGACCTCCTTTGTGGTGTCATCATTTATTATGTCTCGGAGCTCTTCATGAGCAGTTGCCTCTATATTATGATCACCATCTTGATCATTTATTCCTTTTTTTTCCGAGAATTTTTATCCTTGGAACCAATTGGTCTACCACGTTTTAAGAGTGGTCCAGACTCATTTGCCTTAACATTTTATCCTATAGGGACATCAATTCGAACTTGAGCATTAGCAGCTGAGATATATGATTTACCAACCTGTTGAAGGTTATAAATGCATCCGACAGTTGATTTGCAATATTCGGCAAGTAAATTATCTTTTGAACTTCTTGTTCACATTGATTTGTTCGAGGATCTAAATGAGATAGTGAAAGTGAATTTCAATCTATCTCATTCTCAACTGTTTTTGTTCTCCCCCTAATGTTGGGTATATTGATTCATCAAAATGACAATCAACAAATCTTACCGTAAATAAATCTCCAGTTCTAGGTTTCAAATATTTTATAATAGAACGAGATTCATACCCAACATATATCTTCAACCTTCTTTGAGGATCCATCTTTGTGCGTTGTGGTGGAGCAATTGAAACATATACCGCAAAATCGAAGATTCTTAAGATAGGAAATATTTGGCTCCTGACCAAAAACCTATTGTAATGGGCAGATGTCATGATAACTAGTTGGCATTATGCACACAAGTGCTGCTGCATGCAAAATAGCATGCCCCCAAATCGAAATAGGCAACTTTGTTATTATCAACAAAGTGTGAGGTAGTGGAGCCTGATCAATTTTAGGTTTTCCTATTTATTCTCTATTTTAGGTTTTCCTATTTATTCTCTGTAATAAAAAATACTCTGATTTATTAATATAAATATATCTCACCGCCGTGGAAGTTTACTCACGGGGTGTTATCACGAAATATTGAGTTTTCTCTTTCTCTCTCTAGATCTCTCATATCTTTCTCTTGAAAGTTCTTGTGTTCTTCATTCATCTAGTGTGTGTGCGTGAATTCGATCCTAAAAACTGGTACCAGAGCTAAGGAGATTCAACACGGTCATAGAAGATGGATAGTTCGAAGCTTGGAATCGAGAAGTTTGATGGATCCGATTTCAGATTCTGGAAGATGCAGATCAAAGATTATCTGTACTAGAAATATCTTCACGAACCGTTGACCGGGGTGAAGCCGGAATCCATGACGAAGGAGAAGTGGAAACTCAAGGATCGCCAGGCTCTAGGGTTGATCCGGTTGACTTTATCAAGAAACGTGGCATTCAACATCGTGAAGGAGAAGACTACGTCCGGTCTGTTGAAGGCACTGTCAAACATGTATGAAAAACCATCGGCTATAAACAAGGTATATTTTTATGCGTAGATTGTTCAATTTACAAATGTCTGAGAATGGATCCGTTTCTAATCATACAAACAAGTTCAATATGATTGTGAGTCAACTCAATTCTGTGGATATTAATTTTGAAGATGAAATTAAGGCGTTGATTTTGATGTCATCTCTGCCCGAGTCTTGGGATACTGTTGTTGCTGCGATTAGCAGTTCCCGTAGATCTGAGAAACTGAAGTTTGATGAAATCCGTGATGTTGTTCTTAGCGAAAGTATTCGCAAACGAGAAGTGGGAGATTTATCGGGCAGTGCTCTCAGCGTTGATCGAAGGGGGAGAAGTAAGACGAAAGGCCAAAATCAACATGGTCGATCAAAATCAAAGAATCGAGGAAAATCCCTGAATAGATCAAACGTGACTTGTTGGAACTGTGGAGAAAAAGGGCACTTTCGGACGAACTGTACAAAGCCAAAGAAGAAACATAATCAGAAATTTGGAGATGACAATGATTTTGTAAATTCAGCAGAGGACATTGGGGATGCTCTAATCCTTAGTGTGAACAGCCCGGTTGAATCATGGATTTTGGATTCTGGTGTATCTTTCCATTCGTCTCCAAGCAAGGAGTTGTTCCAAAATTTCAAATCTGAAAATTTTGGAAAAGTATATCTTGCTGACAATAAAGCCTTAGAGATTGAAGGAAAGGGAGATGTTTGCATAAAGACCACTTCGGGAAACCAGTGGACATTGGAGGATGTCAGATATATTTCTGGGATCAAGAAAAATCTTATCTCTGTTGGTCAGTTGGATAGCACGGGATATACAACAGAGTTTGGGAAAGGTTCGTGGAAGAACGTGAAAGGTGCTATGGTAGTAGCTCGTGGCACAAAATCTAGAACCTTGTACACCACTGCAGGGTGTATAAACATGGCCGTTGTTGCTGAAGGTGCTTCCGGTTCATGACTGTGGCACAACAGACTTGGACACATGAGTACTAAAGGAATGAAGATGCTGGTTGCAAAAGGAGCATTAGAAGGTCTGAAGTCTGTTGATATGGGTCTTTGCGAGAGCTGTGTTATGGGTAAACAGAAAAGAGTAAGCTTCACAAAGACTCCTAGAGAGCTAAAGAAAGTGCGGTTGGAAATGGTCCATACAGATGTTTGGGGACCATCTCCAGTATCATCACTTGGAGGATCCAGATTCTATGTTACCTTCATTGATGATTTCAGCAGGAAGGTATGTGTTTACTTCTTGAAGCATAAGTCAGATGTGTTTGAAACTTTCAAGAAGTGGAAAGCTGAAGTTGAGAATCAGACCGGTTTGAAAGTTAAATGCCTAAGGTCTGACAATGGAGGAGAGTATGAAAAATCAGAGTTCAAGGCATTCTGTGCAGCTGAGGGAATCAGATTGATGAGAACAGTTCCTGGTAAGGCAAGGCAGAATGGAATTGCTGAGAGGATGAATAGAACATTGAATGAGCGTGCAAGGAGTATGAGGATACATTGTGGGCTGCCCAAAACACGTTGGGCGGATGCTTTGAGCACAACTGCATACTTGATCAACAGGGGACCATCAGTTCCTTTAGGGTTCAAGATTCCAGAGGAGGTGTGGACAGGAAAAGAACTCAAGTACTCACACTTGAGGACTTTTGGTTGCACTGCTTATGTTCATGTTGATCCAGAAAAGAGAGACAAGCTTGATGCCAAGGCTGTGAAGAGTTACTTCATAGGATATGATTCTGATTTGTTTGGTTACAGGTTTTGGGATGATAAGAACAGAAAGATCCTGAGACATTGTGACGTGACATTTGATGAGTCTGTCCTGTACAAGGACAGAGAGTAGAAGGTTCTAGAGATAACAAAGCAAGTGGGAGTTGAGGTTGAGTTGGAGAAGAGTAACCCCAGAGATGTCGAAGCAGATACTCAACCAACTCCTACTGAAGAATCTGAAGTGGAGCAAGTTACACCTGAGCAGGTGTTAAGGAGATCATCCAGATCCATCAGGGCACCAGATAGGTATTCACCTTCATTACACTATCTATTACTGACTGATGAGGGGGAACCAGAGTCTTTTGATGAGGCCCCACAAGTGGAGGATTCGATCAAGTGGGAGCAAGCCATGGATGATGAAATGAGGTCACTTGAGAAGAATGACACATCGGTGTTGACTGAGTTACCTGCAGGGAAGAGAGCTTTGCTGAACAAGTGGGTGTTCAGAATCAAGACTGAACCAGATGGCAAAAGAAGGTTCAAGGCTCGTTTAGTGGTTAAAGGATATTCAAAAAGGAAAGGTATTGATTATGCTGAAATATTCTCTCATGTTGTGAAGTTAACCTCTATTTGAATATTGTTGAGTATTGTTGCATCGGAAAATTTGCATCTAGAGCAAATGGATGTAAAAACAACGTTTTTACATGGAGATCTGGACAAAGAGATCTATATGCAGCAACCGGAAGGATTTGTGGTTCCGGGCAAGGAACACATGGTGTGCAAGCTCACCAGGAGCTTGTATGGACTAAAGCAAGCACCAAGGCAGTGGTACAAGAAGTTTGACTCCTTCATGACCAAGAGTGGATTCTGCAAAGCTGAAAAAGATCATTGTTACTTCAAGAAATACACTGATTCATATGTCTTTCTACTCTTGTATGTGGATGATATGTTGATTGTAGGATCTAGTATGAGGGAGATTAACAATATGAAGAGAAGGTTGTCTGCAGCGTTTGAGATGAATGATTTGGGTCCAGCAAAGCAGATTTTGGGGATGAAGATTTCTCGGGATAGATCTGCTGGCACTTTAAATCTATCTCAGGAGTTGTACATTGAGAAGGTGCTGAGCAGATTCAGGGATAATGATGCTAAACTCAGGACTACTCCATTGGCAAATCACTTTAAATTGTCAAAGGAGCAGTCACCCAAGACTGTCGAGGAGCGTGATCACATGACACTTGTTCCATATGCTTCAACAGTTGGTAGTTTGATGTATGCTATGGTCTGAACTAGACCTGGTATAGCACATGCAGTGGGAGTAGTTAGCAGGTACATGGCGAACCCAGGAAAAGAGCATTGGGAAGCTGTGAAGTGACTTCTGAGATATCTGAGAGGTACATCCAGTACATAACTTTGTTTTGGCAAAGGCAAGGTGACTCTGCAGGGTTTTGTGGATGCTGATATTGGTGGGGATGTTGGCTCGAGCAAGAGTACATCTGGGTACATTTACACCATAGGTGGAACAACAGTGAGTTGGATGTCCAGGCTTCAGAAGTGTGTTTCTCTTTCATCTACTGAAGCTGAGTATGTGAAAATAGCTGAAGCTGAGAAAGAGATGATATGGCTGGCAGATTATCTTGAGGAATTGGGCAAGAAGCAGAGCGAGAAGATTCTTTACTCAGATAGACAGAGTGCCATACAGTTGGTGAAAAATCCAGTCTATCATTCGAAGACAAAGCACATCAGAAGACGATACCATTTCACTCGCAGGGCAGTGGAGGATGATGATATGTGCTTGGAGAAGATAGAGGGTGCAAAGAACCCGGCAGACATGTTGACGAAATGTGTTGATGTTGGAAAACTGAGGTTATGTAAAACCTCGGTTGGTCTTCTGTAGTTGTTGCTACAGATGTTGCGGTGCGGTAAAGATGTTGATGATGAAGATTTTTTTTTTTGAGAATGTATTTTATGGATGACTGAGTTAGTCTACAAGTGGGAGAATTGTTAGGTAGTGTAGCCTGATTAATTTTAGGTTTTCCTATTTATTCTCTATAACAAAAAATACTCTGATTTATTAATATAAATATACCTCACCGCCGTGGAAGTTTACTCACGAGGTGTTACCACGAAATATTGGGTTTTCTCTTTCTCTCTCTAGATCTCTCATCTCTTTCTCTTAAAAGTTCTTGTGTTCTTCATTCATCTAGTGTTTGTGCGTGAATTCGATCCTAACACAAAGGTCTAGCTATAAATTGAAGACGTTTAATTAATAACACTACTAAACCATTTTGAGTATGAACATGTGCAACCAAATGTTCAATTGTTATTCCAGTGGACAAACAATAATCACTAAATGCTTGAGATGTAAACTCACCAGCATTGTCAAGACGAATTATTTTTATTGCATAATCTGTAAATTGTGCTTTTAATATTATTATTTGAGCCAACAACCTAGCAAAAACCATATTGCGAGTTGATAATAAGCACACATGAGACCATCTTGTAGATCATATATCAAGACTATATAATATTTAAATGGTCCACATGCAGGGTGAATAGATTCATATATATCATCCTGTATCCGTTCCAGAAATGCAGGGGATTCCACCCCAACCTTAGCCACTAATGGTTTGATAACCAACTTTTCTTGTGAACAAGTAGCACAAGAAAATTCCTTTGATTGAATGCCCATGTGAATTATTAATTACTTTGCACATCATATTATAACTAGGATGGCACAACCGATCATGCCAAATGATAAAATCATTAGAATCAGTAAACCTTTTGTTTACTACGCCATGTGATTTAACTGGACCAATATTTGTATGGTACAACCCATAAGAAAGTGTTGACAATTTTTCATGCACTGTTTTCTTATTTGCATTTATTGTAGTAATATAAAGGCATTCCATCTTTCCTTCATTCGCAGTCTCAACATGATAGCCATTTTGGCGAATAAGTTCCTACGAGACTTACTACAATACAATGTATTGTCAATTACAGTTAATGTTCCTCCAGGTAGTAATAAGGCTGCTCTTCCAGATCCCTCTATCAATTTTGTACTCGGATATTGTATTAACATATGCCTTTTTCATTACCAAAGAAGAGAAATACTTCTTTTCTCTTAGCATCGTATGAGTTGTGGCACTGTCCAGAAGACACATATCTCCACTACTCATCTTGGATCCAATTGAAGACTGAAAAATTTTACTATCTTCATAAGAATAAAAATACATAATAAGAAGTACGAAATTGAACAAAATAAATCTTAAGTACATAAACTTTAATTAAGACATTAAAAATACATAAAAATATTATTCATTTTCTAAGTCAATTATCAAATTCAGTTGTGATCCCCAAAGAAGTCCTCAGCTTCCAGATGAGCAATATCATCGAGCCCATTAAAAGCATTATCTTTCAACGCTAAGTTTGCCTCAACATTTTCATTATATTTTCGAGAAGATCTTGCCTGAACATCATCTTTGAGAGTCAAATGTGACTCTACTCGGGCTTTAGAAGAGGAGGCACCACCTTTATTTCCTTTCCTTTTAAAGGAATTCTGATACAACCTGACAAAATGCTCAGGTGCCCGACATTCATTTTTTCAGTGACCTTTAAATCCACAACGATGACAGTGATCGCCCTTTTCTTTAGAAGGATTATTTTGAGTACCTATATTGTTCTCCCTTTTGTTGTGACCACCACCTCGACGATTATTATATCGCCTTTTGCCTTTGCCACGCCCGCGTACATTATCATGGCCCTGATTATTTTGTCTTATTTCAGACTGGCCGTGTGCATCAACCGCGTGTGCCTCCAGTAATGGAGCACTTCTAGTAGGACGTTCTTCATGATTTTTCATCAAAAGGTCATTGTGTTGCTCAGCCACCAGATGGCATGAGATCAATTTAGAGTATTTTTGAAAATATTTTTCACGATATTGTTGTTGTAACATCATATTAAAGGCATGAAAAGTAGTTAGTGTCTTTTCTAACATGTCCTCATCTTTTATTGTTTTTCCACATAATTTTAATTGGGAAGTTATTCTAAATACAACAGAGTTATACTCAATTACAATTTTATTATCTTAAAACCGTAAGTGCATCCATTCATAACGAGCCCTTGACAATACCGTTGCCTTGAGGTGGTCATACCTCCCTTTTGAACCTATCCACAATTCAAGTGGATTTTTCACTTTTAGGTATTCAACCGTTAGGTTTTCATCAAGATGATGACGAAGGAAAATTATTTCGCTTTATCCTGACTTGATGTCGTATTTCTTTCGATTATACTATCACCAAGACCCTTAGCGGTAAGACTAATTTCAGCATCAAGTACCCATGACAAATAATTCTTTCCAGAAATGTCAAGTGCCATAAATTCAAATTTTGACAAATTCGACATGATGAAAACTATCATAAAATAATTGAGTTAATATTATGATGTTGATTTCTTTATAATAATTGTAAATTTAGTATTGTAAATGATTAAGAATTTATAGAATATAATATATGCATAGAACATGGATGTTACAAAAGAATGTAACTCAAAAGTATGAAACAGTAATTATTTTGCAATATATATTACTAGTTCAATAGTTATTAACGCCAAAATTTCATAAGATTTTTAAGTCATATTTAATATAATACTCATATCCATTATGAAACACATCAATATTTATCATAAATTAATGACAAACAAAAGAAAATATACAATTATTCTAACTAGCATGTTATTATATGCCCTATTATTTAATTTAGAGTTATAAGTTACTAACATATAGACAACATAAAAATATAATAATAATCAAAGATTTATGAAAGTCCTATTAGATATGTTATAAACATACAAATATATACCTGACTATAAGTTGATTAACTTTTAGGAATTAATTTCGACTTAAGCATGTCTCAGTTGGTTAGAGACTCGTGCTGATAACGTGTTGTAAAACGATTGGAAAAAACAAGAATACACAAACAATAAGGTAAAACAAAAGGTGATGACAAGTATAAAGATTGAGAGCTTTGTTATTCTCCTCAAGTGTATTTCACAAGGGTGAAATACTACCCTTTTATAGGAGAGAAAATGGTCAAATGCCCCCTCAATCTTTGACCCAATTGTCAACTACACACCAATACTTTACGGGAGTCCTATTACCCCCCTCCTGAAATATTTCAAACGAAGATATTAACACCCTTAATACATCATCCCCAAATCTTTGTTGCCTCGTGTGATACACGCGCTTTTTTTTTCAGAGTAAAAAAACATAATCATTTTAATTTTTCTCCACCATTCTTGCCCTCATCACCATTGCCAAATCTCATCGTCATTCTTCATCACCATTCTTGCCCTCATCACCATTGTCAAGTCTCATCGTCATTCTTCATCTTCCTAAATCTTCTTCTTTCTTTTCTTCATTGTTTCCAGATAGTTTCTCTCCTTCAGTCCATATCCCTTGCCCTCTTCACTACACCACACCATACCCACCAAACTTTGCCCTTTTTAAAAATATCTTTTTAATCATCCATTTGCACAAATTGGATTGTTATCGTTAAATTTGATAAATGTGCTATCATTATTATCTCTGATAATAGTTCTTTTTTCGTTGGTTCTCAATTGCACTTCTCGATGAAATTAAAGATGAAATTTTTCTTGAGAAATCCCATATTTTACTACCCACTTTCAATTGAGGTCAAGAAGTTTTAATTTCTATTATAAATAAAGAATCTCTCCAATGAAATCTGCAATTTTATCTTTCAAAGTCGACTTAAAAATATTTTTCTTTGAAGTGAAGAAAGTGAAGTGTTCCTTTTTTTCTTGTTGTTGTTCTGTCTAAAATTGTGCGAAGATTTTAAAGATGTTGCTACTTAAAAAGTATATTGTAAAATAAAAATGAAATTATGAAAATATAAAGTCTTCTTATATTAATTGCTATAGCCGCTACTTGCCATGGCAGCAAACCAAGATGAAGATATATTAACTTGTAAATAGGGGATGATGACAGATGAGAGTGTGTGTGTGTGAGATTTTATTTGATTAAATTTATTATATATTATAGTATCTAGGGAAAATGCACAAGTAGCCCCTCAACCTATGCCCAAAATCTCAGAGACACACTTATACTATACTAAGATCCTATTACCCCCCTGAACTTATTTTATATGTAATTTTCTACCCCTTTTGGGCCTACGTGGCACTAGTTTGAAAAAAAAGTCAATCAGCGTTGGACCCACAAGATAGTGTCACATAGGCTGAAAAGGGGTAAAAAAATATTAATAAAATAAGTTCAGGGGTGCAATAGGATCTTTATATAGTATAAGTGTGTCTCTGAGATTTCGGATATAGGTTGAGGGGGTACTTGTGCATTATCCCTAGTATCTAATTAAAAATTGACATGTTTTTAAATTAATGAATTTTAACTTACTTATTTGTCTTCCACTTGCCAACATGAAAGTGAATACACTTGCTGTGTCACATCACCATTTAAGGGTGTCAATATCTCCATTTAAATTACTTCAAGGGGGTAATATGACGTAATAGATTGAAGGGACATTTGACCATTTTCTCTTTTATAGGACATTCAAACCATCATTTACAACATTTGACAAATACGTTAAAATATGTTTAATTAATACAATTAATAAATACATTACATTACGTTAGGATGAATTAAGATAAACATCTACACAATTAAGTAAATTTATAACATTAAATATCATTATGCTCTGAATTCATTAATATAGGACAGACTGAAAGAATATTATTGATCAAAATTTTGTTGAGGTAGTAATTTAATTTATATGTTGACTTAATATAACGTCTGCATTTAATTGCACCTACATTATTAAAGTTGTGATTTCTATTAAAATTTCATTTTTTAGCTTCATCAATATTTGTACAAGAATAGACCATAATAACAATCAATGGTCAAATCAAATAAAATTATTTTTTATGTATATATAAAATTTTGTGATTCTGATACTGACAACTACACATCAAACAAATAGCCGTCGTGCTCTATTTGATTTCTTCAACCTCCCTTTATTTTCCAAGAAATATTCCTAATTTATTATGATATGTCAAACATAAGAAAATCAATTTTTTAGCCGTCGTGCTCTATTTGATTTCTTCAATCTCCCTTTATTTTCCAAGAAATATTCCTAATTTATTATGATATGTCAAACATAAGAGAATCGATTTTTTAGCCGTCGTACTCTATTTGATTTCTTCAACCTCCCTTATTTTTCAAGAAATATTCCTAATTTATTATGATATGTCAAACATAAGAAAATCGTTTTTTTTAATTGAAAATTAAACATTAATGAAGCCTTGTTCATTTCACTAATTTGATAAAAATAAAATATTTTAAAAAATACAAGTCGTACAACCATCCATTCCAGCTTCAGTTTGTCATCAATCAAATCATGAGAAATGTGTCTTTTTAAAATATTTAGATTTTATTAAATTGTACCAATAAATGTATCGTTATATTATAATAAAATGATTTCAGACTTAAAAGAACAAAAAATTATTGCAAAAATTTCAAAAATGGCAAATAAATTAGAATGAAATCAAAGAGACAAAAATGCACATGCCTATTATCCTCGCACTCTATCCTTAAATTAACATAGAAAATAAACGTCAAGGGACTAAGGATGAACGTTCGATTCTTTGATTTGATTTAATTAAATTTTGATTCGTTATAATTCTGTATTTTTATCAATTTTTTGATAAGATAAAGAGGGAATAACTAACAAATTCTTTTTCAACAAGAGAAACAACATCTTGCTCACTTGAACAACTTCCTTCTGTTTCACCAAAATTGGCTAAACAAATAGCACTTATAAGCACTTCCACATTCCATTCCAACTTTAATTGTTTGAAAGTTTACATGTGATGGATTCCCACCAAACAATCAATAAAGAGGGCATAGATGGCTGACATATTGCTAGAAGAGAGCAAGCTGAATAACTAAAGTATTATTATTTAAGTAATATAATTTAAATACTTTTGAATTTATTAAATAAAACTTTGGTTCTTTGGTGCACCGTAATTTTAGGATTCTTGTACCGAATTTCGAATCAAAGAATCAAAGTTTCGAGAAAAAAAAAGCCGACACCGAAGAACCAAATTTTTCGATTCGATTTTTCAATTTTTCGATATTTATGTCTATCCCTATGTAGAACTATGCGCCTTACCCTATTTCTTTTAAAAAAAATGTCTTAAAAAACGTGTCAAAATTTTTGATCCTCCTAAATAGACACTTTGACATATTGTACATACAAGTAATGCCTACAATTAATAAAAATCACATACAAACGGGAAAACAATATCAACATCAAAAAACAATTATCAATTGTGAGGAAAATTGGCAACTGGCTTTTAAAATAATTTCCGTACAGCGTATCATTTAGTTTTAGCAAATATTCATACATAATTGATGTTTAATAAAATAAAAAATTGATCATACAACATAATGTTCATTTCATAATCCTATATAACTTCCAAAATATTTCCATTTTCTATTAATTAACAATTAAATGAACTAATGAAATGACCATTTAACATAATTGTTATTACTAAGAATAAACTTAATCAATATATGACTAATTATAATTCCTCAAATTCTCTTTCTCTATGTTATAGTACTCCTTAATAAAGAAAGATGTAGGCTAACTTAATAGATTGAAGAATTGAATTATAATTATTGTTGATTGGATATGTATTAATTAGTGAATAATGGTGAGTGGTTTTTATTTAGCTATTATGTGGTTACATCCCCACTCACAAACATGTAACAGGACATGCATTGATAGCTCGCTGATGTGACATACCTCAATAACGAGTACTACTATTTATCTATTTTTTTATATATAATTTTCAATTTCCCCCCTCCTTTTTCTATTAAAAAATCTGTTAAAAAATATATACTCATTATGATTATTTAAAACATTTATCCTTCCTTCTAAATTAAGTTATAAAATTATTGTAACATTAAAGGAAAGTTAAATTTGAGTTATATATTTTAGAATTAAATTAATATATAGTAATAACTTAGAAAGGAACATACATTTTTGCTTAATTTTAGTATTTGATTAAGTCACTGCTAAAATGGTGGTAACTAGAATTATTCTAAAATAACTAATTGACTAAAAATTAGCACCAACTATGAGATTTAATTTTTTATAATGTAAAATTAATGATTATATCGTTTCATTTGAATCATAAATCTACCCTTTCTTTTTTTTCATCTACCATTACATTATTTTTAATTTGTACATACAATGACTTTTAACATGTATTAATTTTTGACTTATTATATGTTAATTAATTTTGTATTTTCTCATACTCTGTGTTTTTGTGCTATATATAGATTGAGATTGTTTTTCTTTTTTATATTGTAATTTGCTTACTCTATTTTACTTTTAATTAGATTATTAATTTGACATATTCTTTTTTTAATGGTATTGATCATTACTGATGTAGATGGGTTGATAATAAGGATTTTTTTTCTTTTTATGTTGTAACTTCTTACTCTATTTGCTCTTAATTAGATTGTTAATCTGCCTTATTCTTCTTTTTTTGCAGTGTTGATCATTACTCATATGGATGATTTGATGATAAGAAATAAAATTCGAAGAATGTGAAATGCAATTTATTTCAAGAAAAGGTGCGAATTAATTAATCTGAATATAAATCTTCTTGATGAAAAGCTATCTTATTACATATTCTTATAATACTAAATGTGTAGACCTGTTGAAATCTCTCTATATAAAATAAAGTGAAAGGTAGACGAATTGATGTGATATATACTTTCTCTATGACCACCATTATTATCTATCCTTTTTTTTCCTTTTCATTTTTTTTTCAATTTTAAATATATATCTATTAAATAATAGAACTTATAATGGCTATTGATGTGTATTAATATATGAGTAAATACATTTTTAATTACTTTTGTGTCTTTTTGTAGTCTATTATTTTGTGCTATACATAGATCATGTGTCCTTTCCTAATATAGCTTTCTTAATCTAATATCTTGCTTTTAGTTGGATTGTTAGCATGCCATATTTTTTTCCACAGTTGATTACGAATGGAGATAATTTGATGATAAAAGGTTAGGATTTACAAAATGTGAAATATGATTACTTTCAAGAACAAGTCGAACTAATCAATTTGAATAATTTTTTTGTTGACAAAAAGGAATTTTAATTTGTTTCATGATTATTATTCTTTTCTACACATATTCTTTCTAAACTCTCAAATTACTTATGATCTTATCATATTTGGATAATTTGATGAATCATATGGTCAAAAAAAAAAAAGTTAGCAGGTTGAAATATAAGTTGATTGAAGGTTCTTTATTGATTATCAAGAACTTTAAAATTGTTGAAAGTATTGCTGCCATCACCGCATGTAAAAGGATTCAAAACCTTTTTTGAGAGGTAAAAAATCATAGATGACAAAGTTTGATTTTATAACACATGCAAAGAAGAAAAAAACTATACTGAAAATCATTCAAAATTTTAATTAATTATTTGTCATATATTATTAATTACGATATCTTTTACCGATTTTTCTTCCGATGCTACTAATTAAGTGTTAGCAAATATTCAATTTCTTAGTGAAGTATAAATTAATTTCATGTATTTACATTTTTCTCTTTTTAAGCTACAAACATTTATCATCTAACTTTTTTTTTCTTAAAAGATTTTATTAAGGATAAGGTACAATAATACTCATGGACATAAGAGCAATACATGAACACCCACCCACATAATAGCCATATGATAAAATTATTAGTTTGTAATGTTATAATTATTAAATATATTATTTTGTGAAAATACTTATTTATTTTGAAATGGAGCAGAGAAGTAAGGGTAAAAAGAAGGATACAGAAAATGAAGGTAAAGAATAGACAGATTAAAGCTTCGTTTTTAGTGTGAAAATTGTGAATTTTATAAAGAATAATTATTTCAAAATTATTAATTGTTTAAATTTTTTATGTGAACACAAAGAAAAGTTGTTTTTTGAATTTTATAATTAATTTAAAGTGAAAAGGTGAAAAATATTTTTATTGATTTTTTAAATTTTAAAATTCAGCTTCAAAGTGAATCACAAAAAATATTTCTTTTTAATGCCAACATCATTTTGTTTCAGGATTCAACTCTCAAGAAAATAATAATTCATGGTCAAAATGATAAAAGGGCGATGGATTAAAAAAAAAGTCAAAAGCAAAAAAGACAGAAACAATTTTAAAATATAGAAAAAAGGAAAATAAAAAATATATAGCAAAATACATTAAAGAGATGCTGTACAAAAATCAAGTATTATTATTTACTTTCACATGCTCAAGTAGAGTAAATATATTTTTATCCTATTTAATGGCATAAGGTTATATAAGGAATCAATTTTTTTTTTCAAATTTTATCACACTTTAAAAAGATTCAAATCAGTGGAAAGCAAATGTCAACAATAGATTAGATTAAAACTTGAATTTTGATAAAAGATAACTATTTCAAAAATTATTATCGCGCAAAGCCCATTAAGTTGAAGGAATACTTTATTTAGCTTAATGTGGCATTAGGGGAAATGAAGGAGTTATTTTTAACATTACTGCTAAAAATTATTTATCTTTAATACTTTTTTTAAAAGTGTTTTTGAAAAAAAGTAATTTGTATTTGTTTTTTCATTTAAAAATTTCTTTTGATAAGCAATCGTGTTTGGTTATTTTAACAAAAAAATGTTTTTGAGAGCCGAATTACGAAAAAGTGTAAACATCAATGTACTTTTAATATTAAGATTGTTTTATAGAGAGAAATTAAAAATATCTATTAGAAAAGTTTTAGTTAAATTAATAATATGCATATTTAAATCTTCAGTCAATATTATAAATAAATAAAATATAAATATTGTATTAACACGATGACTTAAATATAATTCAAATATCAAGAAAAATAAACTTCAATAAATAAAGTCCTTCATATTTTTAACCTTTACGAAAATGTTATTACATTTATTTCTGATTATGTAAAATAAAACATAAAATATAAAAATTATTACATACAAAATTAAAATTATTGAATGCTAATTAGTTAATAAGAAATATATAATGATAAAATGTATATATGAGAATTGATATTTTAGTTTTCAAGAAAATAATTTTCTGCTTCTGCTTTTTAAGAAACATAAAATTTTAATTTCTTTCCAACAATTATAAAAATTGCTTCCGCTTCCAATTAAAAACAGTTTTGAAAATTCACCAAACACTATTTTTTTTTAAAAAAAAATGTTTTTTCTCAAAATAAAAAAAAAAAAACACTTTTCACCTCCAAACAACAATGTCCGAAAGACTCTTATAATACCAAATACTTCTTCTATTTCATATTTATTGAATATCGAGGTTTTTTTTATGGTTTGAAATAATTTAAAAATAATGATATAATTCATAGTTACTATAAAAAATTTAGCCACAATTTTCACTATAAAAAGAGAATTAATTTATGGGAAGAACAAAAATACTAAGTTCCAAAAATAATCGGAATGTAAAGGAAAATGACGCGTGAGTTCCAAAAATAGTTTGAATATAATGAGTCGTTTGGTTGGGAATAAGTTATCCCAAAATTAGTTATCTTATTTCTGAGCAGAAGGTACGCTTAGCTCCTAATATTTTGCTATTTCTTAATCCTTACGTCCAGGGATAATGAGTCAATTAGCTATTAGCTATCCTGATAACATATAATTGAACATTGCAAAGTGGAACCAAAAAAAAAGTACAATGAACTTTTATATAATAATCTCATTTTTTGTTTTTGTTTATTTTATGTTTTACATACTTTTTAAAAAGATTATAATAGCCGATTTAGTAACGATAGGATATACGTGAGCCCATTTTATAAGGAGTGGTGAGGGTACTTTTATCCAAAAAAATAAATAAATAGAATTTGCCCAACTATATGTAGGTAGTGAGTTGGAGATGTACATGTTTATAATATGCACCATTTGTTTAGAGGCAGCTATCTAACAATGGCTTCTGCACAGGCTCCTCAACTTGGTATCCACTACTTAGTTTTTCATTTGAATGGACTAAGTATATTTGATTTATTCAAAAGTTCAATGATTTCAAATTAAATGTTTTCGATCAAGTTCCTTTTTGTATCAATACATTCTTTATATTTTCTTGACTAATTTTGAGTCTGAGATTCATGATATATTTGAATACTGCAGGAAAGTTCTTGTGGATATGTGGAGGAGAATTCAGTTGGAGTTCATTATGCATCCATAGAGGAATAGTAGATGCCTTGAATCTCTTGTTAGTTTTTCTTTTCCTTGTTGTCGGTCTTGTGAGAAAATTCATACTTACTAGTGGTGGTTGCAGGAGGAACTGGATGGCTATAGGAGTTTCTGTTTGTTGTGCTCTTGTAAGCATTGTGTATTTTGGTCTTGGTTTATGGAAATTTATTAGTAGTAAAGATGGTGGTGTTAGTCATCTTAGTTGGTTACATTGCTTTGTTTGCGGAATGATTTGGATCAGTTTAACTGTATCGTTGCTTGTTCAAGGATCTAAATGGATTCAAATACTGATATCTTCTTGGTGGGTGATTTTCTTTCTGTTGAGTTCCACTCTTACTATTGAAGTATCCATGAAAACTCGCAGCGTCCCAATACTAGACCTGGTGACATGGCTAGTCACTTTCTTGATTTTCTTTTATGCCTTACTTACCTTTCATCAAATCATTTCTCAATCTTCATCGAAGCAGAGTTTGTTGGAACCTCTACTCGTTGATCGACCTGATGACAAACTAATTAGTATAGGAAATACTAGTCTTTTTGGAAAATTGTCATTTTCTTGGGTTAATGGTTTGCTTGGTCTAGGAAACTCAAAAACTTTAGCTCTTGAAGATATTCCTTGTCTAGGATATGAAGATGAAGCCATCTTAGCCTACGAGCAATTGTCTCGTGAATGGAAATCTCTCCAAGGAGAGGACAATTCAGAGGACTTTCTCATTAAGGCCATAGCAAGAGTTTACTGGAAAGAAATGGTTCTTGCAGGAGCATTAGTATTTCTCAGGATTATTGCTGTTGTAGTTTCTCCTTTAATGCTATATGCATTCGTGGCTTATTCAAGTAGCGAGACAAGAACCTTTGTTGAAGGTGTTCTCTTATTGGGGTGCTTGGTTGTTGACAAGCTTGTTGATTCTCTTTCTTCTCGACATTTCTTTTTCTACTCGAGAAGGGTTGGTATGAGAATAAGATCGGCTCTAATGGTGGCAGTTTATCAGAAACAACTCAAGCTCTCGAGTTTAGGCAGGCGTAGGCACTCAACTGGAGAGATAGTGAACTACATTTCTGTGGATGCTTACCGGATGGGAGAAGCTCTGATGTGGTTTCATACAGGATGGAGCTCTGGCCTACAAATATTTTTAGCTGTTGGTGTACTTTTCGGAGTTGTAGGACTCGGGGCAATTCCAGGTTTAGTGCCCCTCATTATCTGTGGGTTGCTGAATGTGCCATTTGCCAAGATACTTCAGAAATGTCAGACTGAATTTATGATCGCCCAAGATAAACGTCTCAGGTTCATGTCTGAGATTCTCAATAGTATGAAGATAATCAAGTTACAGTCATGGGAAGAACACTTCAAGAACTCAATTGACTCACATAGGGAGGATGAATTCAAATGGTTGGCTGAAACTCAGATAATGAAAGCTTATAGCACTTTGCTGTATTGGATGTCCCCAACAATAGTCTCATGTGTCATCTTCGTAGGACTTGTGTTTTTCAGGAGTGCGCCATTTAATGCTGCTACAATTTTCACTGTGTTGGCAGCTTTAAGGACCATGTCGGAACCTGTTAGATATCTACCAGAAGCGCTGTCAGCTGTGATTCAAGTCAAAGTTTCTTTTGATCGGATAAATAGTTTCCTACTTGAAGATGAAATCAAACCAGAGGATGCAGTGACATCTCCTCGAGAGGATTCAGATCATAGTGTTTGTATAGTAGGTGGTCATTTCACCTGGGATCCACAGTCACCTGATGCATTGCTTAAAAATTTAAATTTTCAAGCAAGAAGAGGACAGAAGATTGCAGTTTGTGGACCAGTTGGTGCTGGGAAATCATCCTTTCTATATGCCATACTTGGAGAAATACCAAAAACTGCAGGAACAGTGAGTTGTAATGAGATCCTCAAATCATGAACTTCTTAAGTATCTCCTATAATTGATTTAAACTCTCCTTGCAATTGTTTCTAGGTACATGTATATGGATCCATCGCTTATGTCTCTCAGACCGCTTGGATCCAGAGTGGAACAGTCCGTGATAACATACTGTTTGGAAAGTCAATGGATGAAAACAAATATCATGAAGCGGTAAAGGTATCTGCTCTAGACAAAGATATTGATAATTTTGACTATGGTGACCTCACGGAGATAGGTCAGCGAGGTCTTAATATGAGTGGAGGACAGAAGCAGAGGATTCAACTTGCTCGAGCTGTATATAATGATGCTGATATCTATGTTCTTGATGATCCTTTTAGCGCCGTAGATGCACACACAGCAGCAACTCTTTTTAATGTGAGGTTAACTGTGAAAAACTTGCTATCATGCATGTTAACATTTACTGACCAAAGAAACAACAACATTTTGTTGTTTCCACATAATTGCAGGATTGTGTTATGACTGCTCTAAAGAATAAAACAGTTATTCTTGTTACTCATCAAGTGGAGTTCCTCTCCGAGGTTGACCAAATTCTGGTAACTAATGTGGACTAGTTAGAATCTTTTTCCAGCTTGTATTCATTTATCGCACGTCAATTATTTATAGCTATCTGCTAATTGTTTTACCAGGTAATGGAAGGTGGACAAATTACTCAATCAGGAAGTTATAATGAGCTATTGATGTCTGGGATGGCCTTTGAACAGCTTGTGAATGCTCACAGAGATGCTGTAGCTGGACTTGATCCTCGTACCTATAAAGATGAATCGCATGAGCTAGAAGAGACTGATATTATAAAAGAAAACAGCCAAAAAGAAGTTACATTAACACCCGGAATACAATTGACACATGAGGAAGAAAAGGAAAGTGAAAGTGCAATGTGGAAGATCTTCCTAGACTATGTCGTAATCTCTAAAGGAACGCTCTTCCTTTGTTCCAACATACTTACTCAGGCTGGATTTGTTGGTCTTCAGGCTGCTGCAAGTTACTGGCTAGCAGTTGCAATTCAAAGTCCTAAAATTAGTCATATCATGGTCATTGGTGTCTATAGTTCAGTGTCGTTAGTTAGTGCATTTTTCGTGTACCTCAGATCTCTTTTTGCAGCTCTCCTGGGATTAAAAGCATCTAAAGCCTTCTTTTCTGGTTTCACAAATTCAATTTTCAATGCTCCTATGTTGTTCTTCGACTCTACCCCAGTTGGACGGATATTAACCCGGGTAACATTTTTTTCTTTTGCACATATGACTATGGAAAACACTGTGACATGAACAAGTTTCACTGATTGTTGCCTACTAATCTGGATCATCAGGCTTCATCAGATTTGAGTGTATTAGATTACGACATCCCATTCTCCTATGCATTTGTGATGGCTGCTGGAATGGAGTTGCTTGTAACAATTGGCATTATGGCCTCAGTTACATGGCAGGTTCTCCTTGTGGGCATCATCGCTACAGTGGGCTCAAAATATGTCCAGGTGAAGTTTCATTTCCGCTAAATACTTTTAATCGTAAAGCTAAGATAATTTGTTAATTTGTACTAATATTTTTGTTCTGTATCTGAAGGGACATTATCAACCCTCTGCCCAGGAGCTGATGAGAATCAATGGGACAACAAAGGCTCCTGTTATGAATTATGTAACTGAGACATCACTTGGAGTTGCCACAATAAGGTCATTTGGAGCAGTAGACAGATTCTTTCAAAATTACCTAAAACTTGTCGATGCAGATGCAAAAGTCTTTCTTTGCTCAAATGGTGCTCTGGAGTGGTTAGTTTTGAGAACCGAAGCACTTCAAAACATCACTCTATTCACCGCCTCTTTTCTCCTAGTTTCGATCCCAAAAGGTTATGTCTCTACAGGTAATTATTTCTGTCATTTGCACCAGTTGATATTAACATCTTTCTATGGAGGTGTTTCGAGATTTCTCCAAGCTCTTTATAGTTTTTTTTTCTTGCTTTCATTCAGGGCTTGTCGGACTCTCTCTTTCTTATGCATTGGCACTTACCAACACTCAAGTTTTCTTAAGCAGATGGTATAGCAACTTAGCAAACTATGTCATTTCAGCTGAAAGGATCAAACAGTTCATGTGTATACCTCCAGAGCCTCCAGCAATTGTGGAAGACAATAGGCCACCATCGTCGTGGCCTACCAAGGGTAGAATAGAATTATTGGATCTTAAGGTGGGCTAATTGCAAATTTTAGTCTTACACATACTCAACAAACATCCAGAAATGGATGTTGCCTCTGTGCTTATAATGCAGTTCCTGAAAACTTCATTGTAACAGTTAGTAAATATTGTGCATCATATTATATCTAACCTCTACAGTTCTTGTTCGATTGCAGATTAGATATCGTCCAAATGCTCTATTAGTTCTCAAAGGGATAACTTGCACTTTCCGCGAGGGGACCAGAATAGGAGTTGTAGGAAGGACAGGAAGTGGCAAAACGACACTTATAAGTGCGTTGTTTCGCCTGGTAGAGCCTTACAGTGGGCAAGTTTTCATAGATGACATCAACATTTGTTCTATAGGTCTCAAGGATTTAAGATCAAAACTCAGCATCATCCCTCAAGAACCAACACTTTTCAAGGGGAGCGTTCGAACAAATTTGGACCCTTTAGGTCTCTATTCTGATGATGAGATATGGAAGGTAAATTCTGCAACTCATCAACACAATACTCGCCAAATTTTTCGTATAATATCTTGAACAATACTTATGCTTTACAGGCTCTAGAGAAATGCCAGCTTAAGGCTACAATTAGTACACTTCCAAACCTATTAGACTCCTCTGGTGAGTTACATTTTTAACAAATATAGTACTAACAAATAGCAGTTATTATCATTTTGACTTGTGTGACATGTCATGTACTTATTATGTTTGAGTCCGCGTTCAACAGTCAGTGATGAAGGTGAAAATTGGAGTATGGGGCAACGACAACTCTTCTGTTTAGGAAGGGTCCTTTTGAGGAGGAACAAAATCTTAGTATTGGATGAAGCAACCGCCTCTATCGACTCGGCTACTGATGCAATTCTGCAGAGAATTATAAGAGAAGAATTCTCTAACTGCACAGTAATAACTGTTGCTCACAGAGTTCCTACTGTCATAGACAGTGACATGGTCATGGTCCTTTCTTTTGGTATGTTTTATTTATAGTTGTAAACATGGAGTATCAATTTCAGTAACAAAGATGTCTAATGCAAATTTTGTAATTATGATTGTAGGGGAGCTTGTGGAGTATGATCAGCCCTCAACACTCATGCAAACCAACTCTTCTTTTGCTAAACTTGTGGCAGAATATTGGTCCAGCTGCAGAAGGAGTTCTCTTCAGAAACTAAATAGCTACCATACTAGCTAGTTCTTTTTTTTTTTGGGATCATCAGGCGTGTCTGTATTGAAGCCCGACTAAATCCGTCAATCCTAGTATATGCTACAATCATCTGGTTGAGAATGTCTGTGTTGTTCTTTTCACTTATTGATAGGATAGGACATGTTTGGGGTTATTCATGCTAATGATGTAATCCCTAATTTTCACAAAACCCCTATAAAATAGAAATCTTACACAAAATAACATTCATTTTAACTCATATAACTCATATATATATATATATATATACTAGATTTTGAACACGTACTTTGCACGCGTATACTGCTAATTAGTATAAATACTTTTGAAATATAAGTGTACGACGTGTAAAATACAAGCTCGAATCAATGAACAATGAGCATATTCAACTGATATTATGATCATTGCAAGACACATCATACAAAAAAAATTGTTATAAAGTGAATTTGAAAACTAATACTATGAGGACTTCAATTATACAATCCTTATAATATACCAATTATTCAACTTGTTATAAGGTCTTTTTGAATACGTTAGAACACATAATTTATATTCGACATTATAGTTACAAAATATCTAATGCCAAAGTTTTTGCCTTCTTTTTAAGGAATAATACCCTCCACTTTTTTTTTACAGATGCATACATATCGAGAACTTGTCATCGAAGGAGAGTGGTGTTTTGTAATAATTGTAGAAAAATTCGATCAACATGTGTCTCCTTAGGATAGCTATTTCATAGTCTACACCTACAAAATAAAAATATTTATTTGTTATAAAATAATCATTGTTTAGATATTTATTTGACATTTATAAATAATAATTACATGTATATGTACCCTCCGACTTTTTTGGCTTATTCAAAGTTATTAACTCTGCCATCTGTAAATTTTGACAAAAGAAATTTTCGTCAAGTTATACACATATTATTGAATTATGAAATACAACACAATCATTTGTGATATATTAACAGTATGGTAGAAAAAGAACAATATAAACAAAAATTTATATGGTGCAATAAATAAATGCATATAAAAAGGCGATATGCAAATTAAAGAAAAATAAAAAATATAATAGGGTGATGAAAATATTATACGAGAGGAAAAATTAACTTGTTCCTCGCATTTATAAATTATATACAAATATTTATTCCGCAGTGACAAGAAAATGAGTGATATAGGAAAACGATGGAGGAACTTATCGACTATAAATATTTATATTTTTCTCTTTAATTAATTAAGCACCTAAACAACTTATGCCCCTTGCACTTGCAAGATAAATTATTTGACGAATCAAACACAAATATTATTTTAAAAAGCCTCAAGTTAAATGGGCATATACCCAATCAATATCAAAAGAGAACTATTTAAGAGCTATGAGTTGCAAAAAAAAAAAAAAGTCTATAAAAGGCAAACATCCACTTAGATGTTGATGACATTCTAATCAATGGTGACTGTAGATCAGGATGGAGAAATATACTAATTCATAGATAATTGCTTTAACTCAATATGACTTTATACTTAACCATGTCTTTTAAGTAATATCAATTTCTCAGCGATCTCTTTAATTTATCAAAGAGCAATATATAAATAAAAGAATAAAGTTTACGGAATGTTAATAGCAACCGGACTCCGCGGGTAATAAGAAGCTAAAAAAGTGAAGCTCATTTTATTAAAATCCCACTATAATAATGCAAAAAATAAAATAATGAATGACCCAAATTAATGAGAAAATGACTTGTAATCGTGGAGGTGCCTATATGTCTCTTCAATTACCATCACCATTATACTCTTTTAAGGCAAACAATTTTCACAATTAATTTCAATTCTAAATATAAAATCAAATGAAAAGATAATTATTCATTAATAATATAATCTTTTAAAAGAAATTAACATATATTTTAACAATTCATATATTCTTTTAATTAAAATACTAAGTTAGGAGTACGTTTTCTTCTATTTACTTGATTTCTTTATAGCCCTTCTTTATTATTGGAAAGAACCTCAGCAGAGAGGTCTACTTACATGTCCATTTGGACAAGTCTTTTATGCCTAAAATATTTGCTAGTCACCAAAACTAACATTCTTCCATTATTGATATCATCAAGATTGAAGCTCCCACTACACAAAATGGTCATCATCCAGTTCCAAAACTTCTTTATTCTTATGACAATGTCATTCATGGATTCAGTGTTGTATTGTTTTAGTTGTTAGGCATGCAATAAGCTCAACATAACATGGTATTGCCTGTTTGCATTTATGTTGTATTATCTTCAATCGTCCTCTAGCTTCATCCATAAATTTAAGTACTCACAAACTACCAACCAAAACAGTTGGTTTGTTGGAAGCCCGAACAAGAGCCGAATCTTTTGAATTTCATAAACGACAAAAATTATGCGAAAAATCTATTTGTCCTCGATTTATTACGAAGCATTTATTTTAGTTTGTTAGAAATTTCTAAAATTCTACGGAATCTTAAATTGTTAACCGGGTAGCTATATCCAACTCTATGGAAGCATTGCAAAGCTTATCCATACGGACAAAAGAGATGATGTGTTTTCATATGAGACATTTTATACATTATTTCGCTTTAGATATGGTTGTCCGCACCGTAAGAGGTGTGATGTGAATTTATCCTAATGCAAGAATTAGTGGCTGCAGCTTTGGCTTATCTACTTAAGTGAAATTTATTTTTTTTTTCAAAAGAAGTAGCAAGGTCTAATCACTTCAAAAGGATGCCTATAGAACTCAAATTCCCAAATTTCCAATTCATAGACCAAAAAAATAAACAAAAGCATAAATTAAAATAAAAAATAAAAAATGAGCAATATTTATACAACAGACAAAAAAGAATGATCTTTCACATTCTTTGCTAATGTTACTGATCCATAACCAATATAAAAACAAATTTCAATCACCCACTAAACCAAAAAATGTTTAAAACGAAGGATCTTCTAGATATCTAACTAATGAACAATACCCCACAAGTGAGATTTAGGGTAGATATCCAACTAATCGTAGAGCAAAATTGCAATCAAATTTCTTTTATTAGATGGTATAGCAACTTAGCAAACTATGTCATTTCAGCTGAAAGGATCAAACAGTTCATGTGTATACCTCCAGAGCCTCCAGCAATTGTGGAAGACAATAGGCCATCATCGTCGTGGCCTACCAAGGGTAGAATAGAATTGTTGGATCTTAAGGTGGCCTAATTACAAATTTTAGTCTTACACATACTCAACAAACATATGGAAATGGATGTTGCCTCTGTGCTTATAATGCAGTTCCTGAAAACTTCATTGTAACAGTTAGTAAATATTGTGCATCATATTATATCTAACCTCTACAGTTCTTGTTCGATTGCAGATTAGATATCGTCCAAATGCTCTATTAGTTCTCAAAGGGATAACTTGCACTTTCCGCGAGGGGACCAGAATAGGAGTTGTAGGAAGGACAGGAAGTGGCAAAACCACACTTATAAGTGCATTGTTTCGCATGGTAGAGCCTTACATTGGACAAGTTTTTCATAGATATGACATCAACATTTGTTCTATAGGTCTCAAGGATTTAAGATCAAAACTCAGCATCATCCCTCAAGAACCAACACTTTTCAAGGGGAGGCGTTCGAACAAATTTGGACCCTTTAGGTCTCTATTCTGATGATGAGATATGGAAGGATTATTCTGCAAATCATCAACACAAAACTCGTCAAATTTTGTATAATATTTTAAACAATACTTATGGTTTACAGGCTCTAGAGAAATGCCTGCTTAAGGCTACTATTAGTACACTGCCAAACCTGTTAGGCTCCTCTGGTGAGTTACAGTTTCAACAAATATAGTACTAACTATTATCTCCTGTATTCAGATTAGCAAATCAGAAGAAATAAAAGATGAAAGAAAAACACAAAGAATTATCCGAGACCACAAAATCTACTATGCGTCCTTAAGAAATTTAATCCCCTCAAGTATCCGAGGTTACAGATTAATTCCTCCTAAGATAAAACGAATTAACCATTAAAGAAGTAGCGGTACCTCAAACTTCAATAATTTCAACAAACTCAAAATGACAGCAACAAATCACACATACAGACACGATCGATCGATTTTGTTTTGTAAGAATGTATGCAAAAGAATGGAAGAATTCAATGCTGAAAAATGAGAGACCTCTCTTTTTATAGCCAACAGAGGGTAAATGTCACAACTCTTAGGAAAGAAGACAACCTTCTAGAAAGGTCACAACAATTGAAAAAGGCACAACTTTTGAAACGGTCATAGCCCTTTAGAAAGGGCACAATCTTTCATAAAGGTCACAACCTTCCGGCAAAGTGACAACCCTTCAAGAGAGTCACAACCCTTCATTTCCTGTTCATACCTTTAAAACCCGACAATCCCCCACATGAATAGGGAATGACTAATTTTTTAAAACTTATGCATGAAAAACTGTGTGATTCGTAAATAAGGGTTTATCGCATCTAGATAAGTAGGTTTCCTTTTATACTTTTCGTAGTGAACATATATCGGATATACTCGGTCAATCGGAAGATTTTATATCTTTGAAACATCGAGCTTTGGTGTATACACAATCAATCCTTGAACTTTTTTTGATTCTCATTATTTTGTTCGTCTCATCCGTGAACACATCTCGGTTAATAAGTGCTTAGAGAACTGGCCTTACCGGATTCTCCTTGAAGCGGCTTACACTTTACACTTAGATATGTGATTTCTAAATGTGTTATCCCGTAGATACACCATTTTATATATCCTGTATCAAACTTAGAAACCATTAAAAGTCCTAACGCCTTTATACTTGTTACTGAACATTGTCTTATCATGAGAATGGACCATAAAAAATAATATTTTGACAATGTTGAACCGTCATTAATGACTTTGTTTGATCTCCTTGAACCTAGATCTTGGGATCTCCAGTCTTCTAGGTAGAGTTACCGCCACAATGACTTGTTCTCGGCCATAGTCTCATTCCCTTTGATAATCTGTCAACTTCCTCTCTAGTTTGACCTTTTATAAGTGGATCCGACACATTATCCTTTGACATTACATAGTCAATTATGATAATTCCACTAGAGAGTAGTTCTCTTAATGATATTATATCTACGTCATATATGACGAGACCTTCAATTATAAATCATGCTCTATGCCCAACCTAGTGTAGGCATATTGTAGCTAAAGGTTTGGGCAAAAAAACTTTCATGAAATTTCGGAGTCATTCAACTTCTTCACCCGTCTTATTCAGAGTGATAAACTCAGATTTCATAGTAGAGCGAGCGATACATATTTTTTTTGAAAGATTTCCAACATAGAGTTCCTCCACCAAGAGTAAGTACATATCCACTCGTGGATTTTATTTCATTTGACCTGGTGATTCAATTTGCATCACTATATTCTTCAATATTGTTGAATACTAGTTATAATGCAAAACAATAATTTGTCAAGTATGTTTTTTTTTTAAAAAAATACTCAAAACTCTTTTCATTGTTATTCAATGAGTTTCATCGAGATTACTTGTGAACCGATTCAGTTTACTAATAACACATGCTATATTTGATCGTGTACACTTTATCATATATATCACACTTCTCAATAATCTAGCATAATCCAATTGTGACTCACCTTTTCCTTCATTCTTATGAAGTACAAAGCTCACATTTATTGGAGTCTAGTCAATATTAAAATTCAACTACTTGAACTTTACAAATACCTTTTCAATCACATAAGTAACTTTAATTTCTTTCATATCGAAGTTACTTTCTAGCACATGCTTAGAAGCATTTATGTCATATGTGTTCTTTTGATGTCAACATGTCATCAACATAAAAACAAATAATGATCTTGTGATTTGGAATGTCTTTAATGTAAAATATTTATCACATTCATTAATATAGAATTCATTTGTCAATAAAATTTGGTCAAACTTCGCATGTCATTATTTGAGCGCTTGTTTTTAGTCTATAAAGTGACTTAACAAGTTTACACATATTCTTTTACCAGGAACCACTAAGCCCTCAGGTTGTTCCATGTAAATTTCTTCCTCCAAGAAAAATATTTTTACATCTATTTTGACAAATTCACAACTAGCGCAATTAACATCTGAATTGATGTAATCCTAGTTAGAGGCTATTATATATCAAAACTATCAAGGATTCGTCATTGTCTAAAGCCTATGACAACAAATCTTGTTTTGTATTTGTCAATAGTTTCATCTTTTTTTTTTCTTTTGTAGATCCACTTTGAACCCAAAAGTTTATTTTCCGAAGGAAGATCAACCAACTCTTACGTATGATTCTCAAGATCGAATCTATGTTACTATTAATAGACTCTTTCTAGAAAAGAATGAGTCCACAAAAGACATATCTTTTTTGACTATATGGACTCATTTTCAAGAAGAAATATTACAAAATAAAACCCGGAGGAAGTAATTATTGGGTATGTAGCAAGAATTGATGGGAAATAGACGGAATGAGAGAAATTTGAAAAGTTGAAAACTTGAAAACTTGAAAAGTTGGGAACTTAAAAAGTCCTCTTATGCTTTAATGAAAAGGCATTTGTCCTTCGTCGGTGATGGAAAGAAAAATATGAGAGTTTAAACACAAAACACTCCTATTAATTGTTAATAGGGTTGGAAAGAGGGACCCCCCTCGCATCGTAGTCGTCGTCGCTCGCTCATCTCGACTTCGGCTTCGGCTTTGGCAAATGATCGATCGAGAGATTATTTATGGCCAAAAAATATTTTCAAGTAATTAGTTGATAACAGAAGTTAAAAATTAATCGAAATGTTTCAACTTTTTAGTTGACTAACCCGACCCGACTCGAATCCGCGCGACCTGTTTTATTTGAACTTTCTAGTTTTATTTAAGTTTCCCGCCATGACTGTTCTGAAAGGTTGCAACTTTCAGGAACAATCAGTACCATTTGAAAGGTTGCAAACTTTGATTAATGGTCATTGAATTCTGAAAGGGTTGAAACCTTTCATAACATATTCTTCTTGCCTATAAATACCACTCATTCTTTAGAATATTTCCTAACGAATTTTCTGATCTTCTTCTTCTTCTTCTTCTGCACACATTTTTCTTCGTGTACTTTCCTGGTGTGGATTGATTTGCTGACAATAGAATTTTTGGTATCTACACTTTGCTGATTAAGATCATTTTATCCTGGGAGGTTATATTCCAAATCAAACCTCGGATATTGGAGGGGAATAATTTCCTTAAGGGGACACTGTGAGTTCAGTGGACTTGATTTTTTTCGATTTAAATGATTTTTTCAAATTTTTATACGTTCTTACAGATTTTAGTTAAATTTCTGTTCATCTCTCTTACTGGTTTTATAAATTTCAGTTACTTCGTGTTTCTGAACAATTTATTAGAATCAGTAATTTTTGGTTTTGATAACACGAATCGTGTAATTTGTCCATTAACATTTACTACGCCTCTGAATCTCCTTATTAAGTACATTCTCCTTTGGTTCTTTCCAAGGTAGTTTAGACTCTTTCCATGACTATCCGGTGGTTCAGACTTATTAACCTTAAATCAACATGCTTTACTATTTGTAGCATACTCAATGAACATACAATCCACAGTCTTAGGTCTATTTTTATCAGTTTGAAAATATTTCCCTCATCTGCATTTCTCATATGAAATAGAATATATTGAAAATTGTTAGATCATTACGTTTCAAGAGTTATTGTTTGTATATACTTTAAGAAACGACAAACAAATTTCTATCAGGATACAACAAAGTTTGATAAGATTTTTGTTGTTCCTTTCTTAACAAACAACATTTTTCTATTTGTTGCTCCCTTTATTAACAGATAAAACTTTTTGTGTCACGCCCCAAGCTATCCCTGAGACGCGAACACGGAACCTAGGACCACAAGTGATTCCAAGCTAACCCTGCTGGCATGATCATGAGCATACTATAGATAATAAACTGTTGCGGAAGCTAAATCATACTTAAAATGAAAAGATGGGGAATACCCATATTCTATAACTGAGATATTTGAAAACAATGAGTTTAATATGAAAGAAATATTAACTCAATCCTAAGATGAAACTAACTATGTCTGAAAATAGCCTCTAAACTAGACAAGAAATACTGGGACAAACCCCAGCTAAATCTAGCAAAAACTGAAACTAAATGACTAAAGACTGAAATGAAACTCATGACTGTTGTCCTCGGAGAATGAGGACTCACCACTGAATCTGCTGAACTGGAGATCAGAAAATCGATCTATGCGTGATATGGATGTTGAGAACCTTAACCTACATCACGAGAAGATGTAGCGCACGTATGCGTCAATACTTGAAAGGTACTGAGCATGTAGGATAGAGTAAAGCTGAAATAAAACATAACTGAACAAGCACAAAAACAAGTATAATAATCTGAACGTGATGTGTTATTTTCTGAGCTAACTGCATGCAATGACCAATTTATAACATGCTGAAACTGAATACTGAATATACTGATAATTTTTCGATGGAGAGAGTCTGACTGAAACGTGGGAGCTACTAATAACCGATAATAAAACCACATGAGCTAAATGTGGATTCCGAAGTATACGCCCCATCGAGAGGACCCAATATACCCTGCCAAAGGTATAAAGGCATGCTAACGTGATCACTAAACTGATTGCCCAAAGAGGGAACTCACAACCTACTCGGCTAGTAGTTCTGGGACTATTGGGTACGATAAACCCTAGTCCAACTCGGTATTATGCTACCCCCAATGAATTCTGTAAATTAACTAATTATATCTAAATTTCTATAAATACTGGATAGCTCAAAACTGAACATGCAAACTAAGAATGCAACAATTAATCTGGTAATTATGCATTTATAAATGAGGCATGTATATATGAAGTGTCTGAAATATATGACCTAGCATGTGTTATTCAAAGAACTAAAGAAATACAAAGCTAGGGTTCTGAAATTCATGTAATAATCTGAGTAATAACATGATAATCTGATTTGGAACATATATTTAATAAATTCATGAAGTTAATCAAAGAGAAACCCTGATTGAAACTAAGGACCCAATGGGTGAAAGGAACCCACTAGTGAAATCCCCACATACCTGGTGATGAAATTCATGGAAAAATACTTAAGTTTCCGGGCTGGAACTGTTGGAGCTTGTGGCGTTCTTGAACTAGGGTTCTTGAGCTTTTTTCTCCTCTCTTGCTTCTAATTTTCTAAGTTTTGATTTAATGATTTGACTTGAATATGTTTTAATTATGTTTTTAGGCTTAAACTGACTAAAATTTGATGATTTAGGGTTAAAACGACGTAAATTAGGGTTTAAACGGAGTGGAAAAAGTCAAAAAGACCCCTGGAAAGGTTGTTGTCGGACCTCACGACGGCCAGGACTGACAGTCGGTCGTGCGCCCGACACCCCGTCGTGAGGGCCTGTTCGACATATCTTTACTAAAATGGGCATAACTTTTTACTCAGAGGTCTGATTTTTATCAAGGTTAGTAGATATGGAAAAATAATTCAGTATCTATCTGTGGGTAGGTCATGGGAGACCTAATTCATTTTGTGCTAAAAGTTATGATCATTTTAAGTTGACCCAATTGCATTTCCCCTTAACTGGCTGCAAATTTTCCACCTATGGACCATAGGTCCACCTACGAACCATGTTGGTCATCCATAGCTCTTGTCAGAGAGTGGTTGAAAGGAGTCTTGATCGACGGTCACAGACTACGGACCGTCGTTTGACCTTCGGACCGTCAGTCCGTCCGTCGTCTAAGACTTAACCAATTTTTCTAGGCTGAAATTTTTGGGAGTTTCTGATCCCTTCGACGGTTGTGCAGGATGGACCATGGTTCAAGCTATGGTCCGTCGGTGCCACCGGTTGTAGCACCTGCAGATTTTTCTGAAAAACTAATTTTTTGGTCTGTTTTGACTACTGGTGTTACATTTTTTTCTCTCTTTCTGAACATACAAAAAAATGTTGTTCTCTTTTGCTATAATGATAACATCCCCCACAAGTTTTGTGTTAACCTAAACTTATAAATAGGACATTCAACATTTCCTTCAAAGTTCAATTTCTCCTGTCAACAATTTCATTAGATTGAGGTAAGAATGTGCAGTAATGATTCCATTTTCTGCAAAAGAAGATTCATATTCTTCAAATCTACCACTTCTAATCATGAAATATTCAATTGACTTTCAATTTCAGTTTTATATTGCCTATATGTTTCTATTGTTTCATCCTTCCCATTCAGCAAATAAACATAACAATATCTAGTGCAATTGATAATAAAATTTATGAAATACTTTTTCCTACCACGAGATGATGTTGATTTCATATCATAAATGTCAGTGTAAATCAATTCAAAGGTATGTTAATTCATTTCAACAACACATACTTGACATTTATTTATTGTACTAGAAGTTAGGCAAAACTTCTAAGTTGATCAGGTTTTGCAAAGTTTCGTAACTGACATGTCTCAAGCATTTATGTCACAAACAATTTGAGTCAAATAAGTAAGAACAAACAAAAACGCTAAGTTTGAAAAAGACCTTCTGTGAGGTAATCTTTTCCCACAAATATTTTGTTCTTTACTTTTTAGAATTTTCTCAAATACAGACATTGTTTTACAGTCAACACCTTGTGATATGTCCTTTTAAGAAGGACATTTCAATAACATTCAATTTAGAACTACGCATGAGCATTGTCTCATTGGTCCAATAAGGGCAATATCACCCAAATGATTGTTTTACAACACATACATAACATGTCATTTTTTACCAATGTTCATGTCTATACAAAAAAAAAATTAATAGACATATATTTTCATGAAAAATCACAATATTTTAAGTGAAATTTATTCATAAATAAATACAATTCTTTTGAACGAGTAATATAATTTTGTGGTTTTATACTGGTCATCTCATATACTAGTAAAGAGAGAGTTAATGACCACAATATCAAATATACTCCAAGAATTTTGAGGGTCTAACATGATACAAGAGTGTCATCAAATTTCATATCTTGTACTTTTAAATTCAAATTAGATAGTAAGTCTAATTTTGTCTTTGTCACAAGTAATGAACCCTCACATTTTAAATATGTTCTAAAAAATATTTTTCAAGTATTTGAAATTATTTTTCACATATATTTATTTTCATGCTTTCAAATTGTATACCATCAAAATACACATTGGCAACACGAAACCTTCTTTTGGAGATTTAATCCACAGAAACACCCATTGCATGCACAAAATCACTAATTTTATGTTACTGGTGTTTTTTTTTCCTTTCTGTCATAACTAGACAGACCACTTAGTATTTAGAATACTATAATAAAGATTCAATCTCTATACAACTTGTTTCTAGTTTAACGATGAAGTTTTTATATTCTTCTAATTGTTAACCGAATGAACCTCGAATTCTGATGAAGTTTTTTATATTCTTCTAATCAGTTTTAAATTCAGACAGAGTAGTAAACCAAAAAGGTTTTAATCTCTAGAACCTCAAATACAACATTGTTTCTAGCTAACAAAAAAATAAATTTTTTTCGAATCTTTAGCCTTAATATTTCTGACGAAGATTTTGTACTCTTCAAGTCAGAAAATTCATTGGAACATAGTATCTAACAATTGGTGAAGTTTTCTCTAAACTTCAAACCAATGCACAATTTGATTTGTTCATGAAGTTCTTATATTCTTCAAACCAAAGGAGTACAAAAAAAAAAGATGATTTAGTCTCCAAAGGTCAAACACAATCAAAATTCTCATGGAGTATAAAATACAAAAGTTTTTTTTTCTGTCGTAACATAATACATATTAGTTATTATCATCACGTAATGACCATCTATCCTAAAATTTATGATATAAATATCATAACTTATAAAGGATAAGGAGGAAAAATGAAATAATCAAGTGAAATAAAATTAGAACTTGATTTTTACTCTCATTGAATCATATTTTATCTGTCAGCAATGATTTCATGCAAGTCACTTACCTTGCTTTTTTTTTTTCTCAGTTTCCATCCATCGTATTCTTATTTTTCTCAAGAAGACATTTAATTTCAACAAGAAACTAAAATCAGGTTCAAATATTTGAACATTTACTTCTTCTCATAGTTATGTAAAACCAAGAATATAGAAAAAAAATTGAAGTGCATATCATAACGTCTATGCACAAAATAACTTTTCTTATTGAAAATAAAACTGAAGGGGTGCAATGCTTGAATGCACTTAAGAAGAAAATGAAATTTATTTATTACCCATCAAAGAAAAACTTCCTACTGATTATATACTAGAAATATATTAAAGTAGTAATAATTCATCTCAAATCTCTTTTATCATACAATAAAATAATTTTCTTTTTCCTCTTCTTCTTTCCAACAAAAAGAACACAGAAAATAGATGTAATTTTCTTACTACAGAAAATACCATCAATATAAATTTCTTAAGCTTGTTATCTCCTGTATTCAAATTAGCAAACTAGAAGAAATAAAAGATGAAAAGAAAAACAAAAAGAATTATCCAAGTCCACACAATCTACTTTGTGTCCTTAAGAAATTTAATCCCCTCAATTACCAGAGGTTACATATTAATTCCTCCCAAGATAAAACGGATTAACCATTAAATCAGTAGCGGTACCTTAAACTTCAATAATTTCAAGGAATTCAAAATGACAGCAACAAATCACACATACAGACAGGATCGATGGATTTTGTTTTGTAAGAAATGTAAACAAAAGAATGGAAGAATTCAATGCGGAAAAATGAGAGACAACCTCTCTATTTATAGCCAACAAAGGGTAAATATCACAACTCTTAGGAAAGAAGACAACCTTCTAGAAAGGTCACAACAATTGGAAAAGGCACAACCTTTCAAACGGTCATAGCCCTTTAGAAATAACACAACCTTTCATAAAGGTCACAACCTTCCGGCAAAGTGACAACCCTTCAAGAGAGTCACAACCCTTCATTTCCTGAACATACCTTTAAAACCCGACAATCCCCCATGAATAGTAAATGACTATTTTTTTAAAACTTATGCATGAAAAATTGTGTGATTTGTAAGTAAGGGTTAATCACATCTGGATAAGTAGGTTTTCCTTTAAATTTTACGTAGTGAACATATGTCGGATATACTTGGTCAATCGGTAGATTTGATATCTTCGAACTGTCGAGCACAATCAACCCTTGAACTGTTTTTGGTTCTCATTGTTTTGTTTGTTTCAGTCATGAACACATCTCGGTTAATAAGTTCTTAGAAAACTGGCCTTACCGAATTCTCCTTGAAGTGACTTACACTTCACACTTAGATAGGTGATTTCTAAATGTGTTATCATGTAGATACACCATTTGATATACCCTGTATCACTTAGAAACCATTAAAAAGTCCTTATGCCTTTATCCTTGTTATCGAACATTGTCTTATCATAAAAATGGACCATAAAAAATAATATTCTGACAATGTTGAACCGTCACTAATGACTTTGTTTGATCTCCTCGAACCTAGATCTTGGGATCTCCAGTCTTCTAGGTAGAGTTACCGCCACAATGACTTGTTCTCAGCCATAGTCTCATTCCCTTTGATAATCTATCAACTTCGTCTCTAGTTTGGCCTTTTATAAGTGGATCCGACACATTATCCTTTGACATTACATAATAAATTAATAATTTCACTAGAGAGTAGTTCTCTAACGATATTATGTCTACGTCATATATGACAAGACCTTCCATTATAAATCATACTCCATGCCCAAAGTGGATCCGACACATTATCTCAGTGTATGCATATTGTAGCTAAAGGTTTGGGCAAAAAATCTTCTTGTGTATGCATATTATGCACGATCGATCGATTTTGTTTTGTAAGAAATGTATACAAAAGAATGAAAGAATTCAATACTGAAAAAATGCGAGACTGGAGAGGGAGGCAAGAGGCGAGCAAGAGAGGGCAGATAGTGGGAGAGAGATGAATTATATATATATATATATATATATATATATATATATATATATATATATATATATATATATATATATGTTAAATAATTGTATATTATTCCTATATATTTGTATATTCTGGCGAATTATACATATACAAACATTACTAATTATACAAACTCGAAGTGAGAATAATGTTGTCTCGAGTGATAATTATAACAAACTATAACTATAATGAGTAATTAAATAGTATAAATTTGCTTTGTTGCGTAATTTTTCTTTTTTATAAACCCCAACAAAACAGAAATCTTACACAAAATAACATTTATTTTACTCAATATATTTAAGATAATTCGAAACAAAACATAATAAGCACACAAAAATAAAACGATAATTTCTTATATTTATTCACATTATAATAAAATAATTATAATATAGGAACATTTTACTTGTAACTTTTCTTTTAATTTTTAAAAGATAAAAATGAAGGATATAAACATCAATTTTAGACGATCTTTTCCTTCGTGTTGTCCCAAACAACGCCCGGTCGTGTACTGAAACTCCAATAACATAATAATCACTTTTTCCACTGTTCTCACATGCTGTCACTGACACGTGTACAATTTACAAAGCCTAAACCAATCAAAACTTCTCATTCACAGAATTACATCACCGACAAGTAATACTAACATATGTTCTGCAAAAATATAAAATGAAGAGAGAGAAAAAAGAAGAATGATATTATAGATAGAACTTAACATTTTGGTACTTTTTCCGATGGCATAAAACGGTTCAATCTGTGTTTAGAAGCTAATACGTCGTCGTTTTATTGAATCTGAATCGATTATGGTGTTCTTCTGACGACGGCGATTTCAAAAAACCTACCGGCGATCGGTTCTGATGAAGTGAACATTCTAGAATCTTCGATTTGATCGGCGGATTTTCAGTTTATTTATTTGGCTGTTATTGATTTATTGGGAAGGAGGAGGAAATAAAGGGATTCGATGAAAGGTGGTGTTGGTGGAGAAGTCGCGGAAGCTCCGGCGGGTCCACCACCGCCGCTAGAGTGGAAATTTTCACAGGTTTTTGGTGAACGTACGGTTGGTGAAGAAGTGCAGGAAGGTAATTTTATGTTAATTACAGTACTTGATTTTGATTATTGTTTAATCTGGATCCGTAGACATTTTGGTGTTAGGGTTTGTTTATTGGATATTGATCTGTTATTTTGGTCAATTGATTGCGAGTAGGATGAATCTGTTAGATTCCGATCCTGGATCTGATTGATTGATTTGCTTTTTTTTTTTAATCAATCGACTGTATGAACAGTATAGAACTGAACTTTACCAAGTATATGGAACTATAGTATGCTGTTATTTGTGAACTTTGCTTGGACAGCATCAGTTGTCAATTTTTAGTGGAGTTTCTTCATTGTTAATTTTGGTCATGTGTTGAAGCATTTTTACTCAAATGTGAATCATAAGGGTGTAAGTACGGATGTGAGACTAGATTTCTATGTGCATTTGTATGAAATGTTGCTTCTACTTCTATTTTTGGCAAATTCCTTTATTGACGTGCACGAGCATATTTTATAGTTCCATCTCTTGAGCTGCTTGAGATTGAGGGGGATGTTGCACAAAAAGGATGCCTGCAAACCAACTTGTATTGGCTAAGGTGGGAGTTGAAGTATGGGCGGATGGTATGACTAAGATAACTCCTTATGAGACATTTTCCGAAACTAGAATCATTTTCAGAAGACTAACACCTTGTAGGACTTGTAAAAAAGACTCAAGATTTCCATAGGGATGTAGGCTTGATTAGGGTAAGTGATTCATCATAAGCTAACTATTGGTTAAGAGAATTTGTTTTTTCTATTCTGCTGTAAATAAGATTATCCCTTTCACAAGAAGCACTTGAGATTTGTTCCAGTGGAGTGCGCTATCATATTATATAGGCTCTCGACTGTCACCCCTGTCCCCGACTGAGGACACGACCCTAGTCTACCATCGTATACCAAAGCCACTAAAGCAAATATTAAATAAACAAGAGTATAAAAAAAAAGAGCAGGAATCAATACTAAACTAATACAACAAGGAGCAGCGACAAGAAAGAAAACAACAAAGAAATAACAAACAGTGGGCAGAACTTGAACAAGACATAGAGGCCAGCAGGCAGGATTTGAACCAGAACCAGATGGCAGAAGGCTGTAATAAAACACAAAAATTCAACAGTTAATAGTATACAGAAGGCAGAGATTGATCACGAAAGTAGAGACCAAATGGCAGAAATTGAAGACAAGAATAGAGACCAAATGGCAGAAATTGAACTAGAAAATAGCAAGCAGAGGGCAGTCATAAGAATTGAAAGGCAGAATACAGAAGGTAGAAATTGAACACAAAAACAAATGATAAAAATTAAACAAGAAGAAACAAGAAATAGCAATCACAGGGGATGGGAGATCTTCTAAGGTCAGGAGGTAGCAATCAAATTATTCATATGTATGGAAGTTGTTAAAAAATCTACAACCTTCGGGTGGACTTGGCTAAAAATATATAAGTGGAAGTTGTATCCAGATAGGTTATTCCATCCAGTTGGGATTAAAACTTAGTTGTGTTTTTTTTTTGAGTATTGTTAACAAAAACTTAGTTGTTTTACACGTACATAAAGCTTTGGCCTGGTGTTTGTCGGGAACATAATCTTCCTAGTCTTGTTGGAGACTTGTAAATCGATATAGGGCTAGGTGCGATTTATGCTATCTAGTTTGTTGAACCCTTGGAATGCATAATACAGCAATACCTTTTAGTATTCAGTTTTATTTTACATGACGCTATTTGACTAGGTATGAAGTTTAGAAAGAAAAAAGTACCTTTAGAACCTGTATCTTAAAGATGACATAATACTTCTATGACTGTAAGAACATGTCATTAAGGGTGAAATTGGAAGTATAGAGTGAAAGAGTTAACAAATATAGACAGGTGCTATATTTTAGAGCAAACCAAAAAGAAATATGCTATGTGGAATGAAACAAATGGAGTATTAGAATAAAAGGTGTTTGAGGAGAAGCTGAATAGATATAGAGAGGATTTATATAGCGACAGCTAAGTTGCTCGGACTCCCATGTTGACATGACGTGGGTGTGGGATCTGTACCTGATCTGGTCAACCAGTTTTGTGTACTTTGACCAAATTTGAGTGAGAAATTTTGGGCAGATTCTTTAGTCACAACAAAAACTAAGGTGAAATTGAAGAAAGTGGATTACTTTGTATATATAATTTTCCATTGTCACTCCCTTCCTTTTTACCGTATTTCAGGATTCTCCTCTTGATCAACATTTTCCACATAATATCTCATCATTTAGGTTTTAAAACTCTATTTTTAGATATTTGAAATTATTTTTAACCGAATGCCGACACCTGTATCCACACGTGGATCCGTATCCTCAAATCATAAAATTTTGAGCATCGAGGACCCTACTCTAGATCCCACCTGTATTGGACACCTGCACCCGAGTCCGAGCAACTTAGGCAACGGCAATTAGCTAGAATTGTTGATTGACTGCTCAACTCTATAGCTATTTTATGGAGCCAACAAATATTCCTCGTCTCAGACATTTAATCATGAAAGTTTTTAGTAAGTTCATTTAATATACTTCATATCTTTCTGAGAGGAACTTATGCTGATCTAGCGAAATCCACAATGAAAAAGAAAGAAATCGAGGATAAAACTGTGCAGCAACTCGTCATGATAATACGGTGCCCTTAGTTGTATGACATAGTTTGATTAGTAATAAAAGGTAATTCGTGTTGCCAGAAAGTAGTTGCTGTGACTTTGGTGTCAAGGTTTGCTGTCAGATATGTAGATGTGCCTAATATATTAAACAGAATTCTTAGATCAGAATCTATTAGAAATGCAATTGATGTGCCTGATTTTGTACAGGCTTCCACAAATTGAGGAAGAACTTTTAGGCTCTCACTGTATTAGATGGTTTATGATTCCTTTCTTTGCCTGTCATGATGTGTATATTTGTCTTTGTAATTGCAGTTGATATCATCTCAGCAATTGAGTTTGATAAATCTGGTGACCATCTTGCCACTGGGGATCGTGGTGGTAGAGTGGTATTGTTTGAAAGAACTGATACCAAGGAGGTAGGTTTCTTCTGTTTACTTTTAGAATTTTTATATACTAAAATTGATTGTTTTGATGATCATGTTCTTTTGTGTGCACTGTGTTCTTTAGCAGGTTGGTAGTCGACGAGAGTTAGAGAGAGTGGACTATCCAGTTAGTCGGCATCCAGAGTTCCGCTACAAGACAGAATTTCAAAGCCACGAGCCTGAGGTACACACCTCTTCTCTGTAGTCTGTTCTTTCTATCAAGATGCAACTATAGGTTAGGGTTGATTGCCACCGCCTCTATGCTATGTTCTGTTCCTCATATTCTGTGTCTTCTGTCTTCTTGTTGCTTCAAATAGAAGTATAATTTCTTATACCACATCTTTCCATTCAGTTTGATTATTTGAAGAGTTTGGAGATTGAGGAGAAAATCAACAAGATCCGGTGGTGCCAAACAGCAAATGGTGCCCTTTTCCTTCTGTCTACTAATGACAAAACTATTAAGTATTGGAAGGCAAGTTATTTCTTTTACTCGCTTCATTATTGATTTTTTGGGGGTGTATTGGCATTGTAGATGACCCATAAAAAAACGCGCTGCAAATGACTCGTAATCTTTATTTTAGTCTTAAGATACATATTGGCTTTGTTGAGGAGTGATATTAATAGTTATACTTCAAGCTCGTAGTTTGACATGATCTCCTCTTTTAACTTTGTGGCTGTACTAGAAGTCTAGAACATTGTTGTTGTGAATGGAATGTTGACACTTGATGTGAATTTGTTTGTTGTTGGTTGGAATGCGTTTGAACAGTTTGCACGGATTGTTTGCAAAACAATTGTCTCATTGTTTATGTCAGCCATGTATTCGTAATTTAAATGTAAAATAGTCAAGATATGATGTATATCTTAAACTATATACGTCTGAATGTGGCTATCTTATGTCACGGCTGTGTATCAATTTGCTGATTTCCTTCAAAATGTTTTTTCCTGAATATTTTAGGTCCAAGAGAAGAAAGTTAAGAAAATATCTGAAATGAATATTGACCCTTCGAAAGTTGCTGGAAATGGCAGTATAGCCAGTTCGAGTTTATGTTCCAGCCCAAAGCAGTGTCTTGCAAATGGGGGCTGTGGAGATAAAGCTTACAGTTCTTTGAGCAATGATTTGTCATTTCCGCCTGAAGGCATCCCCTCACTCCGTTTGCCCGTGGTAGTTGTTCTATTAACCTATTATATTATGTTTGTTTATGATGCTGATGACATGTCAAGTTTGTCAATCTATAGCCTTCTGGTAATGTGCATTTGTGCCCTTTGGTCTTTGAACTGTATCTAATCTTGCCTATCAAAAAAAATATGTTCAGTTTTATAAAATACATGTTGGGATAAAAATTTAATTGACTGCAGTAAAAGTGGATGTATGTGATCTTTTCATACTCCTGGTCATTTGAACGATATTTAGTATTATGTCTATAAGACTGTAGCAGTGTAACTTAGTCAATAAGTTGATTTATGAGGTAGAGTGCTACAGAAAAAAACACTAGGTCATTTGTGTATATGTCTATTTATAAAGTTTGAATTAAACATACAAGCTAGCCTTTGTATACATATGCCTTTGCATAACTTTTTCATTTTGCTATATGCTTGCATGATTATTTGCCGACACCTGGGTGCTGTTATCCTTGACATGTCAGGCTTGGATTATCTAAACATTTATGTCACTTGGCCTTGAATATTCTCTTTGAGGATATTAGAAATTTCCAAATTACAATGAATGTACCTGCTTCATCCTCCCTAGGACAAATGCTGTTTGATAAATTTCACTTGAATCTCTTTTTAAATCTTGCATCTAAAAGCTTTGTATGTGAACTTCAGGTAACGAGCAACGAGACCAGCCTTCTTGCAAGGTGTAGAAGAGTGTATGCACATGCTCATGACTACCATATTAATTCGATATCAAATAACAGGTGAAGATCTTCATTACGATTATAAATGTGCTTCACCTTCTTTTTGAGTTCTACTCTATAAGAGCTTATGAAAATTTCTGTCCTTCTCTTCTCTACTTAGTGATGGTGAAACATTCATATCAGCCGATGATCTCCGAATAAACCTTTGGAACTTGGAAATAAGTAATCAAAGTTTCAATATTGTCGATGTCAAGCCATCAAATATGGAAGATCTTACTGGTACATTTTCATGAGTTGATTTCAACTTAGGTCACAGCCATTCCCCCACCTTTCCAACTTTTACTGCTATAAAATGCGCTCGTGCTTTTTGACTGATACTTTCGGCTTTAACTAGATATTATTTTGTTACTGCAGAGGTGATAACATCAGCAGAATTCCATCCTACACATTGTAACACATTAGCTTATAGTAGTTCAAAAGGATCAGTTCGTTTAATAGATTTGCGGCAGTCAGCATTGTGTGACTCACATTCTAAATTGTGAGTATCACATTATCTTTTGTAATTCTGTTCTGGTGGGTTTATTTCTTCTTATGTTGGCTCTAAATTGTTAGTATCACATTAACTGTACATGATAAGATCCTGGAAGATCTAGGTGTTATCCACATGGGAACATCGGAAATTGTATTTTTCAAGTTCAAAGTTTGTATTTTTAATTACTTCTTCATAGCTTTTAATAAATTGGGAATTTTGGTATTCCCTGCATGCAGGTTTGAGGAACAGGAAGCACCTGGTTCAAGATCTTTTTTCACCGAGATAATCGCTTCAATTTCAGATATAAAATTTGCGAAGGATGGAAGATACATACTTAGTCGTGACTACATGACCCTTAAGGTTGGTTTCTTTGTCTTTACTGGATCTCCATATTTCAGTTGATTGATTGGTCAGGTGCATATCAAAATTTTTTGGTACTTCACGTTCATATTATTAAATCAGTTGAAGATATGCATCTTCGCTGTAAAAAATGCATTTGTAAAGCAGAGTTTTTTTTTTGACAAGGTAATTTTATAAATGAAACCCAGCATCTCAAAGTTACCTGTTTCAAAATAAAAAAACAAAAACCCAGCATCTGAGTGATTGCTGGTAATTAGAACCAATTACAAAAAAATCTAGAGCCCTTAGTGATTATGAAGAGAAATAATAAATCAAGCATGGCCCCGACATCCTGTGTATCATATATATCTGCTGTATCATATATATCTGCCATATCGCTCCAAAGGGAAAGCATAGAAATGCAAAGAAACTTGAGACTAATAACATTTTCCAATTCGTCTTAAAAAATTCTAGAGTCCTTTCTCTCCATATGATCCACCAGATTGTAGCAGGGATGACAATCCATACTTTCAAGTCAAGACTATATTCAACCTTGAAGAAAAAGATAAGACATCTCTTGGTATGGAACCCACTTGATTAATGAAGAGGAGGTCCCATAACTGATTGTAAACTTACAGTTAAGAAAAAGATGATTGGTGTCCTCCAATTATTCTTTAAAACTATTTCTTTTACTATTTTTTCTCTTTTATCTGTTGTAGTTAGGAATGGTCAAAAAATTAGGACCTGTATGCTTTGGGGGTTTCAGTTTGGGGATGTAGCTCTCTACCTAGACGAGGTAGGGGTAAGGTTTGCATACTCTGTACATGTGTTGAGCTATGGTCCAATGCTTCGGGTGGAACCAATTCCCAGGGCCCGGGTACATATTCACCCTGGCATGCTGATCTACGATTACTAGCTATTCCAACTTTATGTGCCTGAGTTGCAGAAAACAATTCAAACTGAGGCAGTCATTTTGCATTCACTCCGCGATACAGCGTTGCTTCCCATTGTAATTGCCATTGTAGCACGTGTGTGGCCCAACCCATAAGGGGCATGCGGACTTGACGTCATCCCCATCTTCTTCCATCATATCACTGGCAATCCTTTGTGAGTGCGGCACACCTTTTTTGTTTGTTTCGGAGCCGTTCGTTTGGGCGGGTGTTCTAAAGCAACTAAGTACCACACCACAGGTTGGTTTTACCTCTCTAACTCCTTGAGGCAGGGGAAAGGTTCGCATACACTCTAGTCTCTACCCTTCCTAGACCACTTGTGGGATTACACTGGGTATATTGTTGCAATTAGGATTTTTTCTTTCAAAATATAGTGTTTTCTTGGTTTGAATCAGCTTCCCACAACTATATAAAATATTCATTTTCATCCTCAAGAAGGTGACTTTGGTTCTCAAGAAGTTTGAATCAACTCAAGCACACAGATACTGTAAACCACTTGCTGCTGTAGTGCCCAGCTGCCTCAGACCTCTGGAATACGTTTTGTTGTCTTTTTGGTCTTTCCTGGGTCATGCCTTCCTCTGTTAGGGATGCTCTTGAAAGTTGGAGTTCACGGGAGGTTGACAAAGCCATCAAGAGTATGTCGATGATGATCCCTGGTGGTATCTTTTGGTGTTTATGGATAGAGAGGAACAAATAAGTTTTTGATGGAATTTTATGAACTACTAGAAATCTTTTGTGAGGCAGATGTCTAGTTAGCCTGTTTAGTTTGTCCAAATTGACTCCTGTAAATAATTTAGAACTCTTCTTGGATTTTGCTAGCTCTATAGTTTAGAAAGAGGCTACAAATCCTTTTTTGTGAGCTTACCTGGTCTATCCTTGTAAGCTTGCATCTTCTTGATGCCTTTAAATGAATCTACTTACTTCATAAAATAAGTGTTGAAGAGGGTTTATAGGGAAAAAATGGAAGAAGAAAGAGATAAGTAGTTTCACTTGAAACTTAAATACGCTAACCTCCAGATCAATTCGGTTAAAGAAGATGAAGAACAATTAAAGAATATAACGGAAATAAAGATGAGAAAAAAATATAAGAATTGTGAAAGATATTAATTTTCAGCTAATTAGCTGTTAAAAAATTCATCCTGACATCATTTTCACCTCCCACATGCCGTTCAGAAAGTCATCACAAACTCTTTGCTATTTGTCCCTCGGGGATTTGATGTTCAAAATTTAGTTTTGGGTATAGCAGAACACCCGATAGTTTGCAAAACAATGATAGTTCATGGTTTTTTAGCCAGTAGCTCCTTATTAATCACATATAGTTCATGGTTTTTTAGCCAGTAGCTCCTTATTAATCACATGACTCATGGTTAAAACCCCACACAACTTCAATCGCATATATAATGCAAATATACTCTGTGCATTTGGAGGTTTTCTTGTGTAACCTAAAATAAATGAATGTCTCTGGAATTTCGAGACAGATGAACTACATCCTTGTGCATGCTTTTCTGTTCTTTCTTGTTATTTAATAAGATGACACATTATGCATATCTATGATCCTTGAGTTTACCTTTGCAAATTGTTGCATAAAGCTTGAATTCATAAAGTATCTCTGTGGTTTGGTTAGGATATTTTAAGTTTCGTTGTTTTATGTATAGATTTTGGTTCATGAGGAGCAATTTTCTTTCATATAAACGATGTTAACAATTGTGGTGATGAATAAAATAAGACTGTCTGACTTGCAAAATGTACAATTCCTACTGCTTCCATTTTGAAATTGTACGTGTCACTACTAATCTATCCCTTTCCACATGCTTTATTTCTTCCTGGTTGATTAAAGATCTCGAAACCAGCTTCATATGTCATCAGAAGATTGAATTTCTTTTATACTATAATCTTGGGTTAGTTGAGCTTTTTCACGAGTACATTTCACTTTTGCTTATCAATGAAAATTCAAAGAGTATTTTTGCTTTCATACTGTTGTCGTCATGACTTGAATTTACTCCAATGGTTCTTGCAAAAAATAAATTGTGATCTTATATCGATTTGTGGTCCGTTAAGAGATGGAAGGTGCAAAACAAAATTCATACTAGTTGAGTTTTCACGAGTACATTTTACTTTTACTTATCAATGCAAATTCAAAGAGCATTTTTTCTTTCATACTGTTGTTATGACTTGAATTTACTCGAATGTTTCTTGTAAAAATGTAATCTTAATATCAATTTGTGGTCCGTGGTAAGAGATGGAGGGTGCAAAAAATAAAATAAAATCATACCAAGTTTGATTGCAGAGATATCTTGAAGCTGCAAGTCAAATGTATTGAATGTGTTATCTAGCATGTTTCTTTCTCAAAACAAGTGAAATAGTCTCGAGTTTGATGATGATAAAAGAGGGATCTGATTGTTTATTCAAATTGTTTTATGGATATAATTGGCTAGATTGGTGGAGTCATTGCACTTGAAGAATTGAGTTATGGTTTTAATCTTTATGGTTTGTCTTAACTTAGGAACTACTCCACCTGTATTTTTATTTTTCAATAAGTAAATGTGTACTGCATAAAAAGGATAGCCTTGAATGAAAGGTGTGTTTCAAACAGTAGGTTATTTTGTCTTAACAACATTTGATGTTAACACTTCTGGTGTTTGCCGAACACCAAAGCAAGCTCGTCTGACTAGCATATAAGACAATCCAAACAACCTCTTAAAAGCAGTCTCTGTTGTGTGTGCACATGTGGCACACCTTCAAAGACAGACACACTCGCTCTCTCTTTGCTGGCACAACTCTTAACTTTTGAATTCCTGCTAGTTCTAGTTTTTTCCAGAATTGTGTAGACTTTTTGTCATTGATATTTTTTCCCTATCTACAAACAATGTTCCTTCTGTTACTGAACAAACCTTACCTTTTCAGCTATGGGACATAAACATGGATTCAGGTCCAGTTTCAACATTCCAGGTTCATGAATATTTAAGACCAAAGGTGAATTACTCGTCACCAAAGTGTTTTGTGAACTTGGTTATTTTTTCATTGTTGAGCTGATCAGCAAGGCATTTTGTATTTTCTGCAGCTTTGTGACTTATATGAGAATGATTCCATCTTTGATAAATTTGAGTGTTGCCTTAGTGGTGATGGTTCGCGAGTAGCAACGGGGTCTTACAGGTCTGTAGAATTGCTTTTCAGCTTTGTCTTACATATTATTTCTCCACCTCTTCTTTATTTTTCAACAAATGGTTACTCTCATTTCAGCAATCTTTTCCGCGTATTTGGCTGTGCTGCGGGGAGCACTGAAGCAACTACCTTGGAAGCAAGCAAAAATCCTATGAGGTACCTAAGCTAAAATACTTTTGGCATGTGCATGCATTTTGATTTTGTGTTATAATATGCCTTAGTCTGATGGCTTTGATTGTGCTCCTCCAGAAGACAAGTCCAGACTCCTTCAAGGCCATCCAGGTCCTTGGGCAGCAGTTTAACACGTGTTGTCAGGAGAGGTATGCATTTTCATACACGCTTGTTATATGCATGTATTTTAATTTGTGATGCGTAATTAATCTTTTATGCATGAAACTTTTTGCCAACTGGTCTTAATATTCTGTCTTCTTTATGTTGTGTTCACATTGCAGGAGCTGATAATGCAGGTGTTGATGCAAATGGAAACTCATTTGATTTTACGACAAAACTGCTTCATCTGGCATGGCATCCGACGGAAAATTCCATAGCATGTGCTGCCGCAAACAGCTTGTATATGTATTACGCATAAGTCATAACAGGAGATGTAGTTTCTTGGCTAGCATTTTGGGGTTGCTTTTCGGGAAAGGCTTTCTTTCAGAGCAACTTGAGGTTCTACCATTTCTCACTTCCAGGTGCCTCAAAAAGGTGTAGGTCCATGCTTTTGATGTCAGGGTCCAGATGTACCTGAAAGGATCACCAACAGAGCGACTTACATCTTCGTGAGTGGACAGATGGCGTGGGATTCTTGCTCCCTTCTCCCTGTTTCTACTTCACCCTTTCCGAGATCTCCTATTTTGTTGGGTTGAAGTCATGACAGAATGTCATTGTAGGTTCCTTACAAGTAATACTGTTGGATGTGCAAACTTGCCACTAGTTCTAAGCTAAATATAGCTTTACTTGGAATCTTGCTGAAAAGAGCAGCTGCTAACTTGCAATGGCGTTGAGCTTATTTTCATGGATAGTCTTATTTTTTTTTGTAGGTTAACTTAGCGTGCTTTTTGCTATAGATTATTAACTAAAGTAATTTTTTTCTTTCTGTAAAAGAAGTTCAAGAGAAACTGCATTTGTTTCTGTATTCTTTCCTTTGGTGAAGTGTGGCTGGTACAGCTAAAACTTCTGTCAACTTCAGAATCTCAGTTTTCAAATTGGATAAAAATTGCTAGTTTTACTTTGCTTCTGGACCAATGTGAGGAAACGTTTTGTGACTAATATGAAGAAACATTTGTCTTCATGTAGTGTGCATATCGCTCCTGGCTTTTTGACTTGTCAACTACAGGCAAAGTTGGAAGTTTTTCAAGTAGTCTCATCTTTGCCCAAGTGCTGTTATTTCTGTCTGACCCAACACAAAAATAGTTAGAATTCCCATCAATGAATCTGTGTTGTGAAGAACATTGGAAAGGTACTTGGCTCTCTCCTTAAAATAGACACTTGTACATTAACCCTTCTTAGGGGAGCAAGAATCTGCATCCAAGTCCCCTTTGAACTACCGGGGGAAACAGGAACCATTTCTTATAGTTTGATGTTTGAATATTTTTTTGTTCAATTTAATTTTGGTGACGTGGACTTCTAATAAGAGGCCATGTGGAACAAAAATAATAACAATAGCATATCCAAAGAAATCTCATAAGTGAGGTATGACGGGTAGAGTTTACGCAAACCTCGTTGAAGTAGAGACTAGAGAGACAGTTTCTGAAAGTTTTTCAACTCACGTGCAGAAAAATATTACGATAATGGGGACAAAATAAACAACTGATGATGTTGGATATAAAAAGCAAGAAATATAATATTATAACTAGTATAAAACAAGGCAATGCGAACCATATATCCTCCTTATTTAGAAGTGATACTTTGACGAGGACTAACATAGCAAAAAAATGTTCAAAAAGCATTCTAAATGGTACTATAAAATTGATACTTTCTCCCCTCCATAGAAACACGTGGCAATACCACCATTCTTCAGGAAACACTTGTCAACACAATTGACAAGCACGTGTACTACAAAATTATAGAAAAATAGTTCTGTTCCCCCTTTGCTTCACAATTATTGTACTAAAATGTTGCCAAAATTTGATCAGTTGGAGTTATCGTCAAAGTGAGCAAAGGCGAGTCTTTCTTTTTCTTTTATTTTCATACAAACAATAATATAAAGTCTCCTACAAACGTACTTATGTTGAATTTTGATGTAATTAAAGTGTTTGATAATTTGCCTAAAGTAACTAAGCAAGTTTCTCTCTTCTTCTTTTTTAACACAGGAGTTCTCTACCTGCTTATCATCACCATTTCAGGAGGTGTATTTATTACTATCGAGCAATAATAGTAAGTAATATGTCGTTGGAGAATTGCTTTTAACCAATTTTCATTTCATTTCACATTATTTTGATTTTCAATATGCATGTAGTTTAAAAATCAAAATATTGTGGGCATCTAGAGTACTTTCACTCTTTCAAGCCTAAAAATTTAAAGACATAAGCATAAAAATATGCAAATAAATAACAAAGTCTGCGGGAGGGCTAGCTTCCTCCTCCCCACTTTCAGTTCAATAGTACTATTAAGTAGTCCTGTGTTGTCTTATTTTTAATGTATATTACTATTAGTTACTTGCTTGCTTCATCTCTTTCTAATTTGTTGGCATATTTTCTTCAGGAACTCTTCTTTTGAGTCAAGGGTCTAAAGGAAACCACATTTAAACCATCATAAAGATAGGAATAATGTCTGCATACATCTTGCCCTCTCCATAGTCCATTTGCGAAATTACAATAGATATATTCGTTGTATTTATCATATTTCTTCATGTGTAGACTGCCATCGAATAATGCAACAATAAATCGCCTTTGAACCTATCATATAGCAGACTCCAAAACTCTAACATGACTTTCTTTCAAAGTGTGGTCATAAAGGAAGGGAAAACATGAAAAGACAACAGAGAATGGGAGGAAGATAAGTCAATTATCCTTGCAAAAATTCCAAACAAAAAGCAGGATACTCCTTACAATTGCAAACACGAAGCAGGACAAAGAAGAAAATAAGAAATATATGCATAAGTCGACACTTGGAAAACTGTTATCGAATCACCATCACATGTACTCAAGGTTTGGAATAGAGAATCAAGCTAAATTACTGAGGAATCATCATATTTTGGCTTGTATTTTCAGTATTTTGGCTTGTATTTTCAGTATTAGATTGCATGCTAACTCATGTTCCTTAGCTATGCAATTTTTTTCGTTGTTTTCAACTTTTATCAAATAAGTATTCATATAGCATGAGACATTTTATAAATATTTCTTTTCAAATGATCCATGTAAAATCCTTAAGATCCTCTTTGTTGCATCTAACATTTGTTTGTATGAATTTGTAATGAAGATAACTAGAAAAACTAATTTTTTTTTGGATTAAAATCATTCTATTTTTGTTTTGGGACAAATTTTATTTATATAATGTATATTATCATTTTTCGGTTACAAGCTACCGCTAAAAGAAAACTAAGAAGTTCAAATGGATGACATAAAAAGGGGTGCTAATTATGCATTTCTTTGTTTGAATTTGAAACTGTATACTCATTTTTCTCAACTGTTTGAATGATTTATTAATTTTTCATTAATTGCAGAAGCTATAAAAGTGTATTCCTCTGACACTCCACTCGACAAATGACCTTATCGACTTTAGGTAATATTATGCTCTCCTCTTTTTCGTCATGCAATGTAATGATTTTTTTCATGTAATAATGTCATACTTATATTTCTGATCTTGAGTGTCACAATGCCTATATTTCTGATCTTGAGTATCACAAGTAAAAACTCATGTTAATGTAGTTTTGTCCAACTATTGATGACCGTGACTGATTGAGAACTTCCTAAAACTAAAGTTGAAGCGAATATGAATAATTTGATCTATGATTAGGCATTGAATGCTCAAAACGTTCTCAAAAAAGAAAGAGTGAAGTTTTTCATGGAGTGTACATCCATAAACATTTTTATTGCAGTGCAGTGGACATCCATACTTCGATCTATTGATCAAGCATGTCCCTCACAAATAGAAGATAATTTTGATTGTCAGGATAAACGATGAGTGGATAATTCAATGTTGGTTAAACATATAGAAGAGTTTCATTACGGTAAGAGAATATATGTCTTACTAGTTTTAGGTAGGTTTGCAAATCTATTCATAACTTGTTTATGGAGAAACTTTATATGAAAATGAGAAATTTATTCATCCTTATTTCATGTGTACATCTTCTGAAGATGGACATTCACCTTTAATATAATAGGGAGTCAACTACTCAAATATTATACTTCGTATTTTTGGAGGAGTCAAAGTGTTTTTTTTTTACTTTTTATGTTTTTCTGGTAATGCAAAGATGGATTGATGAGTTTCATTTGAAATGATTCTTTTCTTATCGTTCATTAATATATTTCAGTTAAACAAATGTTTGCTCTAAATAAAATCATCCTGCTCTTCTGCACTTCCACTTCCTTGTCTGAGGTAACTTATTCTCTCCAAGAGCACTGAAATCACATTCCTAATTTGGGATGAATGAGTAATATCCATTATGGAGTGTCTTCAAGGGGAATAATTAAATCTTACACGCTTTCTCTTAATAACATAGTTGAGTCATTAGATCTTCAAGATCTCTCCGTCATAACTTAGTTGATTAATAAATCTCCTTTACAATTTCTGAAACTTATCTCTCATATGAAAGATTTTAGCATACTGTGATCATTCTGTTTGTTTACTTTCTTCCCAAAGGTAACATGAAGCTCCTACTACGTTGTTTCTAGAATGAAAAAACTGATTATGTACTATACATCACATTACACCTAAAACTCATAGAGAAATATACATTAAGAGCATCTATATGGCATGCTTGAAGATATTAAACAGTTAATACATATTTTGGGTGCTATATCTTATAATGGTTGACTATAACAATTTGTAGATACAATATTCTTTTATCTAACAAATGATGTATGCAAAATTGGCTGACGTGAAAAAAATAAACTCAATGTATTTTCATTTTGATAACATGTTGGTACTGTGCCTTTTGGTTATTTTCAACATTTAACAATTCACGATTTCTGATATCTCCACTTCACTGATGTGAAAGATGTTACCTTTACTACATTTATAGAAAGTGGTAATTTGAGATGAATAATACGTACTTTTTTGCAAGAGTATATGGTTATTTACCGACTAGCTAGATGTATTATAGTTTGGGACTTGTATTAGTTATAGAAGGTGTATGCAATTGTTGAACTATTATAACTTTATGTAATTATTACTAAAGTTGAAGCACTTCAAACACCTATTTATGTATGTTCGAAAAATGTTTTTTCCCTTCTTATTCTTACTTCTCTGTTTTTTTCTTTGTCAAGTTCACATATTTAATTGTCACAATCTGTCGGGTACTTTATTTTCAGCTCTTTTATTGTGCATTTTTTGTATTTTTGAGTAATTTATTGTAGAATTTTGTACTTTTATGCTCTTAATTTCTTCTTAGTATACTTTTTACACACATCCCTATCTGCTTATTTGTTAGACCAATTATATGTCAGGTAAAGTTTTTTAGCAATTAATTTTGTTGAACATGAATGTCTTCATTACAAGTATTTCTCAACAAATTTCTACATCATTCAACTAAATTTTTTTTTGTTTGTTTATCTCGGGGCATTCACTACTTTAAAATATAAAATGTTGGGCCTGTGCGTTGCACGGTCTATATCCCTCTAGTATATATATATATATATATATATATATATATATATATATATATATATATATATATATATATATATATGCAAGAAACCATATCAACTGCAAGGTGCTCTATACTATCACCAATTTTTTTTAGTTGAATCATGGGGGCTTATATTAATTGGAAAAGATAAATACAACAAACTCATTTGGGCCTATTACCCCTCTATACTACCATCAAGCCAAATATTTTGAATAGGACAGTACTAGAAGTGACAAACGAGCGAGTCGAGTCGAATATGAGTCGATCAAAAAATGAGTTAAATAAAAATGAATAAGTTATTCGACTTGACTCATATTTTAAATTGATAAAACGAATTTATCCAATGGATAATATGGATAACCATATTACCCATATTATATTAGAGATGTTAAATGCTTTAAAAAGAAAGAAATTTTTTTATCAATTAACTCCACATGTACCAGCCCCCCCCCCCCCCCCCCTCCCTAAACCTCCTCCCAAGAAAATGTGAAAAAAAAATCCACCCCCCCCCCCCATCCTAAAAAAATTAACATTTTTTTTAAAAAAATCAATACTTTTTTTTAAAAAAAATTACCACCCCACCCCACTGACCCCTACCACCCACCCACCCCACTTCCCCCCTACTAGCCCCGCACGCACACATCCAAAAAAAAAATCATTAATTTTTTTTTTAAAAAAATTCATTAAATTTTTTAAAAATAATTTCATTAAACTGTTTTTTAAAATTACCCCACACCCCTACCATCCTCCCCCCCCCATCCCAAAAAAATATTAACATTTTTTTTAATTTTTCATTAATATTTTTTATAATTTTTTTTAAAACTATCCCAAATTAAATGTAAAAAAATGTTACATGTTTTTTTTATAGTTTTATTTAAAAAGAAAAAAAACTTTCTTACAAACAAACCTTTAATCACACTTTTTTGTTTGCTTTTACCCATTTAATTATCCATTTTAAATGAATAATACGGGTATTACTCAATTTTTTACCCATTTTCAAATGAGTTAAATACCCAATTCATTTAATATGGGTAATATGAATGAATACCCATATTAGTTTACCCATTTTGCCGCGACAGTACTAAGACAACTCATTAACTACATACAACCTTTATCTGCAACCTCCATTTCCTCCTATAAAAGTTCATGTCCTCGATAACCTGAAAATGAATCATATTCTGTCTAATCACCTCTTTTCAATACATAGCCTACCTATGCCTCTCCTTGACCCCACTATATCCAACATGTCATGTGGAAAATATGATTTTGCAAAACTACAAAATTTGATCGTTAAAAAATAGAGTAAATTTTTAGTTTAGCAAACATAAAAATCATATTTATATGTTATAACTATAGTTTGTATAATTGCTCTCTATAACAAACATTATATTAGCTATGGATCATCAAATTTGTATAAATTGCTGGTAGTCTCTCATTTGTATAAATAACTGGCAACGCTCATTTCTATAAATCGCTGCATCCTCTTATTTGTATAAATCGCTGGCAGCTGCCTCTCAATTCAATTTTGTGTATTTGTATATCTGCATAAAATTGAATTTGTATACAATTGAATCGAAATAAAACATTTGTTATATCAAAATCTCTCCTTCTCTCGCTTTATACAACACAAATTATACATTGTGATTTGTGTAATATGTGTTTGTATAAAGCGAGATAGAGAGAAAAACAAAAAAAAACTGGGCATGAGAAGATCTGTATTTGTATAATTATAAGTGTATATGATGAAAATGTATGTATTTGTATTTGTATATACAATTTTCTCTCGCTTTATACAAACACAAAAGCATTTTATACATTTGTATTTGTATAAAGTGAGAGAGGAGAGGGAGAGACTGGCAGCGAGAAATGGACAATGGCGAGCGAGAAACTCAGGGAGAGAGGCGAATTACAACTGTTTGATACGGGTTACAATTAGATCAAACTGTGGTTATAACATTTAATTTAAATTAATAGTTTTCTATTTTATATAATTTTTCCTAAAAAATAATGACAAAAATCAGCCCTTTCTGTAACGACAATGATATGATTGAGCTCAACTAGTAACAAACGTCATAAATGAGTGTTTTCTGAAAGTTTGATAATGTAGTTGAGCTTCTCCCTACTTTTTATGTCTTTTTCTTTCCATTCTTTTTAGGAAAAAGCAGAATATATATATATACTATACATAATTGAAATATGATGTCAATCTAATGCATTCCTGCATTTATTTATTTTCTGGTTTTATTGAACAACTATAAGTTCTATTTTATTTGTAGTGTATACTCCAATATGTTGATATTGATCAAATATGTTAATCCTTCATTAGTTTTTACTTTCTCTTCAATTTTTGTGTAACTCACTGCACACTTCAATTAGGATTCTTAAAAATTCAGACCAATATACATTTTGGTAAATTCGTCATGTATGCGATAAAACTCGAATCTTTTTAAAAATTGGATTGATATTTTTAATAGTAGAAGCTTCATGAGTTTTTTTTTGTGAATTCATCCGTCCAGAAGGTGAACCTCAGACCTTTTCTGGAATTAGATTTAAATTTCTAGCAGATTTAAAGATATGAATATTTAAAGATTGGGTGTATGTGAATATTTGAAGATATGCATATTTAAAAAAATTGAAGGTATGAATATTTAAAGACTACATTAAATTTTGTATCAAAACCGTATTATATATAAACGACTGTTGTTATATAATTTGACTTCAATATTATATATGGTTATAAATTTGATTGTTGCTATTACAGAAAATATATCATACATTTCTAATAACATAAATTAATTTAAATAGTATTAGAATATTTAAAGTACATAATACAAGTAGACCACATTTTTAATACATATTACATACATCACATATTTTATCAGTGATCCTATCCAAAACAATTTCCAAGTCATATATTGTAATGACCATAAAGGTCATTTTTGGAATTTTCCAGAAAATAATCATTTTACTTCTCCTGATAGTTACATCAAGTCAATTTGATCAATTTTTGAGGTTAAATTTAAAATCGAATCGTAAAGTTGAAAATTTTGAGGTTAAATTTGAAATCAAATCGTAAAGTTAAATTTGAAATCGAATCGTAAAGTTGAAATTTTTGAAAGCTTTTAAGTTGAAATGGTTGACTTTAGTCAACATTTGGATTTTTGAGTCTCGAAATAGAATTCTGCCAGTTTCATCAGCTTTGAACACGATTTTTTTTGCATTAGTAAGACTATTGGCTCAAGTCATCAAATATTTTGATGATTTTTGGATGAGTTTTTTTTTTTTTTTTTTTTTTTTTTGTGTTTTGGAAGTTGAAAGCATGATATAGTTGACCAAAATGAACATTTGATGAAGCAAGCTCAAAATAGAATTTTGAAAATAACCATTAGCTCTGGAATATGATTTTTTTTATCTAGATGTACTTTTGGTTTGGGTGCCATGATTTTTGGTTTGGTATTGAGCTATTAGACGAGATGTGGAAAAGTTGAGGTTAAAGTTTGATTTAGTCAATGTTTGAGGTTAGAAAGGACATTTTCAAGTTTTGAAGATTTCATTAGCTCCAGATGGTGATATTTGGTTTAGATGAAGGTTTCGTTCAATTTCTGAAGCTTTTAGATGAGTATCATGTCCTTGATTTAAAATTTGGAGATTCTTAAGTTAAAGCTGACTTTAGCCTATGTCGGGTTGAGGTGACCTTTTTTGGATACTTTTATAATTTCATTGAGTCTGAAATATTATTTCTAAGCTAGTAACATATTTGGTTTGTGTTCAAAAGGTTTTGAATTAGCCTTGGGTGCTTTAGTGTTGTTTCAACAATTTATACTAACTAAAAGGTTCATTATTAGTTGTAAAGATAAAAAATTATTTCAAAACTTCCGAAAGTTTGAGCATGAATTATAGGACTGATCTGTACAGTTTGATGTATTTTTGATAATACGAGATTGAGCGTTTATCACAAAATATGAAATAAATATTTACCGAGTAGAAATGAAACTTGATCAAGCAAATGAGTATGAAATTGAGTTTCAATTGAACGAGTGAGTAGGTCCAAATCATTATTTAAGAATTTTTAAAAAAGAATTGGGTCATTTCACTATGGTGTGAGGAAGTTACAACTCCTTTAGTGGAAATTAAAGTTGATGGTTTCGGTTGCAAATACCATTGTTTAGGTATTTAAAATTTCAGACTGTGTTCATTTGGTATTTTGAGCATATTGAGAGTGCTAGAGCTCGAAGTGGAGTGATCCTTGCGACATTATAGGGGTTAGTATCCAATCCTCACTTCGACATTCCCTCATGATTTTTTTATATGATTTTCATTCCTTATCCGTGAATTTCTTGGGGGAATTTTAGGATTTTATTAATTTGAATTCAATTTTTAATTAAAAATGTATATTTAGGATTTCTTATATTATGGGTAAACTGATATATATATATATATATATATATATATATATATATAAGCTTGAGAATTTGGGATTTTCATAGTAAAATTAAAGTTTGATATATTGAGGATTTCAAGGTCGATTTTAACTCTGTTCTCGATGAAATTTAATTTCATATTTGAACTTTCCGAAATATGGGTAAGATACTTTCAAGGAATATTTTAAATTTGAGTCAGGGTTACGGACCCGAGTATTGAGGGTTTTTTCTCTTAAACTTGTGTTTTAAGTAAACTAGAGTTTGAGCACGATTTCAATTCATTTTTTGTTACGATTTCACTTGTGAGTTCTAAAATCTTTGGGTATGATGATTTTCTATAAGAATTCCAGATTAACGCTTAGCCCTCAAAAAATAATTTTTGGGTCGATTTGGACCCGGTTTCAAAATCCTCTTAATGAGTGTGTTGTTCATGATTTCTTGTTATGATTATTCATTTGATTAGATAATGTGAATTCGGAGACTCTTCATAAGAGGATGAATCAAGTGCCGAGTTGGTTCTAATTTCTTGTTGTAATGACCTAGTCGATTATTTTTGGAAATTATCATGAAATTACCATTCTAGCCCTTTCGATATTGATGTCAAGTCATATTTGACTGAGTTTTGAAAGTTGGTTTGGAACTTTGAGTAAAGAGTTAAGAATTTTGTAAGTTTTTATTTTGAAAGGCTAAAGTTGTTAAAAATGGGTTTCAATGTCTTTTTGAGGTTCGAGTGTCGAAATGGAATTACATCTATTCCACCAGTTCTACAATGTGAAAACAGTCTATAAAAGTTTTCAGTCTTAGATTCAGAGTCTTATTGAGGATTTGAGGTCCTAAGTTTGAAAGTTACGAAAATTTTACTTTGGGTTGACTTTGGTCAACACTTGGGGTTCGAACCTGCTATTAGCTACAGATTTTAGCTAGAGAAATCATTTTCCTAGCTAAGTAATATATTAGCTTTAGATTTAGCTAGAAACGTCTTGTTGTTGAAATAGCTAGACGTTTCAATTTAGTTTTTTTACTGTACATTTTTACTGTTCCATTAATCTGTTATTTTTCTGTCAATAACAGAGTTAACATTCTGTTAGTTAGTTATTAGAATGAGTTTGTTAGGAATTGTTAGAATCTACTAGATGGTTCTAGAATGACGTAAACATCAATAAATAGATGTTGTATATCATTGTAATCTATCTTTTTTTCTTCTTCTTCACTATCAATAAAAGCTTCATTTGTGCTCAACAATGGCAGAATGATCAGTTCATGATCAAGTTTTATTATGGTATCAGAGCAGGTTCATGATGACCTGTACATATTGAAGTTGTAGAATTGAGTTCAGAGTTTCAATTTCTTACACTTTCTAAATTAGATCGCAGATTTTTTTTCTTAGAAATGGCAGTTACAAGAATCGATCATAGTGATCCATTATACATAGGTCCATCAGATGTATCAGGAGATGCTTTAATTCCTATCAAGCTAATTGGATCTGAAAATTATGGAATTTGGAGTCGATCAATGAGAATCGCATTGTTAGGGAAAAGGAAGTATGTTTTTGTAACTGGAGCCTGTAGTAAGTCATTGTACAAAGAAGAACTGCATGAACAATGGGAGACGTGCAACACAATAGTACTGTCATGACTGATGAGTTCTGTTAATTAAGAACTTCTAAGCGGGATTGTGTATGCAATAAGTGCTTTTGATGTGTGGGGAGATCTAAGAGAACGATTTGACAAAATGAATTGGATGAGACTATATCAACTGCATAGAGAGATCAATGCGCTTACACAAGGAACTTATTCAGTGTCTGCTAACTTCACAAAGTTGAAAAATCTGTGGAATGAGTATTATGCTGTTATTCCAGCCCCAACTTGTATATGTCCAAAGTCGAAAGATTATGCAGACCATTTATACCAGCTGAGATTGATCCAATTTTTGAGTGGTCTTAATGATTCATATGAGCAGACTCGAAGGCAGATATTGTTGAAAGGAATTACACCTACTATTAATCAAGCATATGTCATGATAGTGGAAGATGAGATTCAACATTTAACATATGTGGCTGTTACGCAAGAGAAATCTAATCCAATTGCAATGCAGGTGAATAGGACCTTGGACAACAATCATATCAAGGCTATAAAGGAAAGAAGTGTGATTATTGCCATTATACTGAGCACACTAGAGAAAATTGCTATAAGTTGATAGGATATCCTACAGATTGGAAGCACAGAAAAAAAGAAAACTACAACAATGGAAACTCAAAAGGAGGTTGTCAACAACCAGGATATAAGACACAAGGATATGGAAAGTCTTATAGGTCTGGATATTAGTGTGGAGGTCAAATGAGCACCAATTCTATTGGAAGCAGTCTTAGTGGGGACCAAAATGCTTCAACCAGTTATGAAGGAAATAAAGAGATCAACAATGTTGTGTTGGGCAAGGGACAAACCTTTACTGATGGGGAGTACAAACAAATCATGGAACTTTTACAGAGAGATGAGATGAAACATCTCAATCTATCAGGTACGACCACTTGTTTATTATCTCATGTTGCTTCACAAGAATGGATAATAGATTCGGGTGCTACTCACCATATTACATCAGCTAAGGAAATTTTTTCAAGAAATCATGATGTAGTCAAGTCAAATAGTGATAAGGTGAATCTTCCTACTGGTGCAAAGGCTGATGTATCACACATTGGAGAAGCCGTAGTTTTTAAAGATGAAGTTGTGCAGGATGTATTACTTGTGCCTGATTTCAAATGCAATTTGTTATCAGTATCCAAGATCACTAAACAACTTTCTTGTTTTGTCTCCTTATATCCCGATTTTTGTGTGTTTCAGGACCTTCACAGTGGCAAGGTGAAGGGGATTGGTAAAGAAAAAAGAGGTTTATACTGTTTCAAATATGAAGCTGGAATGAAGACAGTACCTAAGATTTAGAATCACCAAAACATAATTGCAGGAGCAACTATGCAGGATACAAACTTATGGCACAAAAGGCTTGGACATCCTTCAATCCAAACTTTGAAGTCAGTAGATTTTTTACAGTACAATAAAGACATGGATGCAATTAATACTTGTCATGTCTGTCGTTTAGCCAAGCAAACTAGACTATCTTTTCCTGTTAGTGAAACTAGAGCAAACAAGTGTTTTGATTTTGTACACTTAGATCTTTGGGGGCCATATAAAATTCCTACATTTGATAAGGAACATTATTTTCTTACAATTGTAGATGATTGCAGCAAATATACTTGGATTCATTTGTTACAACTAAAGTCTGAAACTATTGTAGCACTTAAATTTTTTTTGCAATGATCAAGACACAGTTTGATGTTCCCACAAAAGTCATAAGATTAGACAATGGCACTGAATTCTTTAATTCACAATGCAAGGAGTTGTTTCTATCCTTGGGTATTATACATCAGAGTAGTTGTCCTCACACACCTCAGCGAAATGGTGTTGTGGAAAGGAAACATAGACAGATCCTAAACGTAGCTAGAGCTATTCGATTCCAATCTCACATGCCTATTAGATTTTGGGGCTTGAGTGTGCAGACTGCAGTATATCTAATGAATAGACTGCCTTCATCATCTATTAGAGGCAAATGTACATATGAATTGATGTTCTCCAAAGTTCCTTCCCTTTCACACTTGAGAGTAATTGATTGCTTATGTCATGCTACAACTATGCCAGAAGGAGATAAGTTTTTAGAAAGGGACAGACAATCCATCCTTATGGGCTATGGTACCACCCAAAAAGGATATTTGTTATTAGATTGTAATACCAATCAGTTTTTTGTTAGCAGAGATGTTAAATTTCAAGAACATGTATTCCCATTTGCAAACCAGAAATCCCAAAAATGCCCTGCACAAACTCCATATGTAGAGATCACTGAGGATACATTTTCAGATGATTAGTCAAGACACATCAGTTTTGGTTGAGAATGTTGATATTCCATCTGCAGCTGATTTATTATGTGAGACACCACCATTACAGACTTCACTCCCTGTAAGAAGATCATCAAGAGTATCTAAGCAACCTATTTGGATGAAGGATTATGCAGCCCCACAGCAGGGGAAAGGGACAAGATACCCAATTGCTAACTATTTGTCATATAGTAGTACAACTTCTACATATCAGTTCTACCTCACTAATTTCTCTGCGCTGGTGGAACCACATACTTTTGTTCAAGCTGCTAAAGATGAGAAGTGGTGTAAGGCCATGAAGCTAGAAATTCAAGCACTTGAAGATAACAACACTTGGAAGGTAGTTGACTTACCTCCAGGAAAGCGTGCAATTGGTTCAAAATGGGTGTATAAGATTAATTACAAAGCTAATGGGGAAGTGGAAAGGTTTAAGACAAGATTAGTTGCAAAAGGGTACAACCAACAAGAAGGGTTAGATTACCATGACACATTTTCACCTGTTGCAAAAATGGTGACTGTTAGATGTGTTATTGCTCTGGCAGTCTCAAAAGGTTGGTGTTTGTATCAAATGGATGTGTATAATGCTTTTTTACAAGGGAACTTGAAGAAGAAGTGTATATGGAAATGCCTCAAGGTTTCAGACATGAAGGACAACACAAAGTCTGTAAGCTACTCAAGTCATTGTATGGCCTTGAACAAGCATCTAGACAATGGAACATTAAACTTACCTCAGACCTATTGATTGTAGGATTTGTCCAGAGTACTTATGATTATTCATTGTTCACTCTGAAGAGGACAGAAGGAATGGTTGTGATTTTGGTGTATGTTGATGATTTACTTATCACTGGGGATAATGAGTCAATTATCAGAGAGGCAAAACAAGTTTTACAGCAACAATTTAAGCTCAAGGATTTAGGAGAGCTTAAATACTTCTTGGGCATTGAAGTTTTGAGATCTGCAAAAGGAGTAATCTTAAATCAAATAAAATATATTCTTGAGCTCATTTCTGAAACAGGACTTACTAATGCAAAACCAGCTTCCACACCTTTAGAGCTTGGCACCAAACTAACTTCAGTAGAATATGACAAAGTAAATGGGATCACTGGAGATGTTGTCTTGAAGGACATTACTTCCTATCAAAGATTAATTGGGAAGCTACTATATGCAACAATCAATAAACCTGATATTAGTTATGCTGTGCAGACATTAAAACAATTTATGCAATTACCAAAGAGGTCACATTTCGAGGCTGTGAACAAGGTGGTTAGATACTTGAAAGGCACTGTAGGTCAAGGAATTTGGCTGAAGGCTCAGGTTGCTACAGAATTAGTTTGTTGGTGTGATTCTGATTGGGTTGCATGCCTAAACACAAGTAGATCTGTTACAGGATATGTGGTCAAATTTGGTGAATCCCTGGTATCTTGGAAGTCAAAGAAACAATACACTATTTCCAGAGTTCAGCTGAGGCAGAATATAGGAGCATGGCCTCAGCTGTATCAAAAAGTACTTGGCTAGCAGGTCTGTTTGCAGAATTAAATGTTCCTATTTGTAAACAATCACAGTATTGAGTGATAGCAAGTCTGCTATTCAATTAGCAGCAAATCCTATATTTCATGAGAGAACTAAACACATAGAGATTGATTGTCATTTTATAAGGGACAAAGTGAAGACTGGTGAAGTCAAAACCATGTATGTGCCTACTCAAAATCAGGTTGCAGATATACTAACTAAAGGTTTGGGGCAGAATCAACACTTGCATTTGTTAGACAAGCTGGTGTACTTAATATCCTGCATCCTCCAGCTTGAGGGGTAATATTGAAATAGCTAGACGTTTCAATTTAATTTTTTTACTATACATTTTTACTGTTCCATTAGTCTATTATTTTTCTGTCAATAACAGAGTTAACATTCTGTTAGTTAGCATTAGAATGAGTTTGTTAGAAATTGTCAGAATCTACTAGATGGTTCTAGAATGATGTAAACAACTATAAATAGATGTTGTATATTATTGTAATCTAGCTTTTTTTCTCTTCTTCTTCTTCTTCTTCACTATCAATAAAAGCTTCATTTGTGCTCAACAATGGCAGAATGATCAGTTCATGATCGAGTTTTATTACTTGTTTCCTTGTAAATTTTTTAGTCTAGAAATTTAGTCAAATAATATCTAGGAATTAGCTAGGAACAATCCCTAGCTAAAACATAGATTGGAACCTTTCCAAGAAAAATCTCTAGGGCATTATCCCATTTGTCGATCTGTTTTTCTATTTTCGGTGCCTCTAATACAACTACTAGTCGTTCATCAATTATGTTCGGTGAGTTATAGGTTAAAGGAATACCCATGGTGGAAGTACGGTTCAACGTCAACATGTTTTCCCTAGCTTTCTTTCCATATGTATATTTTTTATTGAAGTCATTGAATTTTTGTTTCTGCATGACTCTTATTCCACCTTAAGGTTTCCGTACGGAAACATATATAGTTTCAATAGAGCATTTAGGAAATATGTTCTTGTATATATATATATATATATATATAACTTTTTTTTTTCATTATATACTTCATCAATTAGAATATTTTATTTTTTCAACTAGAGAAGTTTATTTCTTGTTGTCCATTTAATCTATTACAGATTTAGTTTTAGCACTTTCGTAGCACCTTTTAGTATTTGATAGCTTTGATATTCTATGTAATATTGCGGTTCGTGTTGTTGAGGCTTGGAATAGGCGGAGTCAGTATTAGAAGTTTGGGAGTTCTAAATTTTCTTTTCCTTCCTTATCATTGAGCTCTCAATCAGTTTTGTTAGGGGTTCACAAGTCATTACTTAATTTTCTAGTACAAATATAGAGTCTACAGAAAAGCTATTGGGTTCATCCGAACCCATGAAACTCCACCTAGCTCAGGCCCTGGCTTGGATGCTTGGTTTCACTCTTCAACAACCAGAAGATGGATCTGGTTCTACCCCAAACACACCTTAGATAATTTATGTTACTGATTTTTATGTTTTAATATATGTTATAATAAGTAAAGATGTACTTCACTATTCAAGGATTGACTGTATTTTGATTATGCTTATTTTGAAAATTTGATTAGATTTAACTATGTTTTCATCTTGTGTCAAAATATAAAAGAATATATTTGTATTCCGTCATATAATTTCTTACTAGATTTATCTAGAAACAAATCCTACCTATTTTTAGCTAGTCATTCATCGAAGAAAATATTTCAAGCAAAACATGAAAAATGGCTAGAGAATTTGTAAGTTTAGCTTCCGATGGTCTTCTAAGGTCTTTTTCCTAACTAAATTAACAGTAGCTAAGGATTTTATTAATTTAGCTAGGATTTATGTCTATAGCTAAACGCCTCCTCTCTTGTAGTGAATGCTTGGATTGGAATTTTATGAGTTCCGTTGGATTTAGGGATGGTTTTATGCCTAAGTGAGGTCTTGGTTGAATTTTCAGAGCTCTCGATCTCGATTTAGCATTTATTAGGCGTTATGTTAGTTTCTTGTGACTTTCACGAATATCGGGTCAAGAAGACCTCAAATTCGTGTTACGACTCCATTGCGTTCGGAACAACAGTGTTGTCAATTTGCATATATGATTTGTGTATATGGATTTTTAATGAATTTCGAGGGTACATTCGATGATTTGAAAGTTGACTATTTTTCTAGTGTCTGGTAACCTTGCGATAGCAAATCATCTCAGCTTTCACAAGGGTCATGTTTGTGAAGGTAGATTTGCTTTCGTGAAAGGTCAAGTGATCAGACCTTCACGAAAGCAAAAACCTGTTCACAATCGCAATCTTCACATTAGCGAAGGCTGAGGATTTTATTTTGCAATATTTGAGAGGGGTTTAGACCAGCAAATTCGTGGTTAAACGCCATTTTCCATTTTTGAGCTTTTTAAAACCCTTGGAGACGATTTTCAAGGGATTTCTTGTGCAATATCATTTGGGTAAGCTTTTGTGACCCTAAAATTTCATTTCCCTTTGATTATTTATAGTTTTTAACATCAAAACATGGAATTTCTAGTGACAAACGACAAGTTTTTTCAAGAACTTGAGGTCTAAACAATATAGTGATTGTGAACTGATTTTAACTATTTTTTGAAATGATTTTCACCAGTAAGTTCTAAATGCCTCGAGTAACGTTTTCAAGTAAAGATTTTCGGATTCAAACCACATTTTGAAATTGATTTTTTGAGTTGACTGACCCATTTGTCAAAGTTTATGATATGAGTGTTGTTATTTCTGAAATCTTATTGTGATTAGTTGATTGAAACAGATTGTGTGTCTTTGAGCGTTTTTTGGAAAGGAAAGACTCAACTCTTGGATTGACTATGTGTTTGAATTAACGCAGGTGATCTTCTAAACCTTGTAAATCTAGTAAAATCGTGTATTTTCCTTCATTGTTTGTGTAGGAAAGTAGTGTGAATGAGGTGGTTAGTTCATTGTTACACTTGTTTAATCTTAACGAATTAAAAGAGAACTAGTGAAAAGGCAACGTATTGATCCTAATGCTTTGTGAATTGCCTTGTTGTGGAACCTATTTGGTTGATTGATGAAATGGTTTAATAGCATAAATGTAAACATGAATTGCTTGAGTTGTTGTATCTTCCTTAAGAATTTTTTTCTGAAAAAAACTTTAGGAGGACCTCTGTAAATAATTGGGGAGCATTACGTATAGTCACACTATTTTAAGGCATATCTTTACATTTACTAGCCAACTTTTAGGAACTAAACGCCTCTCTTGTTTTTTCGTGTGTATTATCTGATGGATTTGGCGCCATGGGGCACCCATTTTTTTTCTAAAAAGGTTTTATGAGGATTTTCATAATGAGTTTGGGGAGCATTACATAGAGTCCCCAATTTCGAGGCATACTTTAGTATCTACGAACCAACTTTTAGAAAATACGCGACTTTTAGTTTTTCATATGTATTAGCCCATGAATTTGGAACCTCATTGCACCCGAATTTTTTTCTCAAAAAACTTTATGAGGACCTCTGAGATGAGTTGGGGAAGCATTATGTATAGTCCCACAATTTTAAGACATATTTTTGCATTATCAGGGGCGGCTCAACGTAATTGGGAGCCTAAAGTGAAATTTCAATTCACAGCCTAAAATATAAATAATTTTTATATACGTATTTACTCAAAATTTATTTTTCTTACAATATTTAGATGAAAACTATAGGTGTATAATATTGTTTTTTCAGTTATTGATTTTAGACAAGATTTTATCAATTCAACATTAAAAAAACTTCATTTTAGTGAGACAATTATTATATGTATTGTTAAATAATGCTATGAGAACAAATATTAAATAAAGATAAGAATTAGAATCATAGAATTCGACTCAAGAAGTTGATGACTTGATATACCTCATTTTAATATATTTATAGTAATGCTTGAAACTAAAATTTAGAAAGAAATAATTTTTTTTTTGTAATTTTTCACTTTTTACAACACTTTTGTCAATAATTTTTATTTTTACAAAGTACAAAAGACGTTAAAGAGGATAAAATAACATATTTCAAAAAATTATACTTTTAATCATAAATAACCAATTTTTTCTATAATTTTTTAACACATAATTTATTCTTGGCCCCCCCGAAATTTGGGGGCCTAAGGCAAAGGACTTATTCTCAATACCATTATGAGTCAACTTTTAGGAATTACGCGAAATATTACCTAAATTAAAAAAAAATCACATGAAACAGACATTCAAGGCCAATGTTATGATCATTTCAAATTTGTCATTTTACGAATAGTTTTTCTAATTTCACTCCTTAATCAAGTTATTCTTTTTGTCTTGCTGACTTTTTGTTTCTATACAAGAATAGTTACATCGTAATTTTTTTTTCAATAATTTTTTATTTTAAATAATTGTTAAAGTGAGGCCAGTAAATCTAGTTTATTAAAATTATTGAAAATCGCGTAAATGTATTAATAGTGATATGATATATTTAGATATTTTTATGAAAATAATTATAAATATAACTTATGCAATGGATTTGACGCCCTGGGGCACCCCGCCAATGCGGACCAACGGGTCCTTGATGTTCTCGAACGCGACAACTGTTTTGTGAACGCGAGAACTAACATGTCAGTCCTCCACGAACGTGGGGGTTGTCACGAAAACGCAGAGACCATGGGTCAAGGCCTTCCGTGGACCTAGTCCAGTTCTGCCGAAGCGGGGGATACCAGACAAGCAAAATCACTAAATTTTGTAAGTCTCGGAATGGACCCTCGGGATTCATCGAAAACCCTGTACACACAAAAAGTATATTCAAATTCACTAAAATCAATGTTCCAGACTCAATAGAGCAGTTGAAACACGAATATGAGATCTCGTTGATCCAAAACTCGTGGAAGTCACAAGAAATGAACTTAACGCCTTAAAAGGCTTTCTTAATCTCGAAACCTCTGAAAAATCAACCAAGACCTTACATAGGCCTAAAACATCTCCCAAATCCAACGAAACTCTCAATTCCATCTAAGATCCAAAACCTCGAATGTTGACCAAAGTCAACCCAAAGGCTAAATTTTCATAATTACACAACTTTTATGACCTCAAATCCTCTAAAGACTCCATATATGAAATTAACAAATCTCACAAAGCATACTTCACATTACGGAACTGATTGAATCATCAGAATTCCATTTCGACACTTGAAACTCCAAAAGACACCGATTTTTTTTAAACAACAAAATTAGTCTTTTAAATCAAATATTACCAAATTCTCAACTTTAAACTCAACTTTTGAAGCTAGATTTTTCAAAACTCAAACACAAAATACTCGGGGTCGATAACGGGAGGTGAAAAATAGTACATTCACGAAACATTCCAAAAATGGCCGACCAAGTCATTACAAAAGTTGAGGGGCATATTAGATCCTTTTCCCTTTATTTTTTAAATGCATTCTTTTCCTTATAACATTTTTTATTGCAACATGTTTATCCTATATCAATTCGAAAATATTGAGAAATACGATTATTTCTACTTTATTAGATTTTTTTTCATTTTATCGAAATGAAATTAGTAATGGGGTTACTAATCTATATTATTAGCAAAAATATACATGTTGTTATTCTATTTTAATTGATAAATGAGATTAGAAATTAAAAAAAAGTTTTTCTAATTATATATTAGTTAAATTGATTTTAAAAGAAAATAAAAAAATAAGAATTTTTTGAAAGTAATATTTTTATCAGAAATAAAATATGTTAAAAAAGAAAAGAAATAATACATTTATTACGAAAAGACATTTTGACACATAAAGTCAATAGGGACATTTTTAAACCAAACCACGGTAGGGGCATTATTTGACCAAATTATTGATAGTAAGAACATCTTTAGACCAAAATATTAACTTAATTATGACTAACCAATTTTATTAAATATTCCTCATTTATAGTCGTACTTAATTAAATGCAAAAATTGTTAGAAATTGGATCAAATTAACTCTTTCCTACAAAAATTGTCAAAATCAAGTAATTATCAGTTACTTTATATTTATGTTATTTAGCTAAAATAAAATTGCAGATAATTGTAACAATAGTGTTATTTACTACTTTGTATCTATGATTTTGCTATATAAAGGTGTTTCTTTTCCACCTTTTACACAAAACTCTTCAAAATCATATATCCTTACATCCTTGATTTTACTATTTTCGTTGTTGGAATAGAAGTCGCAACTTACAAATAGCATTAAATGAGTAGTAGCAACACAAAACGTTTGTTTCCGAGGAAATCATAATCAAAATACTGAATGGCCTGCCTTTGAAATCGCTAGCAAGGTGTACTTGCGTGTCAAAAGAACTGGCAAAATTACATTGCTGAAATTTATCGTTCTCGTCTCCAATGGCCCAAACCCTTCCTAATTGGTTTCTTTTGTGTAGAGAAACGTTTGCAAAGTCGTTTCTTTTTCTCATCCAAAGAATCACCACTAGTTAATTGGTATTAGTTTGGATGAGGCTGTCGATTTTATCGGTGAAGGAGTGTACATTGTTGCATAGTCTAATGGTTTTCTCCTCTGCAATAAGCTTAGAAGTAGACAAAGGGTTTATTATGTCTATAATCCTTCCACAAGGCAGCGCTTTGATCTCCCAAGAACTCGAATCTCTATGAAGGATCCATATGTTGGATTTATAGTAAAGGAGACCGATGAGTTTGTCTCATTTACTATAGTTCATTATGAAGTAACTTCTCCAGTAAGTAGGATTAAGTTCTGGTTCCAGTATAGTTTAACAATTGAAAGTTACTCTTTAGAGACTAAAGAGTGGACTGCTAATTCGGTAATTGAGGATGAACCTTTTCCATTTTACCCTTCTAGGAATGAGATTTCGTTATCCTCGGCCGGTGCATTAGATAAAGTATTCTTTTGGATAGATAATTATGGACTATGGATGACTGTTTATGATAGTGTAAAAGAGGATTTTTGGGCTTTGGGATTGCCTGAACGGAGGACGGTGATCTATCCTGGTTAATGTTTCCTAGGATTATCAGGCGGGGAAATCTGTTTAGCATCAACTGGTTGGACAACCATCACTTGTTGGCAACTCAACAATTTTCCTAGTCGAGATGCAGTATGGGTTAGGAAGTATGTTGTAAATGTTGCATATGTAGTTGAGAAATGTGAACAAGCTTTTGGACTCGGAGGAGGTAGTTCTCTTGATAGTGAGCTTTGGAACATGTTTTTCATCCGGTTTGCCCTATCAAGAGAACTACCTCCTCCGAGTCCAAAATCCTGTTCACATTTCTGAACTACAGATGCAACATTTACAGCATACTTCCTAACCCATACTGCATCTCGACTAGGAAAATTGTTGAGTTGCCAACAAGTGATGGTTTTCAAGCAGTCGATGCTAAACATATTTCCCCGCCTGGTAATCCAAGGGCCAAAATAACCAGGATAGATCACCGTCCTCCGTTCAGGCGAATCCAAAGCCCAAAAATCCTTTGTTACACTATCATAAACAGTCATCCATTGTACATAATTATCTAGACAAAAGAATACTCCATCTAATACACCGGCCGAGGATGACGAAATCTCATCCCTAGAAGAGTACAATGGAAAAGGTACATCCTCAATTAGCGATTTAGCAGTCCACTCTAAGTCTCTGAAGAGTAACTTTAAATTGTTAAACTATACTGGAACCAGAACTGAATCCTACTTACTGGAGAAGTTACTTCATAACGAACTATAGTAAATGAGACAGACTCATCGATCTCCTTTACTATAAATCCAACATATGGATCCTTCACAGAGATTTAAGTTCTTGGGAGATCAAAACGCTGCCTTGTGGCAGGATTATAGACATAATAAACCCTTTGTCTACTTCTGAGCTTATTGCAGAGGAGAAAACCATTAGAAGAGGCAACAATGTAAACTCTTTCACCGATAAAATCGACAGACTGATCCAAACTATTACCAATTAAAAGTGGTGATTCCTTGGATGAGAAAAAGAAACGACTTTGCAAACGTTTCTCTATGCAAAAGAAACCAAATAGGTAGGGTTTGGGTCATTGGAGAAGAGAACGATAAATTTCAGCAATGTAGTTTTGCCAGTTCTTTGATATGCAAGTACACCTTGCTAGCGATATCAAAGGAAGACCCTTCAGTATTTTGATTATGATTTCCTCGGAAACAAACTTTTTGTGTTGCCTACTACTCATTCTAATATTACTTGCAAATTGCGACTTCTATTCCAACAACGAAGATAGTCAAATCAAGGATCTAAGGATAGATGATTGTTAAGAGTTTTGTGTAAAAGGTGGAAATGAAACACATTTATATAGCACAATCATGAAAACAAAGTATTAAATTACACTATTGTTACAATTATCTGCAATTTTGTTATAGCTAAATAACATAAATATAAAGTAACAGAGGAGGCTCCTCTCCAGTTTCCCCAGTGTTACCCTATACAGTGACACATGTACATTTAATTTTTAATGGATCAAATTAATTTTACTGACCAAATATTAAACTGTTATTACTAATTCTCTTTCTCTCTACTCTCACATCTCCTAGTCAGCTTAATTCTGCAACAAACATTTTCTCCATTAGAAACAAATTTGCTTTGTTAGCAAAAAGATGAAGATTTCTAATAACAAAATAGCTTTTTCTTCCCATTATTTTCACACCATAATAAAATAAGACAAAATTCAAAGAATTTATTTGGGGTTTAAAATTTAAAGTCCAACCAAATGAGACTAAAAGGTGATCGACAAAATTCTATGGTCTCTTTGTTACATCAATTTTTTCAATTGGAGTATCTACAAAGCCAACAAAAGAACCTGGGGAAGGCGTGTCAAATGGATGGAAAATATTTTCATATACCTATTTTTTTCTTGTGAAATGCTCCATTGGATTTTTTTGGGTTTCTTCTTGTCTTGTGGTATTTATAACTCTAATCTTTAATTGGGGCTAGTCACTCTATTTCAGTCTTACTCTTCTGAGACTCCCTATTTGTTCATATGTAAATGGACAATCAGATTCAACATTATCGATGTAATTTTAATTTTCAGTTGTTTGATTTACACGAATGATATTTGATGCTATGCTATTCAAGAAGTTTTCGAAGGAAAAGAAGTGTTTCGATGTTTACACGAATGATATTTGATTGCTATGCTATTCAAGAAGTTTTCGAAGGAAAAGAAGTGTTTCGATGTTGATTAAGAAAGGAATGGAAGGTGAGAAAGTTATTAATAACCATGGTTAATGGTATTTGTTCAAGATATGAGAAAATGCACAAGTAGTCCCCATAGACTATGAACTGTAACATCTTGCAACTAGAAAGACCTAGAAAGGAGTTTAAAATCTGGAAATACTTATTTTTGAAAAGTATAAGCAAATCTGGAAATTTTTAATCAAGTTAAAAGTGAGTTTTTTTGTCGACTTCAAACGGACATAACTCATAGTTCAGGATGAGTTAGGTGTATTTTCAGATATGATTGGAAATTCCTTGGAATGATCTTTCCAACGCCGCCAAGTTTGCGCGATTCCAAGTTCGTATGAGTTAGTTATGCCTTTTGGAGTTGGGATGTTGGATTAAGGAAAGTCCAATCCAGATTTGGGAAGGGCAAAATTGTCTTTTCTTACCTAATTATATTAATTTGTTTTTAGGTATTAATTGCGGTAAAACAAAACTTTGTTGAGTTTAAAAAATTAGAATTCACGCTAAGGCTTGGAAAAGAGTGAAAAGAAGAGAAAAGAGGAGAAATCTAGAAAGTTCCAAGAACATTCAAGCTTTCCGTGTGAAATTCGTCGTGGGTAATCGCTAAAAAGGTATGTCAGATCACATAGCTTTGGGTTAGTTCACCCACCACTAACCATGTTCAATTTAGCAAATTTAAGTTTTGTATGTTAAGAAATTGAGTTATTGAAGAACATTGTTGAAAGTTTCTTTGAGTTCTTGATGGTTGTCTTGTTAAACTTTTTTGATGGTTTGATTCATGTTTCTGAGTGTAATTTCGGGTTGAATATGTTGTATATTGATGGTGCTAATGATCCTAAGTGTTTGAGGAAAGAACCATTGAAGTTTAGAGGGTTAAGAAACGAGCAAGAAAAGTCGAGGTTTACTTGGGGAAAGGGGTGGGGCGTCGCGCCAGCCAGCGCCCCCCAAAGCAACCTCTGTCCGTAGGGCTCTGGGGATACACGCCTGCCAGAGTGCCCCAACCAGCCCTATGAAGTTTAAGGGCTGGCGCCCCGCGCCTCTAAGAGCGACAGGGAACGCCCCAGGCTTCGCCCTAATTCCCATCTAAGGTTGAATAAGATTACATTAGTCTCGCAAAATTCGTTCTCGAATGATTCATCGATGGAATTAGGCCTAGTTGTCACACACACACACACACACACACACACACACACACACACACACAAACACGCACACACGCGCACACACACACACGTGTCTTATTGCTTTATGTTGAGTTGAGTTATTCATTGAGTTGAGAAGAGTCAAGGTAAGTGTTCCCATCATATTCTTTTCAACATTAAGTTGTGTTAGCATTCCAACTCGCATACTCGTACATTCAATGTACTGGTTCCAGTTGGCCTGCATCATTTTATGATGCAGACACATGTAACTAGGATCGGCATTTTGGTGCATCATTGATCTAGTGAGCGGTTTAGAGTCTGTTGGTGAATCTCATTGCATTCTGGAGGATCCATTTCATTGTTTTCCTTGTTTAGACCATTAGGATGTTGTGAGGTTTGTCCCAACATCCATCTAAGTTGTTTTTAGAGGCTTCGTAGACAGTCAAATGATAGTCTTTTAAGTCTTATGATTATCACTTATTATGTAAAAAGACTGGAGTTGCCATTTTGAGCTAAGTTGAATGTCTAGTTTTAAAACGTTCTAAGTTATCCTTTAAACAGTTGAATAAGTGCATTTTAATCCTTGTATTAATACTTTAAGTCTTCAGCTGAGTAAGTAAGTCAGGCCAAGGGTCCGCTCGGGGCTAGTAATGGTCTTCGATTTCCAATCCCGCCCAGGGTGTAGGCTCGGGGCGTGACATGCCGGCAATCCAAAGACACACCTTAACTGAACTAAGGTCCTATTTTTTTTTATTTGTACACCTTATGTCTTACGTGACACACTTCATGACTCCACGCAATTGATACGCGTGGGAGATATTTGGATGCCTCGTAAGCCAAAAAGGTGCACAAAAATTACAAAAAAAAAAAAAGTTCAGGGGTGTAACAAGACCTTAATTTAGTTAAGGTGTGTCTCTGGGATTTCGATCATAACCTAGGGGGATACTTGTGCATTTTACCGTCAAGAAATTAATATGGTCCATTAAAAAATCAAATTGACACCTGTCAATTAGATAAGGATAGCATTGTGGGAAACTGGAGAGATCAACATTGTACAAGAGCCTCGTCCGTAAGTACTGATAATTAGTTGAATTTGACAATTTTTGTATGAATGAGTTAATGTGATACAATCTCTAACGATTTCTGTATTTAATAAAATAAGACTATAAATGAGAAATATTTAATAAATTGTATGAATGAGTTAATGTGATACAATCTCTAACAATTTCTGTATTTAATAAAATACGACTATAAATGAGAAATATTTAATGAAATCATTTAGTCATACGTTACTACTTTGGTCTAAAGTTGTTCTTACTGTCAATAATTTGGTCTAATAATGCCTCTAACGTAATTTTGTTATGAAATGTCCCTATTATTACTTTATGTGTCAAAATGCCCTTTTCATAATAAATATATTATTTCTTTTATTTTTGAACATATTTTATTTATGACAAAAATTTATTTCCTTTTAAAATCACTTTAACTAACAAATAAGTAGAAAATAACATTTTTTTCTTTTTAATCTCATTTATCAATTAAAATAGAATAAGAACATGTACATTTTAGCTAATAATATAGATCAGTGATGTCACACCCTCAACCTATACCCCGGACGTGGCCGACACTCATGAACCATTGCTGGTCCCCAAATGAACCCTTAACCTGACTCGTTACTCAACGGAAGACTTATTCACGTGAAATAGGAACGTCAAATGTAACTCGACTCATAAAGATATCATTAATGAAAACAGTTTAACTCAGTATATTCTGAAACACTCAATAATATAACTATTCAACTCTAATTCATGATAGGCCCACCAACTTCCTGGCAAAATGCCTACGGTTAAAAACCACCGACATGTCAAGATCCAAATTCGAATTGGTTCCTGGTCCTGGTTAGTGGGCATATTACATTGAAATTGTTAGTGACTTACCAATCAATGCTCATAGGCATTATTGCCCATTATCTTGTTGGTTATAGAAACGTTCTTGTGAACGTTGGAAAACTTGGGCAGCATGTTCATCAGCCATTGATGACATTAGTTACCCCTCTCATTATCTTATTCTTTACTCCTCCATTATTCTTTGTAACCTATGTAACATATGTAATCTCTAGGTCATTTATCTTCAATTTATCTTCCTATTCATTACTAGGAAGACTTCTTGTAGTATAAATAGTGGTGGTCTTCATTTGGTTTGGAACACACAATACACAAGAGAAAACATAGAGTGAAAGAGTTAGTCATAATAAAAGAGAGTTCTTATTAGTTGAAGGGATTGTTCTTTTTGTGGAGCTTTGGACTCAACTCTTGTCTAGAGTTGTTGGGTTATACTTTGTGAAGACTATTGTATCCTGGAGGGGACAAGTCAAAGAGGATTACTGCTGGACTGGTGAAAACATTTGCTGCAGTGGGCTTGAATCTCCTTAAAGAGAGCGAGATATCCGCAGCCTCGAAGAGATTTATTTTCTTCATTTTCATTTTCATTTGTAATCTTGTATTTTTTGTCATCTTGTAAGTTTTCACTAACAATTTTAAGGAGATTCATCTTGGCTACAATTGAAAAAATCACGTATATCAAAATGGGAGATCTTAACAAGCCATTTAGATTCAATGGTAATCATTTTAAGAGATAGAAGGGTAAAGTACTTTTCTAGTTAAGTCTTCTAAATGTTTCTTATGTGTTAACTAAGAAAAATCCTAATAAAGAAGACATCACCTCCATGATTGTTGGAGAGCATAGGTTCGAAGAGGTTAAAATTAAAGATAACCTTATTCTTTGTGGCATAATAGATAAAATTTCACCTTCTTGGAAGGAATTTCAAAAAACTATGCGCAAGGAAACTTCTCTTGAAACCTTGATAATGAAAATCCGCATGGAAGAAGAAGCAAAGGGTCAAGATGCACTTTTACAAACATAAGAGAACAACATCACAACGAAGGTAAATTTAATTACTTCAAATAATGCTACTTCTGAAACTCATAAAAATACTTCTTTAAAGCCTAAGAAGAAAAAAATTCAAGAAAAATAATGGTAGACCTCCCAATAAAAATAATGGTGAAAATCACCAAGCACAAAATCAACAAATTCAATAAAAGGGACCATGCTTTGTTTGTGGCAAGAGTGGGCATATTGCTCGATTTTGCTGATATAAAAAACGTGGTCCTAACCCTCAGGAAAACGTCATCGAAGAACCTTTTGTGGCGGTGATTACTGACATAAATATGGTTGGGAATGTTAATGGATGGTGGGCTGATTCTGGTGCAAACCGTCATGTCTGTTATGACAAAGATGATTTAAAAAATATACTCATTTTGAGGAGCCCAAAACCATCATGCTTGGTGATGCTCACACTATTCAAGTGCTTGGATAGGAAGATGTCGAATTGTGATTTACTTTTGGAAGGATATTAACTTTAAAAGATGTACTTTATACTCCTTCTATGAGAAAAAAATTGATGTCTAGTTTTCTTTTTAATAAAGCAGGCTTTAAACAGATTATTGAATCTGATCAGTATGTAACAATGAAGAAGGGTATTTTTGTGGGGAAGAGGTATGCATGTGATGAGATGTTTAAGTTGAATGTTGAAATGAATAAAACTTCTACTTTTGTTTATATGCTTTCTTCTATCAATTTTTGGCATGCTTGTTTGTGTCATATTAATGATCGTTATGTTGGAATTATGAGTAGTTTAGGATTAATCCTAATGGTTAAAAAGAATTTTGAAAAATGTGAGGCTTGTAGTAAAACTAAAATCACTAAAGTGCCTCATTTTCAAGTTGAAAGAAAAACTGATTTGTTAGAACTAGTTCATACTGATATTTGTGAACTTGGTGGAATTCTAACTCGCGGAGGTAATAGATATTTTATCACTTTCATTGATGATTTTTCTAAGTTTACATATGTTTACTTGATTAAAAATAAAAGTGATGCTTTTGAAAATTTTAAAACTTATCTCCATGAAGTTGAAAATCAGTTTGGAAGAAAAATAAAAAGAATAAGAATTGAAAGAGGCCATGCATATGAATCAAATGAGTTTAATTCTTTTGTCAGATCATTAGGAATACTTCATGAAACTCCTCCTCCTTACTCTCTTCATCTAATGGCGTAGCAGAAAGGAAAATAGAACTTTGGTTGAATTGAATAATGTCATGCTTATTGATTCACATTCACCTTTGAACTTTTAGGGTGAAGTTATTTTAACTGCTTGTTATGTGTTGAATCGTATGCCTCATCAAAAAGTCAAAAATGACACCTTTTGAATTGTGGAAAGGTTACAAGCCAAGTTTGGGATATCTAAGAGTTTGGGGTTGTCTAGCCTTTGTGAGGCTAATGGATCCCAAGATTGCAAAGTTGGGTAAGAAAGTTAGTACTTGTACTTTTCTTGGTTATGCCTTTGTGAGCCTTTAGATTTTTTAATATTGAAGATAATATTGTGATAGAATCTGGTTATGCTATTTTTCATGAAAATAAATTTCCTTTGATTCTAAAAATAGTGGGGGTCAAAGGATTGAACAAAATATTTTGTCACTACCTAGTTCTTCTTCTTCAACTTTGAAAAATAAAAAAGTTAACGATTTTGAGTTAAGAAGAAGTAAAAGAGGTAGAGTAGAAAAAGATTTTGGTCCTGATTTTTATGTGTTTAATGTTGAAGATGACCCTCTAACTTAAAAAAGAAGCATTATCTTCACATGATTCTATTTTTTGGAAAGAGACTGTAAATTATAAAATGGAATAACTAATTTCTAATAAAACTTGGAAACTAGTTCATTTACCACCGGGTTGTAAAATAATTGGTTGCAAATGGGTCTTAAGGAAAAAATTAAAACCGGATGGTTCTAGTGATAAATAAAAAGTTAGGCTAGTTGCAAAAGGTTTAAACAACTAGAAGGCCTAGAATTTTTTGTTACTTTTTCTCTGGTAACAATTATTACATCCACTAGACTTTTAGTTGCTATGGCTGCAACTTTTGATTTGCAAATTTATCAAATGGATGTAAAAACTGCTTTTCTAAATGGAGACCTAAATGAAGTAATTCATATGGATCAACCCGAGTGTTTTATTGAAGCAGGACAAGAAAGCAAAGTATGTAAACTTACTAAATTCTTATATGGCTTAAAACAGACACCAAAACTATGGCATGAAAAGTTGATTCCTGCATGATTGGAAATGGTTTTTAAAACAAATGAGTGTGATAAGTGCATATATCATAAGTCTTAAAATAATTCACATGTGATTATTTTCCTATATGTTGATGATTTGTTGAACTTTGGCTCTAACATGAATGTTATTGATGAAGCTAAAAATGTTCTTAGAAGCCATTTTGATATGAAAGATCTTGGTGAGACAAATTTTATTCTTGGAATAAAAATAACAAGAACATGTGAGGAAATTTTCCTTGACCAGTCACATTATGTTGAGAAAATTTTGAAAAATATAACTTTCATGATTGGAAGGATGTTGCTACTCTTTTTGATTCAAGTGTCCACTTCTTTCCCGTTAAAAGTGAAAATGATGTCATAAATCAAAATGAATATACTAGTATAATTGGAAGTTTGAGATATGTGACTGATTACACTAGGCCTTATATTGCATATGCAGTAGGATCACTTGGCCGGTTTACAAGCAAGCCAGGTAATGAACATTGTCATGCTATAACAAGAGTAATGAGATATTTAATTGGAACGAAAAATTGTGGTTTGTTCTATAAAAAATATCTTTTTGTACTTGAAAACTTTTGTGATGCAGATTGGAACACTTTATCAGGTGATTTCTGTTCTACCACTGGTTATGTCTTTACTTTAGGTGGTGGTGCTGTTTGTTGAAGATCAAAAAAGCAAATTATAATTGCTAACTCTACCATGGAGGCTGAACTAGTTGCTTTAGCTTCAGCTAGTGAGGAAGCGAATTGGTTAAGAGATTTCTTATTTCAAATTCCTTATTTTGAAAAACCAATTTCTCCTATTTTAATTCATTGTGATAGCACCGCTGCAATCGGTAGAGTTCAAATCCATTATTACAATGATAAATTCAGATCTATAAGGAGGAAACACAGTAATGTAAGATCGTATTTGACAAATGATACCATTAATGTTTATTATGTCAAATCTTGTTATAATCTTGCAGATCCTTTTACTAAGGTCTTAACGAGAGAAAAGGTCTGGAGCACATCGAGGGGGATGGGATTGAAGACACAAATCCTTGAGTCATATATGAGGAAATCCTACCTGGGGACTAGAGATCCTATAACCAGGTTCAAAGGGAAAAACTATTCATATGATGACTTGTTATAAAAAATGCACTATCTTTTTATTCCCTCCTTATGATGTGTGTGCATTGTTTCCTGTAGTTTGTGAAGGTTGAGTTGATAAAACTTTTAATGAATATCTGTAGCCCATATGGGTGGAGTATTAAGCTTACTGGAGCACTCTCGACATATTTCACCTATGTGATGTGTGGAAGTAGGTCGCTTCCTATGAGAATTTGCTATTTGGCTTATTCTCAAAAGCTCTCATGAAACCGGGATAGCACATGACCATAACGTGTTGGCTTTAAAGCTCATGTCAACACCTTGATTATTATGTGTGATCAGTGATATTTTATTTCCCTTAAGACGTCATAGTTTAAGTCTGAGACCACTACGACTCTGGAGTAAAAGTTATTGTTTCAGTAAGTGGAGGTTCAATGTAGAACACACCTTCATTATGCATGGTAGTCTTCCTTCAGCTGATAGACTCTCTTGATTAATATAACTATTCAACTCAAGTATTTAAAACATCAAAAAGAAAATGGGAAAAGTCTCAGGTACTATGGCCTTTGAAGCCTATAAAATACTAGATGGAAGTGGAGACAGAACCCACGACATCCTAACAAACTAGAAAGTAAATGTGGAACCCTCCAGAAGCCAGGAGGCTCACCAAAGCTAACTGGGATTGCTAATTGTATCAACAGAGTGCCTGATGATGACCCTAAATACATGTATCTACGATACATACCAAATGACGTTAGTGCATTGAATGTACGAGCATGTAAAGGAAACTCTAAAACATAAATATAATTTTGAACTAAAAAAAGACATACACACCTCGTCTCAACTCAACTCAACTCAACAATACTCAACTCAATATGGAAGCAATGCATCTCTCTCTCTCTTTATATATATATAGCTTTATAAAACAGTAGATAATAACTCAATGTATATAAAAATACAATAACCAAATCTTTACTCTTACTTCGGAGATTCTCTAACCGGCAAGCAACACTATGAGCTATGTGATGATACAACGTCTCACCATCACTGCCAAATTTTTCCTATACCTTACCAGGGTATAGAACATCCTCAACTAAGTGGATCCACTAAACATGCTTAAAAGAAATAAGGAATCATCTAAAAAGTGTTGATCCTTTATTCATGTTGGCATACATGGTTTATGAGAATTTTGAGTGGTCTGTACTCATACTCATATCGGTACTCAATACTACTCCAGTTATATATATATATATATATATATATATATATATATATATAGATATATATATATATATATATATATAACTCATGCTCATATGTTTAAAAACATAATTCTCCTAGGTGTGTGCATCAATCGGTTCAGTTCGATTTATCGATTTTCAATTTTCAAATACACTAAACCAATAACCAAATCAATATATATTTTTTATTGGTTTTCTGTTTAACAATAAGAAAATGGTTATAAAATAAATATATGACTTCATTAATAAATTTGATGCAACAAGACATTAATGTAACTTTACAAATGCTCTTAAAATAGAAACAATAATAATAAGCATGAAAAAATTATACATGTGTAACCGAAAGAGAAATTAAGACGAATATGGTTCTTACTTTATGTTTTGACAGTTTGTTCAGTGTGAAGTTGTGAACTCAAAGTCTAAGTGCAATATGAATTGAAGGCTAAATGACAAAGGCATAACTAGTAAGATATTGAGATAAATATTTAGTACTTATGTATATGTAAAATTAGTAAATTACTTGAGTTTTAATGAGTTACCGGTTAACCCAATGACCAATATTGAAAACCATACCGAACTAATATCCCAATAATTTTTTTTATAAAACCATTAAAAACTCGTTAATTGAATAACCCAATAACAATAAACCAATAACATTTATTTTGGTTCGGTTATTGTACACCCCTAACTCCTCCTCAATTTGAGATAATTACTCAAAAGGTTCTTTTACAAGAGATAATGCTCAAATCTCGTTGTGAACTCATCTAGAAATCAAGGTTTCCTCTCATTTTGAATGTAAAAGCATAACATACGGGAATACTTAGTCCCTCATACTCATTTTGAAATATGAACTCAACTCTCCTCATTCTCATACACAAGTGCTAATACAAGTTATAAATCATTGTAGAAGACTTCTCAAAATTAAGTGTGTATCTTCACAATTTGTTTTCTTAATTATCCCCCCCCCCTCCCCCAAAAAATTTGAATCGATTAATCGATTTTGAGGAAAACCATACCATGAGTCATATTGGATTTTTCAAAATTAAATCATAACTGATAACAAAACTTTCCACCAGGTTATGTCAATCGTGGAAAAAATTTATTACGTACCAGGCACAAATATAACGTGGCTGACAATACTTGTATAAGTCTTTACTTATATTGTGCGAAATGGAAAGTTTGGGGCCGTTTCAGAAAATGACCCAAATTCCTTTCTCTCTCTTCTTTTTGACGTTTTACTTCTTTTTCTTTGGTTTCTTTTCCAATTATTGTTCCAAATTTTCTACTTCCATACTCCAATAATTTTATTCATGGAACGTACGAAATTCAAAAAAATTTGCATGATTCATTCTATTTCTAACATTTTGATATTATTTTTCAATCCTGATATTAATTATTTATATTACTAAAAATAGTTATATAAAATTATTTGTTAATTTACAAAGATATAACTAATTGCAATTTTTCTATTTACTATAACAATTATTTCTTTTTGAAAGTGTAAATAAAATTTATAAAATTAAAAAAATTAGGTGTAAATTAGTAAATTATTCTTTTATTTATGGTTTCTTGTAAAATTTGTAAAACAAAAATTAGACTATTAATATCAAAAACAAAGAACGTATAAAATTAATTTGTTCTATTATTCTTCTCAACAATTTCATAATTCCAAAAGTACTTAAATTCATCAAATACTCTTCAAAAAGATAATATAACGGAAAGAGCAGCAATGATCTTGGAAAATAATTACATAAGTTTTGAATTTTCATGAAATTCAAAAACGAAAAGCATCCATAAACACCTACATAAATCTATATTCTTTCCATCAATTTATACATTTTTTTTTTATTCCTACAATTCACGCTAGGTAAAACTTAACAAATATTTTATGTATCTACTTTTCTTAAACGTTTCTTAAGAAATTTTAAATAAAAATAATAATTTTATTAATTTATTCCTTAAAAGATTTTTTTGGGACTTTCAAAATTTTATTTATATTTTTACAAGAAATTTCTTAAATCTTGATTTTTTAAACCAAAAATTAAATACAAACAACTATTTATTATTATATAATAGGGAAAATGCACAAGTACCCCCTAGACTATGACCGAAATTTTAGAGACACGCCTTAACTATACGAAGGTCCCACTACCCCCTGAACTTAATTTTTTTTGTAATTGTGTGCATCTTTGTCTTACGTGGCACAGTCCGTGACTCCACACAATTGACGTGCGTGGGAGATATTTGGATGTCATGTAAGTAAAAAAGGTGCACAAAATAAAATAAAAAAAATTCAAGGGGTAATAGGACCTTAGTTTAGTTAAGGTGTGTCTCTTGAATTTCGGTCATACTCTAAGGGGTACTTGTGCATTTTCCCTATGTAATATTGAATTTAAACATAGATAGAAAAAATAATATTAGAAAAGTAAAGTAAAAACTTATATAATGATCATAAAAATTAAATCACAAAATTACTAAATAGATAAACATAAACTAATTAGATAAAAAAACAAAATGAATTTGGTTAAGGTAACCTTAAAGAAGAAAAAAGTATTTTAAAAATAAAAACACAAATAGATTGAATACGGCGTAAACAAAAAAAATGAAGGAGGGGACTTAAAAAATGTCATTGTCACCTTGGGAAGGACAAATGGCAAATGGGTCCTATCAATGTCTATTTGCCAATCAAACAATGCCTCATACAAGTAAGACTTGGCGTGCCTCATTCATAATAAAATGTTTCGTCAATCCTAACATAATTGATGCAATGCTTCTTAAACTTAGTAACTTTTTTGATTCTGAAATAAAGTTTTTACATGTTTATAAAATCTCAAGGCAAACATCAGTACATCACTAATATTCATCCCCAAACAGAGGGAAAATGCACAATTACCTTTTAGATTATGATCAAAATTTTAGAGACTTGAGTTGAGTATCTAATTCTTGAGTTGAGCTTAGCAAACGAGTCGAGAGGAGGTAAGTATGTTACCTTTTTATCAAGTTCAAGCTTATGTTTATGCTTTAAAATCCCCTTACATGCTCGTACATACCACATACTGAGTCATTTGACCTGCATCATTTCATGATGCAAATGCATGTATTCATGGTCATCAACAGGAGCTTCGTTGATACCATATGGAGTTTAAGTTAGCTATTGTGAGTCTCCTTGCTTCTAGAGGATTTCATTTACTTTTTAGTTTAGTCAGGATGTCGTGGGTCTTATCCCGACTTCCATCTTTGTCCTTTAAAGGCTTCATAGATAGTCTGTACAATTGAGAATTTTGTATAATTTATTTTGTTAAATATTTTAAAGACTTTTTAAGTTGCTTATTTTATGGAGAGTTGAATATATTATTTTTATTCATAGTTATTCATTTGAGTTAAATATTTGTATTTGAGTTTCAGTGAGTTTTATTTTGTTTTAAACTTTGTATCCCTGAGTTATGTTTCTGCTTGAAGTTAGAGAGGATGATGGTTCTCTTGGGGACCAGCAATGGTTCTTGAGTGCCGGCCACGTCCAGGATGTAAGCTCGGATCGTGACAAAAGATAGTTGAGAAAACTTTTCAACTCTAAAAATTATTATGTGAGAAATTTTTTTCACATGCATGTATTGAGTAGTATCAAGTATGTGAGAAACAATTTGTGTTGCCTACTACTCATTCTAGTACTACTTGCGAATTGCAACTTCTATTCCAACAAAGAAAATAGTCAATCAAGGATCCAAGGATAGATGCTTGTGATGATTTTTTAGTAAAAGGTGGAAATGAAATACCTTTAAATAGAAACCTAGTAAATGAAAATTACTTGAATATCATAATTTTTATTATAAATGAATAAATTAGATCTTATCTGTAGCATTTCGACATTAAACAATGTAACTAAATTACAAAAACTAAAAAGTACTTGATAATACTTACATTTGACAATTTTCGTATCAATTTTTAACGTGATCCAATCTCTAATATTTCTGCATTTTATAAAGTATGACTATATATGAGAAATATTTAATAAAATCAGTTAGTCCCTACAATTCTCATTATTATAAAAGGTCAAATAAAAACCTTTGAACTAAGCGAAATTTAACATAAATGTCATAATTTAATACTATGGTCTAAAGATATATGTACGGTCAATAATTTGGTCTACAAATATCCCTACCGTAGTTCCATTAAAAAATGTCCCTATTGTTATATTATGTGTCGAAATTCCCCTTTCATAATAAATGTATTATTTCTTTTCTTTTTACTTTCAAAGAAACTTATTCTTGTTTATTTTCTTTTAAAATCACTTTAACTAATATATAACTACAAAATAACAGATTTTACTTTTTATTCTCATTTATCAATTAAATAGAATAACAACATGTATATTTTAGGTATTAATATAAATCAGTAGCCCCGTTACCAATTTCATCTCGATAACAACAAAAATTTTTAATAAATCAGAAAATATTTGTACTTCTTAATCTTTTCCGAATTGATATAGGATAAACATGTTCCAATAAAAATTGTTATTAGGAAAAATGTATCTAATAAATAAAGGGAAAATGATGTGATATACCGCTCAACTTTTTTAATGATTCGGTCGGCCATTTTTGAAATATTTCATGAAATTACCATTTTCCCCTCCCGTTATCGACTCCGAGTACTTTGTGTTTGAGTTTTGAAAAGTTAATTTCAACTTTGAGTTTAAAGTTGAGATTTTGGTAAGATATTATTTTAAAAGGCTAATGTTGTTAAAAAATAGTTTCTAGTGTCTTGTCTATTGGAGTTGGCAAAAAGGACAAATATTCCTCCAAACTATCGTAAATGATATAAAGATATCATCCGTCATAATTTTCGTTCATTAGTGCCCCTGCCGTCCAAAAAAAGTGCACATTTACCCCTCACTATAATGGAAGAAGAATTTGGTACAAGTGGAAATCCTACGGCTCATTCCAATTTGACCAAATAATTAACCCAAAATTCAAATACCTGCCCATTACCCATTTTGACCCACCCAATACATCCATTACCCACACATATAATCTATCTAAAACCCTAATGAAAAATCCCCTTCTCTCAAATACCCATGGCTTGTAGTTGTAGAATCTATCTTTAATATTGAGTTTGATTTACTTCCAGATGTACAATCGGGTTTATGTGATTCATGCTAATTCTTATCGCAATATGCCTTAATTCCCTTTCTCTTCATTAATTTTTCTATTGCAATTTACACGTAACCATTTTCAACATCAATTCAGACCTCTTTTCACTCTTCCCCTTAATCCTTTCCCCTAATTTCCCCCTAATCCCTTCCCCTAATTCTTTTTATTTTTAACCAAAACAAATATTCATTTTTTTTGTTATATACATTTTTTTGGTTGTTTTCGTAGCCGAAACAAGTTCATTCTCGTTTATCGATGATCTTGTGTTGTATGGTTAAGGTTATTACTTGTAGAAAAAATTATGCATTTTGGGTATTAGGTTTAGCTGAATTGAAATAGTTGATCTAGTGTTTTTTCGTGATCTCTCTAATTGTCATAGAAACAATTTTGAATTGACTAAGAAAAGAAGAGAATTGACGAAGAATAGATCTGAACCAAGAAATATCAACGAAAACAATGATGAATCGATGATGAACTTGGTCTATCGAGATGAAGGACAATATGTAATTTTTTTTGGTTAGTGCAGATAAATCCTTAGGGTAATGCAAACTTTTATTATAGTAATTGCATAATCTAACTTCATTTGGGTTGGAGAATTACGTTCCAATATTCTAATTCTCAGAGATTTTCAGGGAACATTAGAGATGTTTTTGGAGTTTTCCAGGCATAAACAAAATCTATGTACGAGAAAAGAAATTATATGGAGAATTCAAAAGTCTATAAATATAAAAAAGACATCAGTACATCCCCAAGCAAAAGCAAAAGGTATTGAATTACTGGCTAGCTTATTAAATACCATGCCTGATCTAGTTACTCTAAGTAAGTAAAATCTATTGAATTACTTGTCCACAAGCACAACAACTTAAGCAGAAATCGATTAAAACTAAAAGCATAAAACCATAACCTACCTCCACCGAAGAATTGAAGTCAAGAAATCTACTTTTCCAATGCTTTGTTTTCTTCTTCGTTTCTCCCTCTCTCTGTTCTTTCTCTTTTTCTTATTCAAACCCTTCTTCTTTTACCCTAATTACCATATAATTAAGTATAAAAGATGCTAAAAGTAACCCACTAATTAATTCAAGGTTATCTCCTTTAACCCCCAAGTAATTGAATTATTAACATTCAACCACTAAATTTATAATTATAAGCAGAAATAGTTCAAAACGTTCCTTAAAACTTTTAACAGAAATCCGACCCAGTCAGGGTTACGCAGTCTGTGACGGGCCGTCGTGCCTGCGACGGTCCGTCCTGCTGAGTCGTCATAGAGTTCAGAGACAATTTTCACTAAAGGGCCTGTGACGGTCCGTCGTGCCCACGACGGTCCGTACTGCTCTTCCGTCGCGAAGTTCAGAGAGTTGTTCTCAGTACCCAATTTTTCAGAATTCTAAGTGTTTTGGAACGAGACACCCTCGACGGTCCATCGTGCCCATGACGGTCCGTCGTGGTATCCGTCGACTTAGACAGTTATTACCAGAAATAAACTCTACAGCTCAAAACGACTAAACAGGTCGTTACAGTCAAAAATGTCATTATTTTAAAAAATTTATGTGTCCCAATTTTCTTCCTATTTTATCTCTCTTTTTCAATTAATTCTATATATCCTTTTTAAAAAAAATAAAAAATCATTCTCTCTCATATTTATCTTTTCAAATTGTTAATTCTCTCTCCCATTTAATTTTTTTTTCTCTCTCATGGTTATTTTTTTTGACTTTCCTCCAACATTCAAGTTGAAAATATTTTTTTGCCATATATTTTGGTTGTTTTTTTAATCCAAAATTGAATCAACAAGAATCCCTTTGATTAAGGTATCTATAATCTTTATCCTATTTTCAGATTTCTTTTCTAATTTTATTTTTGTTTAAATCTTTAAAAAAATGTTGTTTGTATTTTTCAATTTCCGTTATGATTTACTCTCCAATGGCTGAATCCAAGAGGCTAACTAGAGGTATTTATCTTAATCAACCAATTTCTGGTGATTTTTCATCCTTTAATTTATTTATTACTTAACAAATAGTGTATAATGTATGATTCACTGCTAAAATGAGGGAAGAAAGAGGGTAAGAACATTTACAAGACTCATTGGTGTGCAAAACCTTCCTCAAATTCAGAACGCAAATGTAGAATGTTTGTCTACTCGTGAGGATCTTGAAAAAGGCGACGAAGATCGGATAGTTGTCGAACAATTTTCTATTAGTTTATTTTGTATTTATAGTTTTTTTTTAGAATTTGGTATGCTTTCTTAATTTGTATTCAAATCACTATGTATACTATCAATATTTGTATTTATTAAAAATTTCATGTTGCATGGTTTATGAATTTTGTTTTGTGTCCCTAATTTGTATTCATCCAATGTATGTCAACTAGTTATGTATTTTATTTATAAGAAGAACAACTTTCTATTAGTTTATTTGTATTAGAATACAAATACAAATAATAGACATATTGGAATGAATACGACTTAGAAAAGGAAACATGATTTTGAAAAGAAAAACAAATACACAGTGAAAAATATATACGAATACAAATGTATTTCTTAAATAGCTACATTTTATTTGACATACATATTTGAATGAATACAAACTAATAAAGGTATGTCAACTGAATTTGACATTTTTTTCTAATTTGTATTTATTCTAAAGCTATGTCAACTAGTTATGTATTTTATTTAAGAATGAGTACACCAAATATTCAATTATTTCTTTTCAATTTTATATTTCCTTCACTTTTCATCATACTAATTTTTTATATTTTATATTTATTATACAAAATTCTAAATAAAAACTAGAATAAATAGAAATACAAATAAAATACATATTGAAATGAATACATACAGGATTTTTGAAGAAAAAAATAACTATATAGGGAAAAAATATATGAAAATACAAAGATATTTCTTAAATGACTATATAGATAAATTCGGCATACCTATTGGAATGAATACAAACTAATAAAAAACTATAATAAATATAAATATAATATATTGTGGAATGAATATAATTTTAAAAAGGTAAAAATTCTGGAGAAAAAAAATTTAAATTTTATTTGAAAATGTAACTGATGAGAAAATTAAGGATGCTTGCCTTTTTTGAAATATCCCCCCCCCCCCCCCCTTAATTTTCTCCTTTTTATTATTAAATAATTATATTCTTTAAATAAAAATAAATAATAAAAACATAAATAATATACATAACAAACTAAAATGACATTTTACTAAATATTGAAATTGTTGCTAATGAGTCCTCTTAAATGCTAAAATATTGACATTTTGAAAATTTCCCTTTAATAAATTATGACTACATATGAGAAATATTTTTAAAATCAGTTAGTCCCTACAATTCTCTAATATTAGTTATAAAGGGTCAAATAAAAACCTTCGAAGTATGTGAAATATAACATAAATATCATAATTAAATACTTTGCTCTTAAGATGTCCATGCCGTCAATAATTTGGTCTAATAATGCCCCTACCATAGTTTGGTTAAAAAAATGTCTCTATTGTTATTTTAAGTGTCAAAATTCTCTTTTCGTACTAATGTATTATTTCTTTTCTTTTTGAACATATTTTATTTCTAATAAATATATTACTTTTAAAGAATCTTATTCTTGTTTATTTTCTTTTAAAATAACTTTAACTAATATATAAGTAGAAAATAACAATTTTTACTTTTTAATCTCCTTTATCAATTAAAATAGAAGACCAACATGTACATTTTAGGTATTAATGTAGATGTTAATCCCATTACTAATTTCATCTCAATAACAACAAATTATTTTTAATAAAACAAAAAATGTTTGTACTTCTTAATCATTTTCAAATGATATAGAACAAACATGTTGCAATAAAAATGTTATTAAGAAAAAATAGATTTAAAAATAAAGAGATAAGAGTCTGTTATACCCCTCAAGTTTTGTAATGATCTGGTTGGCCATTTTTGGAATGTTTCGTGAATTTACCGTTTTGCCCCTCCCGTTACCAACCCCGAGTATTTTCTGTTTGAGTTTTGAAAATGGTGTTTCAAACTTTGAGTTCAGTGTTGAGTATTTGGTAAGATTTTTTTTTAAAAGGCTAATGCTGTAAAATAAAAAGGTTTCTCATGTCTTGTCTTTTAAAGTTGGGAAAAAATGACAAATATTCCCTCGAATTATCATATATGATATACAGATACCCTCCATCATACTTTTTCTTCATTAGTGCCCCTGTCGTCCAAAAAAAATGCACATTTACCCCTTGCTATAACGGAAGACTTATTTGGTACCGATGGGAATCCTACGGCTCAACCTGATTTGATCAATAATTAACCCGAAATTTAAATACCCGTCGATTACCCATTTAACCCACCCAATACATCCATTATCCACACAAATAACCTATCTAAAAACCCTTCAGAAAAATCCGTTTCTCTCAAATATACATGACTTGTAGTTGTAAAATCTATCTTAACATTAAGTTTGATTTACTTCCAGATGTACAACCTGGTTTATGTGATTCATGTTAATGCTTATTGTAATGGGTCTTAAATCCCTTTCTCTTCATTAATCTTTCTTCCAAGATCATATACACATTTCAATTTGCACGTAGCCATCTTCGACATCAATTCAGACCTCTTTTCACGCACAATGGTCAGCTCTCACTCTTCCCCTTAATCCATTCCCCTAATTTTCCCCAAATCCCTTCCCCTAATTCTCTTTATTTTTTAACGAAATCAAATATTCACTTTTCTTGTTAATATGCATTTTTTTAGTTCTTTTCGTAGCCAAAACAAAATCATTCTCGTTTACCACTGATCTTGTGTTGTATGGTTAAGGTTATCAATTGTAGAAAAAATTATACATTCTGGGTTTAGGTTTAGCTGAATTAAAATAGTTGGTCGCCTAATATTTAGGTTTAGTGTGGATAAATCCTCAAGTAAAACACCTGAGGATTTTACAAATTCCCCAGGTAAATTACCTCGAGCTCGTATAAATTTGCTGGTAAGAGTTATCTACGAAGGCTTTTCCATTGAATTTAATTTTGCGAGAAAATTCGCATGTAATCAAATTACATGGGGATTTTACTATATTATATCCCCGCGTAAATCCTTAGGGTAATGGAAACTTTTATTATAGTGATTGCATAATCTAACTTCATTTGGGTTGGAGAATTACGTTCTAATTTTCTAATTCACAGAGATTTCAGGGAACATTAGAGATGTTTTTGGAGTTTTCCAGGCATAAACAAAATCTATGTACGAGAAAAGAAAATATATGGAGAATTCAAAAGTCTATAAATATAAAAAAGACATCAGTACATCCCCAAGCAGAAGCAAAATGTATTGAATTACTGGCTAGCTTATTAAATACCATGCCTGATCAAATTACTCTAAGTAAAATCTATTGAATTACTTGTCCACAAGCACAACAACTTAAACAGAAATCTATTAAAACTAAATGCACCAAGCCAGAAATTTAAAATATTCCAAAGATAACAGCAGCACCAATCAATGGATTCGATCGTCAACGAAGAACGTCTCCTTCAAACACAGAAAAATAAAATATAATTCAGTTATATTGAAAGAGAAAGAGGCATTTAAATGGGAAAACTACAAATATGTAATACCTGTCGATAGCCTACTGGAGACGCGGCCATTGAGGCCACTCATAGGAAAACAATTTGTAGTGTATTGTCTTCCGCCAAGCTTCTCCAAAATCATAAACAAATTCAGCAGTATTTGTTTCCAAATCATATGAAATAACCATGCTTCTTATTTGCAAATACAATATGTGCGAAAGAGATGGATGAAAAATCATGTTCCGAAGCTCCCTATCAAGAGAACTACCTCCCCGAGTCCAAAATCTTGTTCACATTTCTCAACTACAGATGCAACATTGACAGCGTACTTCCTAACCCATACTGCATCTCGACTTGGAAAATTGTTGAGTTGCCAACAAGTGATGGTTGTCCAACCAGTCGATGCTAAACAGATTTTCTCGCCTGATAATCCAAGGCAACAATAACCAGGATAGATCACCGTCCTCCGTTCAGGCAATTCCAAAGCCCGAAAATCCTCGTTTACACTATCATAAACAGTAATCCATTGTCCATAATTATCTAGCCAAAAGAATACTCCATCTAATACACCGGCCGAGGATGACGAAATCTCATCCCTAGAAGGGTACAATGGAAAAGGTACATCCTCAATTACCGAATTAGCAGTCCACTCTTTAGTCTCTGAAGAGTAACTTTCAATTGTTAAACTATACTGGAACCGGAACTTAATCCTACTTACTGGAGAAGTTACTTCATAACGAACTAGAGTAAATGAGACAGACTCATCGGTCTCCTTTACTATAAAACCAACATATGGATCCTTCATAGACATTTGAGTTCTTGGGAGATCAAAACGCTGCCTTGTGGCTGGATTATAGACATAATAAACCCTTTGTCTACTTCTAAGCTTATTGCAGAGGAGAAAACCATTAGAAGAGACAACAATGTAAACTCTTTCACCGATAAAATCGACAGACTCATCCAAACTATTACCAATTAACAGTGGTGATTCCTTCGATGAGAAAAAGAAACGGCTTTGCAAACGTTTCTCTACACAAAAGAAGCCAAATAGGTAGGGTTTCGCCAGTTGTATCCAACGTATTCTTTTTTGTGTTTAATAACAATGTAATAATTGTATTCTATGTTGGTGTATTCATTTTTTGTTTAACAGCTAGTGTATCTATTGTCATGTAGTACACCTATTCAAAATCGAAATACTTAACCTTCATTCACAAATTCAACAGTTTATTTACAACAATTACTTGAATTAATGGGAAAAAAATTATTAATACCTTTACGATGTCAGAATAAGAAATATGGAGACAACAAGAAAATTGAGTATGATATATCACAATTTTTATTGACCTGATAAAGAATATGATCTGATATGTCTTTAAATAAGTATGTTTTTAGTTATTAAGTTAATTATGGGAAGTTGCTCATTGTATGATTTAATGTAAGGATAGTGAGTTCTTTTTAGAGTCAATTCCTTATTTAGTTTGTTGTACTTAAAGATGTATTAATGTATAAATAAAAAAAAAACAGTAGAAAGATACGACAAGAACATGATGGTAAACGATGTGGGGGAAAGATTATCTATGGTAAACGATGGTAACTATTACATATTTATTATATATAAATTAAAATCTACATGTGAGCAATTTATGTCTTGGTTTCATACGATTCCCAGTGATTCCCAAAAGCGATAAATTTTTAATTTATTATTATTTTATAATTTAAGTTTAGAATATTGAGATATGTAATTAAATGTTGTGTATATTATATAATTTAAGTTTATTTAAGTTTGATCAATTGTTTATGTGTGATGTGTTGAGTAAGGGTTGAAGGCTTGTTGAATCATTGTTGATGTGACTTCATGTTTGTGTGGTTGTGAAGTGTGCGATGTTATGAAAGTGGTCATCTCCTCATTATTTGTGTGAACTTGTCATCTGAATTATTCTGACGCATTGGTTGTCACAAGTGTTATGTGCATTGAAAAAGAATGAGTACTTAAGAGGATGTACCATTTCGAGGGACGTATCGCGCGCCGCGATGGATACTATATTTCGAGGGACGTATCGCGCGCCGCGATGGTTACTATATCGAGGGTCGTGTCGTGCGCCGCGACAGATGCATGGACAGATATGTCCCCCATGGGTCTCCGACTGAGAGACAGCGGGTGTGTATCACTAGGTCAGACATGCATCATTATACTTGACATTGCATTCCATTGCATTGCACATACTTATCATTAGTGAATTTGATATCGTGTTTTGCTGATCTTCTGATTGCCTTTCTGCGGGACTTGTGATTGATCAATATTGAGCTTGTTATTGCGGATATGTAGTTTGTTGAAGTATTGTTATTGAGGATATGTAATTTGTTAAAGTGTTGTTGTTGAGGATATGTAATTTGTCTAACTGTTGTTATTGAGCTACGTTCTATGTAAATTGTGAGCTGTTAGGTTGGGTTGATTTTAATGCAGGTTGTAGTTGTGGAGGTTCGGTTGGGGGTGGTAGGAGTACCCGTATTTCATCCCCTTGGCCTGTGTTTAGAGGTTTACTTGCTGAGTACCGTGTGGTTTGGTACTCACCCCTTGCTTCTACAAATTTTTGTAGGTTATGAGCCTGGATTTTTGTTGTACTTGTCAGTCTCTTCTTTTCCGAGGCTTCATGGAGATTTGTGAGGTAGCTGTTTCCATCTCAGCAGACTTTCTTCTCCATAATTATGATTTTGTTCTATTCTAGAAACAAGTTCATTTGAGACTTGAGTTTTTCTTTTGAATCTTGTAATACTTTAGAGGCTTGTACACGTGACTACCAGGTTTTGGGGGTTTAATTAAGTTACTTATATTTTATTTCCGCACTTTATTATAATGGTTGAGTTTTAGGCTGACTTGTCTTGGTGGGATAAGACGAGTGTCATCACGTCCATTTTGGGGTCGTGACAAAATGGTATCAGAGCCCCAGGTTCATAGGTCTCACGTGTGTACAAGTCGAGTCTAAATAGAGTCTCGATGATCGGTACAGAGACGTCTGTACATATCTTCGAGAGACTATAGTGACTTTTAGGAAATATCTTCACTTCTTGGATCACTATTGTGCGTACTTGGTCCCATTTTGATTCTTATCGCTTCACTCCATTCGCTCTCGTTTATGTGATGACTCGTGCGTAGTTCCTTTTGTGAATCATTGGCATGTCGTGTATTGGTATGACGTTAGATCTGGTATTAAGGTGAAAATGATATACTTATGAAACGAATGCGTGATCATATTTGAAAGAGTTGAGTAAGGTTAGTTATCATTGTAAAATAATAATAATAAATATAGTACTTATCTGGTATAAGAAAAATATGGAGTGGTTCGACAATTAAAAGTTAAATGTTTGAAGAATTGACTAGATAATAAATAGTGTAATACAATCGATATAGTTGTCATACCATTAATGGGTTGCTTAGCAAATGATGTTGCACCAATTCAGGTCAGAATCCCTTCTGTCGTTTCACAGATTGAGTGTATACCAAAGTTGGTCATGATACGACTATTACAATGGTACTGATGGGTACTTGGTTAGAATTATAGAGTGTGTTACTTTTGATATTGACCTTGCTTATGAAAGAATACATATAGCTTGGGTTAAATACAAAACTAATCTGGTAATATTTTACAGCTATTTGATGGATAAAGTGTGTGACCTATTTGGAAATGATCTTCTCAATATATATGATATGTTCTTGTGGTGGATGAAATGAATTTTCACAATATATTACTAGTGGTACATGAAAACGGGCATGTTGATTGTTAAGTGCAAATATTAACTACTTAAGGAGTTATCTATGGTATACATGCTCATATGATAAGATTTGGTGTTGAACTCATATTTGAGAACCCAACTAGCTTGTTGGTACGGGTGGATGTGTTAAACATTAATTATAAGGACGCTTTTAGTAGTGGATCTTTGGTATGAAATTGATATGTTCAGATTGTGAAATGTATTTTATGAATTTTTTAAATGAGTGGTGATTTCATCGTAATGTCCAAGAAATTGGATCAATATTGAATGACAAGCATATGGGTAAAGAAAGTCCTAAAGAGTATACTTATGTGAAGACAATTAAGAGTTTTAGTAAGGAAGTGCGGATAAAAGTGGGTTAGTTCTTTGGATTGGATTGGTATAACTGGGTTTAAGGATTCATATTGATGAAATAGCTGACTTCGTGGTGATAACAAGATCTAACTAAGCATGATGATAATAGGAGTTTGTGATGGATTGCTATTGAGACTAAATCATAAAATAAGAATTGAGGGTTAAACGAGTTTTTATGGTAATAACGACTTGCGAGCATCTAAGGTTGTGGTTTTTCACTATTTGATGAACAATGTGGTTGTATGAAAAGTTGTTTGATGTGTTGGAAATTTCGCTTGAATAGGATTGAAAGAAGCTAGAGTCATAAATGGAAAAGAATTAGTGGGAAGTATTTTAGTCATTGGAAAGAGACAATCGAGAAAATAGATATTTACTATAATTATAAAGGACAAAGATATATCTTTAGAGAGTTGAGAATTTAGTTCAAGGATACGTGATTTCATCTGTTTCATTTTGGTTATGGTAATAGTGTCACACGTTCATTAGATTGATAAAAAAAAATGTGAGTATATATATATTGGGTAAGAATTTAGAAAGAAACCTACACAGTTCGACTCGAGTGTGGTGATAAGTTCTTTTATAGTTTCGAATTTGGTAACAGGTACCATTGGATTTTTAAGAAAGGGTATGACAAGGTCGATGGATAGGCGACCAATAATAAGCTAAGATGTCCAAATTTATAAATATTTTCTATGTATGAGCTAATTTCAATAGATAAAAGGATTGAGTTACATAATTGAATTCAAAATTCAACTTTTTCATTGTGAGTTTAGATTTGTGGTAGTGTGTTTTGTCAAGGTATGAATTGGTAAGAGGTAAGAAATGATTGATCACATTGAGTATGAAGCATTTGAAGGACTTAAAAATAATTTGAGTAGTAAATTTGGTTACTTTTGATTGTTATACCTAAATGAGATTTCATGTAATGTTTTTATTTCAAGGAGAAGATAAAAATACCATAGGTTGTTGGTCAAAGGATAAGATTGGTAAGCAAGTCAGCGAAGAAAAAAAGAGTTTGGTGTATTGAAGAGTTCAAGGTATTTAAAATTTGTGTCATCGAAAGAATTTAGAAGATGTGAAGGAATAAGAATACTCTTGAATCTGAGTTAAAGGGTCTATGAATGGACATATATAGTTCTAATATGACTATGATTGTGAATCAATTCGGTATAGACTTACTACGAATTTATCAGCAATTTTTATGAAGATTGAGTGTTGATTTGGGTAAAACCCGTGAGATGTGTAAAAGTATGTGTTGTTATGTGGAGCTAAACGGTTCAGATTTTGTTAAGTGACTTATGGATACGTAATAGTATGGACATACAATTATATATGGTCATTGATGATTTTTTTTTTGGAATCACTTGTTGTGATGTGTTACATAGATACGTGATGGTAAATAGAGATTATGTGCCAATAGTATATAGAATAATTGGGGAGACCTAATATTTCTCTAAGTATTGGCATGAGATATGTGATGATTAGGAATGACAATTGAAGCATGGTATGTGAAAGTTTGTGTGACGTTGACATTGGTGTGATTAAGTTATTGTACCTCGATGGAAAAGTACTTAGATTTGAAATTAGTGCTATCAATCTTAGTTGTGACTCATATTTTGTCATGTAATGCTTATATAGAAGGAAAAAAAAGGGGGACATATCTTGGAATTTTTTTAAAGTATACAACGTGTTTGCTAAAAAGACTTTGATTCTAGTGACAGTTTGAGTGAGGTAAATGGTTGGTGTAGTTATGATGGTTTTTTTTTGTAGTAAGAGTGTTAGCTTCAATGGAGTATTGAGAGAAGTACGTGGAGTTTGATGAATTGAGTATTTGTTATAAAGTGATGGGGGATCAGACTGGTTGATTGTGGGTGGTTAAACATCGAGAGATGGAGAAAGATGAATGGAATTCTATTTATATGGGCCCTATGGAAGGAATAGCTTGTTTTATTCGACCTTACTCTGTGTATTCTTATGTAATCACCTTCTTCGTGTTGAGCACTATTAAAGTATGAATCCCTACTTATATTACGCGTGTTTCCACATCTATTGGTGAATTCTTAGTGGTGGATCGGATGAAACGATCCTCTTATGTCCCTTGATTTGTTGAGATCCTTGGGCAGAATTGATCATTTCAGCTATGATAGGTTTGGTTTTTGTTTGAAAGTTGAAGTATATAAGTAGTTCTACACGCACAACCTTGCTTATGAGAACTTATATAAGAGCTATGAAGAGTTACTAAAAGTATTGTTAGATGTTCTACATTTTGAAGTGTATTGTTTGTTGGGTGTTTAGATGATCATTTCCTTCGTTGGGTTAGATAAGTCTGATTCTCTCTTGGAGAGTATCCGATCTCTAAAGATCAGATTTTATAACTTAAGCTTGTAAGAAGACAGTGTTGTGAAAAGGGAATCGTGATAAGAGGTGTGATGGTTTGTGCACTATGAGTATGTGATGATTGGTTCAAGTTCACTCTGATTGTAGCTAGTATCAATAGAATGTCATCTTTGCTATGTGAGAAAAGATTCGTCATGATGGTTGTGTTATGGTCCACTTAGTTTCACTTAAGATTGGGTTCATGAGTTAGTTTGTGACTTGATAATCGCTCTTGAGTTATAGACCTTATAAAGTTTGATTGAAAGGTTCAATTCTTGGTAGTTGGTCTTGATAGAATGGTGTTAAAGATAAGCTTTCATGGAGAGATGAACAACGACTCTGAAAGATCATGCATTAGATTTTTGATAACGTCAATAATTCTTCCTTCTCGTATTTTATGTTCGAGGACGAACATGATTTTTAGTGGTGGATAATGTAATGACCCGAAAAATCAATATTGAAATTTTATTAAATTATTATTTTATCCCCTCTCGATAGTTGTCCGAGTTTTTTTTTTCAGTTCATGAAATTAGTTTGAGAATTTTTAACAATTCGATAACTTCAGATATCTAGTTGGTGGTATTTATTAAATAATTAATTTAATTAGTAATAGTTATTGGGTCAAGCCTATATTTTATAGAATACCCTTACCACTAGACCACATAATTAACTTAAGTAGTGGAATTCAACTTTATAATTCGATCACAATTTGGAAAAAGAAGGAAAAAAAAAAATAAAAAAATAGGCGAATACGAAACCAACCTAGAACGGCTGCCCTCAAGGTAAATTCTCAAGTCCTTAATTGTTGATTGGATTCAATTAGTATGTTGAATGCTTACTGGATGATTTAGATTGTTACTACTTATAAATTAAAAAGTGAATGATTTTCTTGGAAAAGTAATGTTAGTGTATCACTTTGGTAGGGTGTAAATTGTGGGGGAAAGATTATCTATGGTAAACGATGGTAACTATTACATATTTATTATATATAAATTAAAATCTACATGTGAGCAATTTATGTCTTGGTTTCATACGATTCCCAGTGATTCCCAAAAGCGATAAATTTTTAATTTATTATTATTTTATAATTTAAGTTTAGAATATTGAGATATGTAATTAAATGTTGTGTATATTATATAATAGAAAAATTATCAAGGTTATAGTGTTAAGGAAAATAAAATAAAATTATGAGTAAATCTTAGGCTTGAAATTTTTAAAACATGAGAGTTGACATGTTAACTGGCATCAAGATTTAGGAACTTGATTATAAATTTGGTCGATTTTGGGTCAAGGTTAAACACATAGTAATAATAGTATTGTTAGTTTGAAATCTTATTATGGTTATTTACTTGAATAGATTGCTTTAAGTTGGGAGCTCAACAAAAGTAAAGGGCTCAAGTCTAGGAGTAGATTTTTTATTTGATTGAGGCAAGTGGATTTCTAAACTCTTGTTAAGTGTATAAAATGTGTGTATTTCCTTGTGGTATATGTTTGGGAGTAACGGGATTGGTGATGGGTTGACTTGTCCACATTGATTAATTCTAATGATGAAAAAAAAAGGGATAACAAAAGGCAATGTGATCAATTGTTTATGTGTGATGTGTTGAGTAAGGGTTGAAGGCTTGTTGAATCATTGTTGATGTGACTTCATGTTTGTGTGGTTGTGAAGTGTGCGATGTTATGAAAGTGGTCATCTCCTCATTATTTGTGTGAACTTATCATCTGAATTATTCTGACGCATTGGTTGTCACAAGTGTTATGTGCATTGAAAAAGAATGAGTACTTAAGAGGATGTACCATTTCGAGGGACGTATTGCGCGCCGCGATGGATACTATATTTCGAGGGACGTATCGCGCGCCGCGATGGTTACTATATCGAGGGTCGTGTCGTGCGCCGCGACAGATGCATGGACAGATATGTCCCCCATGGGTCTCCGACTGAGAGACAGCGGGTGTGTATCACTAGGTCAGACATGCATCATTATACTTGACATTGCATTCCATTGCATTGCACATACTTATCATTAGTGAATTTGATATCGTGTTTTGCTGATCTTCTGATTGCCTTTCTGCGGGACTTGTGATTGATCAATATTGAGCTTGTTATTGCGGATATGTAGTTTGTTGAAGTATTGTTATTGAGGATATGTAATTTGTTAAAGTGTTGTTGTTGAGGATATGTAATTTGTCTAACTGTTGTTATTGAGCTACGTTCTATGTAAATTGTGAGCTGTTAGGTTGGGTTGATTTTAATGCAGGTTGTAGTTGTGGAGGTTCGGTTGGGGGTGGTAGGAGTACCCGTATTTCATCCCCTTGGCCTGTGTTTAGAGGTTTACTTGCTGAGTACCGTGTGGTTTGGTACTCACCCCTTGCTTCTACAAATTTTTGTAGGTTATGAGCCTGGATTTTTGTTGTACTTGTCAGTCTCTTCTTTTCCGAGGCTTCATGGAGATTTGTGAGGTAGCTGTTTCCATCTCAGCAGACTTTCTTCTCCATAATTATGATTTTGTTCTATTCTAGAAACAAGTTCATTTGAGACTTGAGTTTTTCTTTTGAATCTTGTAATACTTTAGAGGCTTGTACACGTGACTACCAGGTTTTGGGGGTTTAATTAAGTTACTTATATTTTATTTCCGCACTTTATTATAATGGTTGAGTTTTAGGCTGACTTGTCTTGGTGGGATAAGACGAGTGTCATCACGTCCATTTTGGGGTCGTGACAGAAGTCCTTTACAATATTTTACTAAAATTATTTTAAGACTTGAGTACTTGAGTTGAGAAAGAGTAGCGTCGAGTCCAATTTCATGATATATGGAATCTATGTATTCCTGAGAATATATGTTTTTACATTTAAAAGAGGAGGAAACTGAGATTTCCAATAGAGTTTTGAGTAACATCTTTTTTAAGAGAAAGACTTTTGAGTAATAATCTCAAAATATGTTTTTGAACATATAAACTGAGTATATTCTTGGGAGTAGTATTGAGTAACGATATGGAGATGAGTTTAGATAACTCAAGTCTCCTTGAACAATGTAGTCAAGGTAGGTAGAAAGGGTTATACTAATGATTCCTTAGTGCTTTTTAGCATAGACTAGTAGATCCACATAGTTGAGAGGTTTTATACTCCGGCAAGTTATACGACAGTTCTGTTAGCGTGGGCGAAAGGTTCAGTGGCGGATCTAGAATTTTTATTGAGTGGGTTCGAGGTATAATGAAGCAAACACGTAAAAGTTACAAGATGAAAAACAAAGTGGCATGGGAGGAAAATTTTTAATATTAATTCGATGAATTTAACTTATATTGTCATGCTGTGTTTAAGTTCTTCCTATTTTTACCCTGATCCATCGAGCATTTAAATTTTCTAATGTTTTTCCTTTTATTTTGCAATATTCTAATTTTTAGATTTTTTTCTAAATTTTGAATTAGTGCAAATTTAATCGTACGCATGTTACTTTAAAAATAATCAAGATTCATTAGAAAGGTGTAAAGACCAAGTTACTAATATTATAGTGCATATTCCGAAGATAAATAAATGACATCGTCGATTTTTTAGTTCATTTAATTCAATTTACTAGGTTATTCATTTGTTTAAAAAAATAAATTTTGAACCAATCAAATAAAATTAGCTTAATTTTAATCTCTTTATAATTGACTTGATAATACTATGAAAGAGATACAATGGAATTAAGAAAAAAATCAATTAAATAGATTTTATTAAAACAATATTCACAACTTTTCCATTCGATTGATCTTAATTTACTTTATTTTATATAATAGTTTTCTAATTCAATTTTAAATTTAATAACAATTCATCATTTTCTCAGACTGTTTCTTTAAGTTAGTAAATGAGAAGAGAGTTATGTAGAAACAAAATAAGCAATATAAATAAGAAGAATTAAAGATAAAAATATGAAATAAGGCTAATAAATTTAAATAAAGAAAAATGAGAAAAATATATACCATAAAAAGAAAAATAAAAATAAAAGAAAATAATATAGTTTTAGATTGAATCCAAAAATAATGTGGCCTTTTTATTGGGCATTTTAAGCAGAAAGCTCAGCCCATCTCAGCCTTTTAAAAGAAAAAAAAATGTTGAATCTTCTTGCGCACACCGAGAACCAAACTCGAAATGTGCAGTTTAGAAATGAACCCCTTTTTCCAGCGACTCACGCTCTTCTTTTGGTTGTTGAGGGGGTTCATTTTACTATCTATACACTAAAATTCTTAAGTCTACCTTATATATACATTGTAATTTTGATGAGGGGATTCGGGTATACCCCCTAAGCTCCAGGTAGGTCCCTTCCGGAGAAGTTGCATTGTATCATCACATAGCTTATAGTGATGGTTGTTGGTTAGAAAAACTCCCACAGATTTATATATATATATATATATATATATATATATATATATATATATATATATATATATATAAATCTGTGGGAGTTTTTCTAACCGACAACTATCACTATAAGCTATGTGATGATACAATGCAACTTCTCCGGAAGGGACCTACCTGGAGCTTAGGGGGTATATATATATATATATATATATATATAGAGTTCTCCATATAATGCATCTTTTATTGTTGCTCTATCATAAGTTGAGTATCCATAGTTGAGTATCTTCAGTTGAACTATATTTCATTGAGTCGAGTACCTTATTCTTGAGTTGAGCCCCATTTCACTGAGTTAAGAACCTTACAATTACTAAGTTGAGTATCTTATCCTTGACTGATTATGAGTTGAGTAAGTTGATTAGTTTTGAGCATCCTTGAGTATACCTCTGAATATCTTATCTTCGAGTTGAGTATCTTATTTTTGAGTTGAGCTTAGAGAGTGAGTTGAGAGGATACAAGTATGACACCTTTTCGTCAAGTTCAATGTTATATTTATGTTTTATAATCCCCTTACATGTTCGTACATCAATGTATTGAGTCATTTGGCAGCATCGTTTCATGATGCAGATAAAGATATACATGGTCATCAACAGGAGCTTTATTGTAACTATATGGAGTTCGAGTTCGCTATGGTGTATCTCCTTGCTTCTAGAGAATATCATTTACTTTTTAGTTTATTCAGGATTTTGTAGGTCTTGCCCTGACTTTCATCTTTGTCATTTAAGTAGAGGCCTCATAGATAGTCAATACAGTTGAGAAGTCTATATCATTTATTTTGTTAAATATTTTAAAGTCTTAAATTACTTATTTTATGGCGAGTTGAATATATTATTTTTATTCATAGTTATTCATTTGAGTTAAAGATTTGTATTTGAGTCTCAATGAGTTTTATTTTGTTTTAAGCTTTGTATGCTTGAATTAGTTTTCTACTAGTAGTCAGAGAAGATGAGAGTTCTCTTGGGGACCAGCAATGATTCTCGAGCGTCGTCCACGTTAAAGGTGTAGGCTCTGATCGTGAAAAACGACAGTTGCGAAAACTTTTTAACTCTAACAATCATTATGGAAGAAAACCTTTTTGCATGCATGTATTGAATAGTATGTGAGAAACGATTTGCGTTGCCTACTACTCATTCTAATACTACTTGCAACTTCTATACAAAAAACAAAAATAGTCAATCAAGGATCTAAGGATAGATGATTGTTAAGAGTTTTGTGTAAAAGGTGGAAATGAAACACCTTTAAATAGCAACGCTAGTAAATGAAAATTACTTGAATATCACAATTTTCTTATAAATGAATAAATTAGATCTAATCTCTAGCAATTCTGCATTGAATTAAGTGACTAAACTACAAAGTAACTGATAATTACTTAAATATGACAATTTGTGTATCAATGATTTAATTGATCCGGAAAAAATTAGTTAACTAGCCAAAATAAATAACATATTTAGTAAAAATATTCATATTATATAAATATTAGCAATAATGTCAATGTCACGACCCAAAACGAGCCGCGAGTGGCACCCACACTTATCCTACTATGTGAGCGAACCAACCAATCTAAACCCCAACATTTCAAACATAATAAACATAAAAAAATAATGCGGAAGACTTAAAACTCATTAACGAAATCAATAATCAACTTCTAAACTCAAACTTATCATTATCCCCAAAATCTGGAAGTCATCATCACAAGAACATCTATCCTCAAATTACTAAGTTTAAGAGTATCTAAGAAGCTAAAATAACTAAACAGATAGTCCATGCCAGAACTTCAAGGCATCCAGACATGAAGAAGAAGATCCAGTCCAAGCTAGAAGCTTTAGCTCACCCTGAAATCTGGTGTGACGAAGACTGGCTAGAGTTGCGATTGAGTTGAAGACGACGGTACGTTTGCTGCACTCCACATTTAGCTAAAGGAAAACATACAAGTAGGGATCAGTACAAAACACAGGTACTGAGTAGGTATCATCGGCCAACTCAAAATAGAAAACAGTATATCTCAGATAATATCATAAAATCAACTACAATACTCAACAAATAGCAACATAAGTACGAGAATCATTGATAAATAACGCCAAGTACACCCATGAGGACTCAAGCCTCCATACCATACTCATTTGGGAAATAAGTTCATTAAATTGAGTATATTAACATATTCCAAGATTCATTCTCTTTATTATCCTGGTGTCGGAACGTGACACTCCGATCCTCATCATACTATCCTGGTGTCGGAACGTGACACCCGATCCATTATTACTATCCTGGTGTCGGAACGTGACACTCCGATCCTCATCATACTATCCTGGTGTCGGAACGTGAAACCCGATCCTCTATTACTATCCTGGTGTCGGAACGTGACACCCGATCCTCTATTACTATCCTAGTGTCGGAACGGGACACCCGATCCTCTATTACTATCCTGGTGTCGGAACGTGACACCCGATCAACTAACCTCATTCTTTTAGTTCATCAAGCCTGCTTTTATACCAAGGCATCATCATTAATAAAGAGGTTTCAAGGTTTAGGATTCAATAGCCTCATCATGCTTATTTTATCACAATTATATAATCACATCATGCAAGCACACAATTAAGCATATAGAAGACCTTACAATAATACCCAACACATATCATTCGCTATTAAGAGTTTACTATGAAAAGCATAAAAACCATAACCTACCTCCACCGAAGAATTGAAGTCAAGAAATCTACTTTTCCAATGCTTTGTTTTCTTCTTCGTTTCTCCCTCTCTCTGTTCTTTCTCTTTTTCTTATTCAAACCCTTTTTCTTTTACCCTAATTACCATATAATTAAGTATAAAAGATGCTAAAAGTAACCCACTAATTAATTCAAGGTTATCTCCTTTAACCCCCAAGTAATTGAATTATTAACATTCAACCACTAACTTTATAATTATAAGCAGAAATAGTTCAAAACGTTCCTTAAAACTTTTAACAGAAATCCGACCTAGTCAGGGTTACGCAGTCTGTGACGAGCCGTCGTGCCTGCGACGGTCCGTCCTGCTGAGTCGTCACAGAGTTCAGAGACAATTTTCACTAAAGGGCCTGTGACGGTCCGTCGTGCCCACGACGGTCCGTACTGCTCTTTCGTCGCGAAGTTCAGAGAGTTGTTCTCAGTACCCAATTTTTCAGAATTCTAAGTGTTTTGGAACGAGACACCCTCGACGGTCCATCGTGCCCATGACGGTCCGTCGTGGTATCCGTCGACTTAGACAGTTATTACCAGAAATAAACTCTACAGCTCAAAACGACTAAACAGGTCGTTACAGTCAAAAATGTCATTATTTTAAAAAATTTATGTGTCCCAATTTTCTTCCTATTTTATCTCTCTTTTTCAATTAATTCTATATATCTTTTTAAAAAAAATAAAAAATCATTCTCTCTCATATTTATCTTTTCAAATTGTTAATTCTCTCTCCCATTTAATTTTTTTTTCTCTCTCATGGTTATTTTTTTTGATTTTCCTCCAACATTCAAGTTGAAAATATTTTTTTGCCATATATTTTGGTTGTTTTTTTAATCCAAAATTGAATCAACAAGAATCCCTTTGATTAAGGTATCTATAATCTTTATCCTATTTTCAGATTTCTTTTCTAATTTTATTTTTGTTTAAATCTTTAAAAAAATGTTGTTTGTATTTTTCAATTTCCGTTATGATTTACTCTCCAATGGCTGAATCCAAGAGGCTAACTAGAGGTATTTATCTTAATCAACCAATTTCTGGTGATTTTTCATCCTTTAATTTATTTATTACTTAACAAATAGTGTATAACGTATGATTCACTGCTAAAATGAGGGAAGAAAGAGGGTAAGAACATTTACAAGACTCATTGGTGTGCAAAACCTTCCTCAAATTCAGAACGCAAATGTAGAATCTTTGTCTACTAGTGAGGATCTTGAAAAAGGCGACGAAGATCGGATAGTTGTCGAACAATTTTCTATTAGTTTATTTTGTATTTATAGTTTTTTTTTAGAATTTGGTATGCTTTCTTAATTTGTATTCAAATCACTATGTATACTATCAATATTTGTATTTATTAAAAATTTCATGTTGCATGGTTTATGAATTTTGTTTTTGTCCCTAATTTGTATTCATCCAAATGTATGTCAACTAGTTATGTATTTTATTTATAAGAAGAACAACTTTCTATTAGTTTATTTGTATTAGAATACAAATACAAATAATAGACATATTGGAATGAATACGACTTAGAAAAGGAAACATGATTTTGAAAAGAAAAACAAATACACAGTGAAAAATATATACGAATACAAATGTATTTCTTAAATAGCTACATTTTATTTGACATACATATTGGAATGAATACAAACTAATAAAGGTATGTCAACTGAATTTGACATTTTTTTCTAATTTGTATTTATTCTAAAGCTATGTCAACTAGTTATGTATTTTATTTAAGAATGAGTACACCAAATATTTAATTATTTCTTTTCAATTTTATATTTCATTCACTTTTCATCATACTAATTTTTTATATTTTATATATTATTATACAAAATTCTAAATAAAAACTAGAATAAATAGAAATACAAATAAAATACATATTGAAATGAATACATACAGGATTTTTGAAGAAAAAAATAACTATATAGGGAAAAAATATATGAAAATACAAAGATATTTCTTAAATGACTATATAGATAAATTCGGCATACCTATTGGAATGAATACAAACTAATAAAAAACTATAATAAATATAAATATAATATATTGTGGAATGAATATAATTTTAAAAAGGTAAAAATTCTGGAGAAAAAAAAATTTAAATTTTATTTGAAAATGTAACTGATGAGAAAATTAAGGATGCTTGCCTTTTTTGAAATATCCCCCCCCCCCCCCTTAATTTTCTCCTTTTTGTTATTAAATAATTATATTCTTTAAATAAAAATAAATAATAAAAACATAAATAATATACATAACAAACTAAAATGACATTTTTACTAAATATTGAAATTGTTGCTAATGAGTCCTCTTAAATGCTAAAATATTGACATTTTGAAAATTTCCCTTTAATAAATTATGACTACATATGAGAAATATTTTATAAAATCAGTTAGTCCCTACAATTCTCTAATATTAGTTATAAAGGGTCAAATAAAAACCTTCGAAGTATGTGAAATATAACATAAATATCATAATTAAATACTTTGCTCTTAAGATGTCCATGCCGTCAATAATTTGGTCTAATAATGCCCCTACCATAGTTTGGTTAAAAAAATGTCTCTCTTGTTATTTTAAGTGTCAAAATTCTCTTTTCGTACTAATGTATTATTTCTTTTCTTTTTGAACATATTTTATTTCTAATAAATATATTACTTTTAAAGAATCTTATTCTTGTTTATTTTCTTTTAAAATAACTTTAACTAATATATAAGTAGAAAATAACAATTTTTACTTTTTAATCTCCTTTATCAATTAAAATAGAAGACCAACATGTACATTTTAGGTATTAATGTAGATGTGTAATCCCATTACTAATTTCATCTCAATAACAACAAATTATTTTTAATAAAACAAAAAATGTTTGTACTTCTTAATCATTTTCAAATGATATAGAACAAACATGTTGCAATAAAAATGTTATTAAGAAAAAATAGATTTAAAAATAAAGAGAAAGAGTCTGTTATACCCCTCAAGTTTTGTAATGATCTGGTTGGCCATTTTTGGAATGTTTCGTGAATTTACCGTTTTGCCCCTCCCGTTACCAACCCCGAGTATTTTCTGTTTGAGTTTTGAAAATGGTGTTTCAAACTTTGAGTTCAATGTTGAGTATTTGGTAAGATTTTTTTTTAAAAGGCTAATGCTGTAAAATAAAAAGGTTTCTCATGTCTTGTCTTTTAAAGTTGGGAAAAAATGACAAATATTCCCTCGAATTATCATATATGATATACAGATACCCTCCATCATACTTTTTCTTCATTAGTGCCCCTGTCGTCCAAAAAAAATGCACATTTACCCCTTGCTATAACGGAAGACTTATTTGGTACCGATGGGAATCCTACGGCTCAACCTGATTTGATCAAATAATTAACCCGAAATTTAAATACCCGTCGATTACCCATTTAACCCACCCAATACATCCATTATCCACACAAATAACCTATCTAAAAACCCTTCAGAAAAATCCGTTTCTCTCAAATATACATGACTTGTAGTTGTAAAATCTATCTTAACATTAAGTTTGATTTACTTCCAGATGTACAACCTGGTTTATGTGATTCATGTTAATGCTTATTGTAATGGGTCTTAAATCCCTTTCTCTTCATTAATCTTTCTTCCAAGATCATATACACATTTCAATTTGCACGTAGCCATCTTCGACATCAATTCAGACCTCTTTTCACGCACAATGGTCAGCTCTCACTCTTCCCCTTAATCCATTCCCCTAATTTTCCCCAAATCCCTTCCCCTAATTCTCTTTATTTTTTAACGAAATCAAATATTCACTTTTCTTGTTAATATGCATTTTTTTAGTTCTTTTCGTAGCCAAAACAAAATCATTCTCGTTTACCACTGATCTTGTGTTGTATGGTTAAGGTTATCAATTGTAGAAAAAATTATACATTCTGGGTTTAGGTTTAGCTGAATTAAAATAGTTGGTCGCCTAATATTTAGGTTTAGTGTGGATAAATCCTCAAGTAAAACACCTGAGGATTTTACAAATTCCCCAGGTAAATTACCTCGAGCTCGTATAAATTTGCTGGTAAGAGTTATCTACGAAGGCTTTTCCATTGAATTTAATTTTGCGAGAAAATTCGCATGTAATCAAATTACATGGGGATTTTACTATATTATATCCCCGCGTAAATCCTTAGGGTAATGGAAACTTTTATTATAGTGATTGCATAATCTAACTTCATTTGGGTTGGAGAATTACGTTCTAATTTTCTAATTCACAGAGATTTTCAGGGAACATTAGAGATGTTTTTGGAGTTTTCCAGGCATAAACAAAATCTATGTACGAGAAAAGAAAATATATGGAGAATTCAAAAGTCTATAAATATAAAAAAGACATCAGTACATCCCCAAGCAGAAGCAAAATGTATTGAATTACTGGCTAGCTTATTAAATACCATGCCTGATCAAATTACTCTAAGTAAAATCTATTGAATTACTTGTCCACAAGCACAACAACTTAAGCAGAAATCTATTAAAACTAAATGCACCAAGCCAGAAATTTAAAATATTCCAAAGATAACAGCAGCACCAATCAATGGATTCGATCGTCAACGAAGAACGTCTCCTTCAAACACAGAAAAATAAAATATAATTCAGTTATATTGAAAGAGAAAGAGGCATTTAAATGGGAAAACTACAAATATGTAATACCTGTCGATAGCCTACTGGAGACGCGGCCATTGAGGCCACTCATAGGAAAACAATTTGTAGTGTATTGTCTTCCGCCAAGCTTCTCCAAAATCATAAACAAATTCAGCAGTATTTGTTTCCAAATCATATGAAATAACCATGCTTCTTATTTGCAAATACAATATGTGCGAAAGAGCTGGATGAAAAATCATGTTCCGAAGCTCCCTATCAAGAGAACTACCTCCCCCGAGTCCAAAATCTTGTTCACATTTCTCAACTACAGATGCAACATTGACAGCGTACTTCCTAACCCATACTGCATCTCGACTTGGAAAATTGTTGAGTTGCCAACAAGTGATGGTTGTCCAACCAGTCGATGCTAAACAGATTTTCTCGCCTGATAATCCAAGGCAACAATAACCAGGATAGATCACCGTCCTCCGTTCAGGCAATTCCAAAGCCCGAAAATCCTCGTTTACACTATCATAAACAGTAATCCATTGTCCATAATTATCTAGCCAAAAGAATACTCCATCTAATACACCGGCCGAGGATGACGAAATCTCATCCCTAGAAGGGTACAATGGAAAAGGTACATCCTCAATTACCGAATTAGCAGTCCACTCTTTAGTCTCTGAAGAGTAACTTTCAATTGTTAAACTATACTGGAACCGGAACTTAATCCTACTTACTGGAGAAGTTACTTCATAACGAACTATAGTAAATGAGACAGACTCATCGGTCTCCTTTACTATAAATCCAACATATGGATCCTTCATAGGGATTTCAGTTCTTGGGAGATCAAAACGCTGCCTTGTGGCAGGATTATAGACATAATAAACCCTTTGTCTACTTCTAAGCTTATTGCAGAGGAGAAAACCATTAGAAGAGGCAACAATGTAAACTCTTTCACCGATAAAATCGACAGACTCATCCAAACTATTACCAATTAACAGTGGTGATTCCTTCGATGAGAAAAAGAAATGGCTTCGCAAACGTTTCTCTACACAAAAGAAGCCAAATAGGTAGGGTTTGGGCCATTGAAGACGAGAACGGTAAATTTCAGCAACGTACTTTCGCCAGTTCTTTGATACGCTTGAACACCTTGCTAGCGATTTCAAAGGCAGACCATTCAGTATTTTGATTATGATTTCCTCAGAAAAAAACTTTTTGCGTTGCCTACTACTCATTCTAATACTACTTACAAAGATCTGGGAATAGATGATTTTGAAGAGTTTTGTGTAAAAGTGGAAGTGAAACACCTTTTTATAGCAAAATCATCAATACAAAGTATTAAATAACACTATTGTTACAACTATCTGTAATTTTATTTTAGCTAAATAACATAAATATAAAGTAACTGATGATTAGTTGGATTTGACAATTTTCCTATAATTTAAATCTCTAACATTTTCTGCATTTAATGAAGTACGACTATAAATGAGATATAATTAATAAAATCAGTTGGTCATTAAGTTAATAATTTGTTCTAAAGATGTTCTTATTGTCAACAATTTAATCGAATAATGCCATTTTCATAATAAATGTACCATTTCTTTTCTTTTTGACCATATATTATTGGAATAGCTTCATAATATGACATCTATATATATTCAAGAAAAATAGCTATGTTTTATTTTTTTTCATGTTATATGGATATAATTAGACTATATATAGTAAAGTTAATTTTATACAAATATATATATATATATATATATATATATATATATATATAATGTAATAAATAAATATAAAATAGAAAAGTAATTATAATTGAATGCCTGATAAATTTATGGAAGGCACATTTGTGATTTTTTTCATGTTTACCATCATCAAAAAAAAAAAAATCATCAATATTCATACATTACATATTTTCTGTTTTCCCCCCAAATTCAATCAAATTCAAAATACTTTACATCACTGAAATAACGATTTTTGTATTTTTGTATCCATCAGGTATCTTTTAATTGCATATTTATCTCGTACTTATACAGTTTGATACCCAAAAGTTGTATTTTTTTCGCTTGTTTTTCTAGTATATTCATACTTATACAGTTTGATACCCACAAATTGTATCTTTTTTTGCACGTTTGTATAATGTATTCATATTTATATACATAGATACTTGTATTGTTATATAAGCACAAGTTAAAATGTTGATTACGAATACAATTATATCTACATATATATAAGTACTAAATCAAAGGTAAAAAGTTGATTAGGGAATACAAGTATAGTTGTATCCAACGTATTCTTTTTTGTGTTTAATAACAATGTAATAATTGTATTCTATGTTGGTGTATTCATTTTTTGTTTAACAGCTAGTGTATCTATTGTCATGTAGTACACCTATTCAAAATCGAAATACTTAACCTTCATTCACAAATTCAACAGTTTATTTACAACAATTACTTGAATTAATGGGAAAAAAATTATTAATACCTTTACGATGTCAGAATAAGAAATATGGAGACAACAAGAAAATTGAGTATGATATATCACAATTTTTATTGACCTGATAAAGAATATGATCTGATATGTCTTTAAATAAGTATGTTTTTAGTTATTAAGTTAATTATGGGAAGTTGCTCATTGTATGATTTAATGTAAGGATAGTGAGTTCTTTTTAGAGTCAATTCCTTATTTAGTTTGTTGTACTTAAAGATGTATTAATGTATAAATAAAAAAAAAACAGTAGAAAGATACGACAAGAACATGATATAAATTGTAGTTATTTATTGCAAATAACATAATTATAGCTATTGGTATTCATTAACCCTATAAATGTAGTTATTTATGTAAGTTGCTCTTTGTTATTTCTAATAAAACTATTACTTCTATAGGATTTTATTCTTGTTTATTTTCCTTTAAAATTACTTTAATTAATACATTAATAGAAAATAACATTTTGTTCTTTTTAATCTCTTTTACCAATTAAAATAGAATAACAACATTTACATTTTAGCTAATAATATAGATTAATAACTGCATTGCTAATTTCATTTCGATAACCACAAAAGACAATTCTAATAAAATAGAGAATATTTGTATTTCTTAATCTTTTTTGAATCGATATACGATATACATGTTCCAATAAAAATGGCTATTAGGAAAAGAATGTATTTCAAAAATAAAGGGAAAATAATTTGATATACCCCTCAACTTTGGTAATGACCTGGTCGGTCATTTTTTTTGAATATTTCTTGAATTTACCATTTTTCCCTCCCGTTATTGATCCCGCGTATTTTGTGTTTGGATTTTGAAAATTGGTTTCAAACTTTGAGTTTTAAGTTGAGAATTTGGTAAAATTTGAGTTTAAAAGGCTAATGATATTTTTAAGAAAAAAGGTTTTCGTTGTCCTTGGAGTTTCAAGTCTCAAAATGGAATTTTGCCGATTCCATCAATTCTATAATGTAGAGTATTGTCTGTCAGATATGTTATCCATGAAGTCTTGAGTTTAGTAGTTCATGACCATAATTCCGCATGAACCCTTAAGATGAGTAGTCTTGAGATGAGAAGTATCTTTGAGTCATCGGGTTAAGTAGTCCATGCCCATAATTCCGCATTAACCCTCTGGATCGAGCATTTTTTAAACGAGTATTTCCATTAAAGTTCTTGAGTTTTGAGATTTTGTGTCTCGAGTATTGAGTTCTAGTTATGGTTATTGAAAACATTAATGTGAGTCGTTCACGTCCATAATTCGGCATGAACTTTATTATGAGAAGTTGTAATGACCCGAAAAATCAATATTGAAATTTTATTAAATTATTATTTTATCCCCTCTCGATAGTTGTCCGAGTCTTTTTTTTTTTCAGTTCATGAAATTAGTTTGAGAATTTTTAACAATTCGATAACTTCAGATATCTAGTTGGTGGTATTTATTAAATAATTAATTTAATTAGTAATAGTTATTGGGTCAAGCCTATATTTTATAGAATACCCTTACCACTAGACCACATAATTAACTTAAGTAGTGGAATTCAACTTTATAATTCGATCACAATTTGGAAAAAGAAGGAAAAAAATAAAATAAAAAAATAGGCGAATACGAAACCAACCTAGAACGGCTGCCCTCAAGGTAAATTCTCAAGTCCTTAATTGTTGATTGGATTCAATTAGTATGTTGAATGCTTACTGGATGATTTAGATTGTTACTACTTATAAATTAAAAAGTGAATGATTTACTTGGAAAAGTAATGTTAGTGTATCACTTTGGTAGGGTGTAAATTGTGGGGGAAAGATTATCTATGGTAAACGATGGTAACTATTACATATTTATTATATATAAATTAAAATCTACATGTGAGCAATTTATGTCTTGGTTTCATACGATTCCCAGTGATTCCCAAAAGCGATAAATTTTTAATTTATTAGTATTTTATAATTTAAGTTTAGAATATTGAGATATGTAATTAAATGTTGTGTATATTATATAATAGAAAAATTATCAAGGTTATAGTGTTAAGGAAAATAAAATAAAATTATGAGTAAATCTTAGGCTTGAAATTTTTAAAACATGAGAGTTGACATGTTAACTGCATCAAGATTTAGGAACTTGTTTATAAATTTGGTCGATTTTGGGTCAAGGTTAAACACATAGTAATAATAGTATTGTTAGTTTGAAATCTTATTATGGTTATTTACTTGAATAGATTGCTTTAAGTTGGGAGCTCAACAAAAGTAAAGGGCTCAAGTCTCGGAGTAGATTTTTTATTTGATTGAGGCAAGTGGATTTCTAAACTCTTGTTAAGTGTATGAAATGCGTGTATTTCCTTGTGGTATATGTTTGGGAGTAACGTGATTGGTGATGGGTTGACTTGTCCACATTGATTAATTCTAATGATGAAAAAAAAAAGGGGATAACAAAAGGCAATGTGATCAATTGTTTATGTGTGATGTGTTGAGTAAGGGTTGAAGGCATGTTGAATCATTGTTGATGTGACTTCATGTTTGTGTGGTTGTGAAGTGTGCGATGTTATGAAAGTGGTCATCTCCTCATTATTTGTGTGAACTTGTCATCTGAATTATTCTGACGCATTGGTTGTCACAAGTGTTATGTGCATTGAAAAAGAATGAGTACTTAAGAGGATGTACCATTTCGAGGGACGTATCGCGCGCCGCGATGGATACTATATTTCGAGGGACGTATCGCGCGCCGCGATGGTTACTATATCGAGGGTCGTGTCGTGCGCCGCGACAGATGCATGGACAGATATGTCCCCCATGGGTCTCCGACTGAGAGACAGCGGGTGTGTATCACTAGGTCAGACATGCATCATTATACTTGACATTGCATTCCATTGCATTGCACATACTTATCATTAGTGAATTTGATATCGTGTTTTGCTGATCTTCTGATTGCCTTTCTGCGGGACTTGTGATTGATCAATATTGAGCTTGTTATTGCGGATATGTAGTTTGTTGAAGTATTGTTATTGAGGATATGTAATTTGTTAAAGTGTTGTTGTTGAGGATATGTAATTTGTCTAACTGTTGTTATTGAGCTACGTTCTATGTAAATTGTGAGCTGTTAGGTTGGGTTGATTTTAATGCAGGTTGTAGTTGTGGAGGTTCGGTTGGGGGTGGTAGGAGTACCCGTATTTCATCCCCTTGGCCTGTGTTTAGAGGTTTACTTGCTGAGTATCGTGTGGTTTGGTACTCACCCCTTGCTTCTACAAATTTTTGTAGGTTATGAGCCTGGATTTTTGTTGTACTTGTCAGTCTCTTCTTTTTCGAGGCTTCATGGAGATTTGTGAGGTAGCTGTTTCCGTCTCAGCAGACTTTCTTCTCCATAATTATGATCTTGTTATATTCTAGAAACAAGTTCATTTGAGACTTGAGTTTTTCTTTTGAATCTTGTAATACTTTAGAGGCTTGTACACGTGACTACCAGGTTTTGGGGGTTTAATTAAGTTACTTATATTTTATTTCCGCACTTTATTATAATGGTTGAGTTTTAGGCTGACTTGTCTTGGTGGGATAAGACGAGTGTCATCACGTCCATTTTGGGGTCGTGACAAAATGGTATCAGAGCCCCAGGTTCATAGGTCTCACGTGTGTACAAGTCGAGTCTAAATAGAGTCTCGATGATCGGTACAGAGACGTCTGTACATATCTTCGAGAGACTATAGTGACTTTTAGGAAATATCTTCACTTCTTGGATCACTATTGTGCATACTTGGTCCCATTTTGATTCTTATCGCTTCATTCCATTCGCTCTCGTTTATGTGATGACTCGTGCGTAGTTCCTTTTGTGAATCATTGGCATGTCGTGTATTGGTATGACGTTAGATCTGGTATTAAGGTGAAAATGATATACTTATGAAACGAATGCGTGATCATATTTGAAAGAGTTGAGTAAGGTTAGTTATCATTGTAAAATAATAATAATAAATATAGTACTTATCTGGTATAAGCAAAATATGGAGTGGTTCGACAATTAAAAGTTAAATGTTTGAAGAATTGACTAGATAATAAATAGTGTAATACAATCGATATAGTTGTCATACCATTAATGGGTTGCTTAGCAAATGATGTTGCACCAATTCAGGTCAGAATCCCTTCTGTCGTTTCACAGATTGAGTGTATACCAAAGTTGGTCATGATACGACTATTACAATGGTACTGATGGGTACTTGGTTAGAATTATAGAGTGTGTTACTTTTGATATTGACCTTGCTTACGAAAGAATACATATAGCTTGGGTTAAATACAAAACTAATCTGGTAATATTTTACAGCTATTTGATGGATAAAGTGTGTGACCTATTTGGAAATGATCTTCTCAATATATATGATATGTTCTTGTGGTGGATGAAATGAATTTTCACAATGTATTACTAGTGGTACATGAAAACGGGCATGTTGATTGTTAAGTGCAAATATTAACTACTTAAGGAGTTATCTATGGTATACATGCTCATATGATAAGATTTGGTGTTGAACTCATATTTGAGAACCCAACTAGCTTGTTGGTACGGGTGGATGTGTTAAACATTAATTATAAGGACGCTTTTAGTAGTGGATCTTTGGTATGAAATTGATATGTTCAGATTGTGAAATGTATTTTATGAATTTTTTAAATGAGTGGTGATTTCATCGTAATGTCCAAGAAATTGGATCAATATTGAATGACAAGCATATGGGTAAAGAAAGTCCTAAAGAGTATACTTATGTGAAGACAATTAAGAGTTTTAGTAAGGAAGTGCGGATAAAAGTGGGTTAGTTCTTTGGATTGGATTGGTATAACTGGGTTTAAGGATTCATATTGATGAAATAGCTGACTTCGTGGTGATAACAAGATCTAACTAAGCATGATGATAATAGGAGTTTGTGATGGATTGCGATTGAGACTAAATCATAAAATAAGAATTGAGGGTTAAACGAGTTTTTATGGTAATAACGACTTGCGAGCATCTAAGGTTGTGGTTTTTCACTATTTGATGAACAATGTGGTTGTATGAAAAGTTGTTTGATGTGTTGGAAATTTCGCTTGAATAGGATTGAAAGAAGCTAGAGTCATAAATGGAAAAGAATTAGTGGGAAGTATTTTAGTCATTGGAAAGAGACAATCGAGAAAATAGATATTTACTATAATTATAAAGGACAAAGATATATCTTTAGAGAGTTGAGAATTTAGTTCAAGGATACGTGATTTCATCTGTTTCATTTTGGTTATGGTAATAGTGTCACACGTTCATTAGATTGATAAAAAAAATGTGAGTATATATATATATTGGGTAAGAATTTAGAAAGAAACCTACACAGTTCGACTAGAGTGTGGTGATAAGTTCTTTTATAGTTTCGAATTTGGTAACGGGTACCATTGGATTTTTAAGAAAGGGTATGACAAGGTCGATGGATAGGCGACCAATAATAAGCTAAGATGTCCAAATTTATAAATATTTTCTATGTATGAGCTAATTTCAATAGATAAAAGGATTGAGTTACATAATTGAATTCAAAATTCAACTTTTTCATTGTGAGTTTAGATTTGTGGTAGTGTGTTTTGTCAAGGTATGAATTGGTAAGAGGTAAGAAATGATTGATCACATTGAGTATGAAGCATTTGAAGGACTTAAAAATAATTTGAGTAGTAAATTTGGTTACTTTTGATTGTTATACCTAAATGAGATTTCATGTAATGTTTTTATTTCAAGGAGAAGATAAAAATACCATAGGTTGTTGGTCAAAGGATAAGATTGGTAAGCAAGTCAGCGAAGAAAAAAAGAGTTTGGTGTATTGAAGATTTCAAGGTATTTAAAATTTGTGTCATCGAAAGAATTTAGAAGATGTGAAGGAATAAGAATACTCTTGAATCTGAGTTAAAGGGTCTATGAATGGACATATATAGTTCTAATATGACTATGATTGTGAATCAATTCGGTATAGACTTACTAGGAATTTATCAGCAATTTTTATGAAGATTGAGTGTTGATTTGGGTAAAACCCGTGAGATGTGTAAGAGTATGTGTTGTTATGTGGAGCTAAACGGTTCAGATTTTGGTAAGTGACTTATGGATACGTAATAGTATGGACATACAATTATATATGGTCATTGATGATTTTTTTTTTTGGAATCACTTGTTGTGATGTGTTACGTAGATACGTGATGGTAAATAGAGATTATGTGCCCATAGTATATAGAATAATTGGGGAGACCTAATATTTCTCTAAGTATTGGCATGAGATATGTGATGATTAGGAATGACAATTGAAGCATGGTATGTGAAAGTTTGTGTGACGTTGACATTGGTGTGATTAAGTTATTGTACCTCGATGGAAAAGTACTTAGATTTGAAATTAGTGCTATCAATCTTAGTTGTGACTCATATTTTGTCATGTAATGCTTATATAGAAGGAAAAAAAAGGGGGACATATCTTGGAATTTTTTTAAAGTATACAACGTGTTTGCTAAAAAGACTTTGATTCTAGTGACAGTTTGAGTGAGGTAAATGGTTGGTGTAGTTATGATGGTTTTTTTTTGTAGTAAGAGTGTTAGCTTCAATGGAGTATTGAGAGAAGTACGTGGAGTTTGATGAATCGAGTATTTGTTATAAAGTGATGGGGGATCAGACTGGTTGATTGTGGGTGGTTAAACATCGAGAGATGGAGAAAGATGAATGGAATTCTATTTATATGGGCCCTATGGAAGGAATAGCTTGTTTTATTCGACCTTACTCTGTGTATTCTTATGTAATCACCTTCTTCGTGTTGAGCACTATTAAAGTATGAATCCCTACTTATATTACGCGTGTTTCCACATCTATTGGTGAATTCTTAGTGGTGGATCGGATGAAACGATCCTCTTATGTCCCTTGATTTGTTGAGATCCTTGGGCAGAATTGATCATTTCAGCTATGATAGGTTTGGTTTTTGTTTGAAAGTTGAAGTATATAAGTAGTTCTACACGCACAACCTTGCTTATGAGAACTTATATAAGAGCTATGAAGAGTTACTAAAGTATTGTTAGATGTTCTACATTTTGAAGTGTATTGTTTGTTGGGTGTTTAGATGATCATTTCCTTCGTTGGGTTAGATAAGTCTGATTCTCTCTTGGAGAGTATCCGATCTCTAAAGATCAGATTTTTATAACTTAAGCTTGTAAGAAGACAGTGTTGTGAAAAGGGAATCGTGATAAGAGGTGTGATGGTTTGTGCACTATGAGTATGTGATGATTGGTTCAAGTTCACTCTGATTGTAGCTAGTATCAATAGAATGTCATCTTTGCTATGTGAGAAAAGATTCGTCATGGTGGTTGTGTTATGGTCCACTTAGTTTCAATTAAGATTGGGTTCATGAGTTAGTTTGTGACTTGATAATCGCTCTTGAGTTATAGACCTTATAAAGTTTGATTGAAAGGTTCAATTCTTGGTAGTTGGTCTTGATAGAATGGTGTTAAAGATAAGCTTTCATGGAGAGATGAACAACGACTCTGAAAGATCATGCATTAGATTTTTGATAACGTCAATAATTCTTCCTTCTCGTATTTTATGTTCGAGGACGAACATGATTTTTAGTGGTGGATAATGTAATGACCCGAAAAATCAATATTGAAATTTTATTAATTATTATTTTATCCCCTCTCGATAGTTGTCCGAGTCTTTTTTTTTTCAGTTCATGAAATTAGTTTGAGAATTTTTAACAATTCGATAACTTCAGATATCTAGTTGGTGGTATTTATTAAATAATTAATTTAATTAGTTATAGTTATTGGGTCAAGCCTATATTTTATAGAATACCCTTACCACTAGACCACATAATTAACTTAAGTAGTGGAATTCAACTTTATAATTCGATCACAATTTGGAAAAAGAAGGAAAAAAATAAAATAAAAAAATAGGCGAATACGAAACCAACCTAGAACGGCTGACCTCAAGGTAAATTCTCAAGTCCTTAATTGTTGATTGGATTCAATTAGTATGTTGAATGCTTACTGGATAATTTAGATTGTTACTACTTATAAATTAAAAAGTGAATGATTTTCTTGGAAAAGTAATGTTAGTGTATCACTTTGGTAGGGTGTAAATTGTGGGGGAAAGATTATCTATGGTAAACGATGGTAACTAATTACATATTTATTATATATAAATTAAAATCTACATGTGAGCAATTTATGTCTTGGTTTCATACGATTCCCAGTGATTCCCAAAAGCGATAAATTTTTAATTTATTATTATTTTATAATTTAAGTTTAGAATATTGAGATATGTAATTAATGTTGTGTATATTATATAATAGAAAAATTATCAAGGTTATAGTGTTAAGGAAAATAAAATAAAATTATGAGTAAATCTTAGGCTTGAAATTTTTAAAACATGAGAGTTGACATGTTAACTGGCATCAAGATTTAGGAACTTGTTTATAAATTTGGTCGATTTTGGGTCAAGGTTAAACACATAGTAATAATAGTATTGTTAGTTTGAAATCTTATTATGGTTATTTACTTGAATAGATTGCTTTAAGTTGGGAGCTCAACAAAAGTAAAGGGCTCAAGTCTCGGAGTAGATTTTTTATTTGATTGAGGCAAGTGGATTTCTAAACTCTTGTTAAGTGTATGAAATGCGTGTATTTCCTTGTGGTATATGTTTGGGAGCAACGGGATTGGTGATGGGTTGACTTGTCCACATTGATTAATTCTAATGATGAAAAAAAAAAGGGGATAACAAAAGGCAATGTGATCAATTGTTTATGTGTGATGTGTTGAGTAAGGGTTGAAGGCTTGTTGAATCATTGTTGATGTGACTTCATGTTTGTGTGGTTGTGAAGTGTGCGATTTATGAAAGTGGTCATCTCCTCATTATTTGTGTGAACTTGTCATCTGAATTATTCTGACGCATTGGTTGTCACAAGTGTTATGTGCATTGAAAAAGAATGAGTACTTAAGAGGATGTACCATTTCGTGGGACGTATCGCGCGCCGCGATGGATGCTATATTTCGAGCGACGTATCGCGCGCCGCGATGGTTACTATATCGAGGGTCGTGTCGTTCGCCGCGACAGATGCATGGACAGATATGTCCCCCATGGGTCTCCGACTGAGAGACAGCGGGTGTGTATCACTAGGTCAGACATGCATCATTATACTTGACATTGCATTCCATTGCATTGCACATACTTATCATTAGTGAATTTGATATCGTGTTTTGCTGATCTTCTGATTGCCTTTCTGCGGGACTTGTGATTGATCAATATTGAGCTTGTTATTGCGGATATGTAGTTTGTTGAAGTATTGTTATTGAGGATATGTAATTTGTTAAAGTGTTGTTGTTGAGGATATGTAATTTGTCTAACTGTTGTTATTGAGCTACGTTCTATGTAAATTGTGAGCTGTTAGGTTGGGTTGATTTTAATGCAGGTTGTAGTTGTGGAGGTTCGGTTGGGGGTGGTAGGAGTACCCGTATTTCATCCCCTTGGCCTGTGTTTAGAGGTTTACTTGCTGAGTACCGTGTGGTTTGGTACTCACCCCTTGCTTCTACAAATTTTTGTAGGTTATGAGCCTGGATTTTTGTTGTACTTGTCAGTCTCTTCTTTTCCGAGGCTTCATGGAGATTTGTGAGGTAGCTGTTTCCATCTCAGCAGACTTTCTTCTCCATAATTATGATCTTGTTCTATTCTAGAAACAAGTTCATTTGAGACTTGAGTTTTTCTTTTGAATCTTGTAATACTTTAGAGGCTTGTACACGTGACTACCAGGTTTTGGGGGTTTAATTAAGTTACTTATATTTTATTTCCGCACTTTATTATAATGGTTGAGTTTTAGGCTGACTTGTCTTGGTGGGATAAGACGAGTGTCATCACGTCCATTTTGGGTCGTGACAGAAGTCCTTTACAATATTTTACTAAAATTATTTTAAGACTTGAGTACTTGAGTTGAGAAAGAGTAGCGTCGAGTCCAATTTCATGAATATGGAATCTATGTATTCCTGAAATATATGTTTTTACATTTAAAAGAGGAGGAAACTGAGATTTCCAATAGAGTTTTTGTTTTGAGTAATATCTCAAAATATGTTTTTGAACATATAAACTGAGTATATTCTTGGGAGTAGTATATTGAGTAACGATATGGAGATGAGTTTAGATAACTCAAGTCCTCCTTGAACAATGTAGTCAAGGTAGGTAGAAAGGTTTATACTAATGATTCCTTAGTGCTTTTTAGCATAGACTAGTAGATCCCATAGTTGAGAGGTTATACTCCGGCAAGTTATACGACAGTTCTGTTAGCGTGGGCGAAAGGTTCAGGGGCGGATCTAGAATTTTTATTGAGTGGGTTCGAGGTATAATGAAGCAAACACGTAAAGTTACAAGATGAAAAACAAAGTGGCATGGAGGAAAATTTTTAATATTAATTCGATGAATTTAACTTATATTGTCATGCTGTGTTTAAGTTCTTCCTATTTTTACCCTGATCCATCGAGCATTTAAATTTTCTAATGTTTTCCTTTTATTTTGCAATATTCTAATTTTTAGATTTTTTTCTAAATTTTGAATTAGTGCAAATTTAATCGTACGCATGTTACTTTAAAATAATCAAGATTCATTAGAAAGGTGTAACCAAGTTACTAATATTTAGTGCATATTCCGAAGATAAATAAATCACATCGTCGATTTTTTAGTTCATTTAATTCAATTTACTAGTTTATTCATTTGTTTAAAAAAATAAATTTTGAACCAATCAAATAAATTTAGCTTAATTTTAATCTCTTTATAATTGACTTGATAATACTATGAAAGAGATACAATGGAATTAAGAAAAAAATCAATTAAATAGATTTTATTAAAACAATATTCACAACTTTTCCATTCGATTGATCTTAATTTACTTTATTTTATACAATAGTTTTCTAATTCAATTTTAAATTTAATAACAATTCATCATTTTCTCAGACTGTTTCTATAAGTTAGTAAATGAGAAGAAAGTTATGTAGAAACAAAATAAGCAATATAAATAAGAAGAATTAAAGATAAAAATATGAAATAGGCTAATAAATTTAAATAAAGAAAACTGAGATTGAATCCAAAAATAATGTGGCCGACAACCTATATATAAATCTGTGGGAGTTTTTCTAACCGACAACCATCACTATAAGCTATGTGATGATCAATCAACTTCTCCTGAAGGGACCTACTGGAGCTTAGGGGTATATATATATATATATATATATATTTATATATATATAAGAGTTCTCCATATAATGCATCTTTTATTGTTGCTCTATCATAAGTTGAGTATCCATAGTTTAGTATCTTCAGTGAACTATATTTCATGTGAGTCGAGTACCTTATTCTTGCGTTGAGCCCCATTTCACTGAGTTAAAAACCTTACAATATTACTAGTTTTGAGTATCTTAGTCCTTGACTGATTATGAGTTGAGTAAGTTTTATTAGTTTTGAGTATCCTTGAGTATACCTCTAATATCTTATCTTCGAGTTGAGTATCTTATTTTTGAGTTGAGCTTAGAGAGTGAGTGAGAGTTGATACAATAGTGGACACCTTTTTGTCAAGTTCAATGTTATATTTTTATGTTTTATAATCCCCTTACATGTTCGTACATCAATGTATTGAGTCATTTGGCAGCATCATTTCATGATGCAGATAAAGATATACATGGTCATCAACAGGAGCTTTATTGTAACTATATGGAGTTCGAGTTCGCTATGGTGTATCTCCTTGCTTCTAGAGAATATCATTTACTTTTTAGTTTATTCAGGATTTTGTAGGTCTTGCCCTGACTTTCATCTTTGTCATTTAAGTAGAGGCCTCATAGATAGTCAATACAGTTGAGAAGTCTATATCATTTATTTTGTTAAATATTTTAAAGTCTTAAATTACTTATTTTATGGCGAGTTGAATATATTATTTTTATTCATAGTTATTCATTTGAGTTAAAGATTTGTATTTGAGTCTCAATGAGTTTTTTTTGTTTTAAGCTTTGTATGCTTGAATTAGTTTTCTACTAGTAGTCAGAGAAGATGAGAGTTCTCTTGGGGACCAGCAATGATTCTCGAGCGTCGTCCACGTTAAAGGTGTAGGCTCTGATCGTGAAAAACGACAGTTGCGAAAACTTTTTAACTCTAACAATCATTATGGAAGAAAACCTTTTTGCATGCATGTATTGAATAGTATGTGAGAAACGATTTGCGTTGCCTACTACTCATTCTAATACTACTTGCAACTTCTATACAAAAAACAAAATAGTCAATCAAGGATCTAAGGATAGATGATTGTTAAGAGTTTTGTGTAAAAGGTGGAAATGAAACACCTTTAAATAGCAACGCTAGTAAATGAAAATTACTTGAATATCACAATTTTCTTATAATGAATAAATTAGATCTAATCTCTAGCAATTCTGCATTGAATTAAGTGACTAAACTACAAAGTAACTGATAATTACTTAAATATGACAATTTGTGTATCAATGATTTAATTGATCCGGAAAAAATAGTTAACTAGCCAAAATAAATAACATTTATTTAGTAAAAATATTCATATTATATAAATATTAGCAATAATGTCAATGTCACGACCCAAAACGAGCCGCGAGTGGCACCCACACTTATCCTACTATGTGAGCGAACTAACCAATCTAAACCCCAACATTTCAAACATAATAAACATAAAAAAATAATGCGGAAGACTTAAAACTCATTAACGAAATCAATAATCAACTTCTAAACTCAAACTTATCATTATCCCCAAAATCTGGAAGTCATCATCACAAGAACATCTATCCTCAAATTACTAAGTTTAAGAGTATCTAAGAAGCTAAAATAACTAAACAGATATCCATGCCAGAACTTCAAGGCATCCAGACATGAAGAAGAAGATCCAGTCCAAGCTAGAAGCTTTAGCTCACCCTGAAATCTGGTGTGACGAAGACTGGCTAGAGTTGCGATTGAGTTGAAGACGACGGTACGTTTGCTGCACTCCACATTTAGCTAAAGGAAAACATACAAGTAGGGATCAGTACAAAACACAGGTACTGAGTAGGTATCATCGGCCAACTCAAAATAGAAAACAGTATATCTCAGATAATATCATAAAATCAACTACAATACTCCAACAAATAGCAACATAAGTACGAGAATCATTGATAAATAACGCCAAGTACACCCATGAGGACTCAAGCCTCCATACCATACTCATTTGGGAAATAAGTTCATTAAATTGAGTATATTAACATATTCCAAGATTCATTCTCTTTACTATCCTGGTGTCGGAACGTGACACTCCGATCCTCATCATACTATCCTGGTGTCGGAACGTGACACCCGATCCTTATTACTATCCTGGTGTCGGAACGTGACACTCCGATCCTCATCATACTATCCTGGTGTCGGAACGTGACACCCGATCCACTATTACTATCCTGGTGTCGGAACGTGACACCCGATCCTCTATTACTATCCTAGTGTCGGAACGTGACACCCGATCCTCTATTACTATCCTGGTGTCGGAACGTGACACCCGATCAACTAACCTCATTCTTTTAGTTCATCAAGCCTGCTTTTATACCAAGGCATCATCATTAATAAAGAGGTTTCAAGGTTTAGGATTCAATAGCCTCATCATGCTTATTTTATCACAATTATAAATCACATCATGCAAGCACACAATTAAGCATATAGAAGACCTTACAATAATACCCAACACATATCATTCGCTATTAAGAGTTTACTATGAAAAGCATAAAAACCATAACCTACCTCCACCGAAGAATTGAAGTCAAGAAATCTACTTTTCCAATGCTTTGTTTTCTTCTTCGTTTCTCCCTCTCTCGTTCTTTCTCTTTTTCTTATTCAAACCCTTTTTCTTTTACCCTAATTACCATATAATTAAGTATAAAAGATGCTAAAAGTAACCCACTAATTAATTCAAGGTTATCTCCTTTAACCCCCAAGTAATTGAATTATTAACATTCAACCACTAACTTTATAATTATAAGCATAAATAGTTCAAAACGTTCCTTAAAACTTTTAACAGAAATCCGACCCAGTCAGGGTTACGCAGTCTGTGACGGGCCGTCGTGCCTGCGACGGTCCGTCCTGCTGAGTCGTCACAGAGTTCAGAGACAATTTTCACTAAAGGGCCTGTGACGGTCCGTCGTGCCCACGACGGTCCGTACTGCTCTTCCGTCGCGAAGTTCAGAGAGTTGTTCTCAGTACCCAATTTTTCAGAATTCTAAGTGTTTTGGAACGAGACACCCTCGACGGTCCATCGTGCCCATGACGGTCCGTCGTGGTATCCGTCGACTTAGACAGTTATTACCAGAAATAAACTCTACAGCTCAAAACGACTAAACAGGTCGTTACAGTCAAAATGTCATTATTTTAAAAAATTTATGTGTCCCAATTTTCTTCCTATTTTATCTCTCTTTTTCAATTAATTCTATATATACTTTTTAAAAAAAATAAAAAATCATTCTCTCTCATATTTATCTTTTCAAATTGTTAATTCTCTCTCCCATTTAATTTTTTTTTCTCTCTCATGGTTATTTTTTTTGATTTTCCTCCAACATTCAAGTTGAAAATATTTTTTTGCCATATATTTTGGTTGTTTTTTTAATCCAAAATTGAATCAACAAGAATCCCTTTGATTAAGGTATCTATAATCTTTATCCTATTTTCAGATTTCTTTTCTAATTTTATTTTTGTTTAAATCTTTAAAAAAATGTTGTTTGTATTTTTCAATTTCCGTTATGATTTACTCTCCAATGGCTGAATCCAAGAGGCTAACTAGAGGTATTTATCTTAATCAACCAATTTCTGGTGATTTTTCATCCTTTAATTTATTTATTACTTAACAAATAGTGTATAATGTATGATCCGCTGCTAAAATGAGGGAAGAAAGAGGGTAAGAACATTTACAAGACTCATTGGTGTGCAAAACCTTCCTCAAATTCAGAACGCAAATTTAGAATGTTTGTCTACTCGTGAGGATCTTGAAAAAGACGACGAAGATCGGATAGTTGTCGAACAATTTTCTATTAGTTTATTTTGTATTTATATTTTTTTTTAGAATTTGGTATGCTTTCTTAATTTGTATTCAAATCACTATTTATACTATCAATATTTGTATTTATTAAAAATTTCATGTTGCATGGTTTATGAATCTTGTTTTTGTCCTTAATTTGTATTCATCCAAATGTATGTCAACTAGTTATGTATTTTATTTATAAGAAGAACAACTTTCTATTAGTTTATTTGTATTAGAATACAAATACAAATAATAGACATATTGGAATGAATACGACTTAGAAAAGGAAACATGATTTTGAAAAGAAAAACAAATACACAGTGAAAAAATATACGAATACAAATGTATTTCTTAAATAGCTACATTTTATTTGACATACATATTGGAATGAATACAAACTAATAAAGGTATGTCAACTGAATTTGACATTTTTTTCTAATTTGTATTTATTCTAAAGCTATGTCAACTAGTTATGTATTTTATTTAAGAATGAGTACACCAAATATTCAATTATTTCTTTTCAATTTTATATTTCCTTCACTTTTCATCATACTAATTTTTTATATTTTATATATTATTATACAAAATTCTAAATAAAAACTAGAATAAATAGAAATACAAATAAAATACATATTGAAATGAATACATACAGGATTTTTGAAGAAAAAAATAACTATATAGGGAAAAAATATATGAAAATACAAAGATATTTCTTAAATGACTATATAGATAAATTCGGCATACCTATTGGAATGAATACAAACTAATAAAAAACTATAATAAATATAAATATAATATATTGTGGAATGAATATAATTTTAAAAAGGTAAAAATTCTGGAGAAAAAAAAATTTAAATTTTATTTGAAAATGTAACTGATGAGAAAATTAAGGATGCTTGCCTTTTTTGAAATATCCCCCCCCCCCCCCTTAATTTTCTCCTTTTTGTTATTAAATAATTATATTCTTTAAATAAAAATAAATAATAAAAACATAAATAATATACATAACAAACTAAAATGACATTTTTACTAAATATTGAAATTGTTGCTAATGAGTCCTCTTAAATGCTAAAATATTGACATTTTGAAAATTTCCCTTTAATAAATTATGACTACATATGAGAAATATTTTATAAAATCAGTTAGTCCCTACAATTCTCTAATATTAGTTATAAAGGGTCAAATAAAAACCTTCGAAGTATGTGAAATATAACATAAATATCATAATTAAATACTTTGCTCTTAAGATGTCCATGCCGTCAATAATTTGGTCTAATAATGCCCCTACCATAGTTTGGTTAAAAAAATGTCTCTCTTGTTATTTTAAGTGTCAAAATTCTCTTTTCGTACTAATGTATTATTTCTTTTCTTTTTGAACATATTTTATTTCTAATAAATATATTACTTTTAAAGAATCTTATTCTTGTTTATTTTCTTTTAAAATAACTTTAACTAATATATAAGTAGAAAATAACAATTTTTACTTTTTAATCTCCTTTATCAATTAAAATAGAAGACCAACATGTACATTTTAGGTATTAATGTAGATGTGTAATCCCATTACTAATTTCATCTCAATAACAACAAATTATTTTTAATAAAACAAAAAATATTTGTACTTCTTAATCATTTTCAAATGATATAGAACAAACATGTTGCAATAAAAATGTTATTAAGAAAAAATAGATTTAAAAATAAAGAGAAAAGAGTCTGTTATACCCCTCAAGTTTTGTAATGATCTGGTTGGCCATTTTTGGAATGTTTCGTGAATTTACCGTTTTGCCCCTCCCGTTACCAACCCCGAGTATTTTCTGTTTGAGTTTTGAAAATGGTGTTTCAAACTTTGAGTTCAATGTTGAGTATTTGGTAAGATTTTTTTTTAAAAGGCTAATGCTGTAAAATAAAAAGGTTTCTCATGTCTTGTCTTTTAAAGTTGGGAAAAAATGACAAATATTCCCTCGAATTATCATATATGATATACAGATACCCTCCATCATACTTTTTCTTCATTAGTGCCCCTGTCGTCCAAAAAAAATGCACATTTACCCCTTGCTATAACGGAAGACTTATTTGGTACCGATGGGAATCCTACGGCTCAACCTGATTTGATCAAATAATTAACCCGAAATTTAAATACCCGTCGATTACCCATTTAACCCACCCAATACATCCATTATCCACACAAATAACCTATCTAAAAACCCTTCAGAAAAATCCGTTTCTCTCAAATATACATGACTTGTAGTTGTAAAATCTATCTTAACATTAAGTTTGATTTACTTCCAGATGTACAACCTGGTTTATGTGATTCATGTTAATGCTTATTGTAATGGGTCTTAAATCCCTTTCTCTTCATTAATCTTTCTTCCAAGATCATATACACATTTCAATTTGCACGTAGCCCTCTTCGACATCAATTCAGACCTCTTTTCACGCACAATGGTCAGCTCTCACTCTTCCCCTTAATCCATTCCCCTAATTTTCCCCAAATCCCTTCCCCTAATTCTCTTTATTTTTTAACGAAATCAAATATTCACTTTTCTTGTTAATATGCATTTTTTTAGTTCTTTTCGTAGCCAAAACAAAATCATTCTCGTTTACCACTGATCTTGTGTTGTATGGTTAAGGTTATCAATTGTAGAAAAAATTATACATTCTGGGTTTAGGTTTAGCTGAATTAAAATAGTTGGTCGCCTAATATTTAGGTTTAGTGTGGATAAATCCGCAAGTAAAACACCTGAGGATTTTACAAATTCCCCAGGTAAATTACCTCGAGCTCGTATAAATTTGCTGGTAAGAGTTATCTACGAAGGCTTTTCCATTGAATTTAATTTTGCGAGAAAATTCGCATGTAATCAAATTACATGGGGATTTTACTATATTATATCCCCGCGTAAATCCTTAGGGTAATGGAAACTTTTATTATAGTGATTGCATAATCTAACTTCATTTGGGTTGGAGAATTACGTTCTAATTTTCTAATTCTCAGAGATTTTCAGGGAACATTAGAGATGTTTTTGGAGTTTTCCAGGCATAAACAAAATCTATGTACGAGAAAAGAAAATATATGGAGAATTCAAAAGTCTATAAATATAAAAAAGACATCAGTACATCCCCAAGCAGAAGCAAAATGTATTGAATTACTGGCTAGCTTATTAAATACCATGCCTGATCAAATTACTCTAAGTAAAATCTATTGAATTACTTGTCCACAAGCACAACAACTTAAGCAGAAATCTATTAAAACTAAATGCACCAAGCCAGAAATTTAAAATATTCCAAAGATAACAGCAGCACCAATCAATGGATTCGATCGTCAACGAAGAACGTCTCCTTCAAACACAGAAAAATAAAATATAATTCAGTTATATTGAAAGAGAAAGAGGCATTTAAATGGGAAAACTACAAATATGTAATACCTGTCGATAGCCTACTGGAGACGCGGCCATTGAGGCCACTCATAGGAAAACAATTTGTAGTGTATTGTCTTCCGCCAAGCTTCTCCAAAATCATAAACAAATTCAGCAGTATTTGTTTCCAAATCATATGAAATAACCATGCTTCTTATTTGCAAATACAATATGTGCGAAAGAGCTGGATGAAAAATCATGTTCCGAAGCTCCCTATCAAGAGAACTACCTCCCCCGAGTCCAAAATCTTGTTCACATTTCTCAACTACAGATGCAACATTGACAGCGTACTTCCTAACCCATACTGCATCTCGACTTGGAAAATTGTTGAGTTGCCAACAAGTGATGGTTGTCCAACCAGTCGATGCTAAACAGATTTTCTCGCCTGATAATCCAAGGCAACAATAACCAGGATAGATCACCGTCCTCCGTTCAGGCAATTCCAAAGCCCGAAAATCCTCGTTTACACTATCATAAACAGTAATCCATTGTCCATAATTATCTAGCCAAAAGAATACTCCATCTAATACACCGGCCGAGGATGACGAAATCTCATCCCTAGAAGGGTACAATGGAAAAGGTACATCCTCAATTAACCGAATTAGCAGTCCACTCTTTAGTCTCTGAAGAGTAACTTTCAATTGTTAAACTATACTGGAACCGGAAACTTAATCCTACTTACTGGAGAAGTTACTTCATAACGAACTATAGTAAATGAGACAGACTCATCGGTCTCCTTTACTATAAATCCAACATATGGATCCTTCATAGGGATTTCAGTTCTTGGGAGATCAAAACGCTGCCTTGTGGCAGGATTATAGACATAATAAACCCTTTGTCTACTTCTAAGCTTATTGCAGAGGAGAAAACCATTAGAAGAGGCAACAATGTAAACTCTTTCACCGATAAAATCGACAGACTCATCCAAACTATTACCAATTAACAGTGGTGATTCCTTCGATGAGAAAAAGAAATGGCTTCGCAAACGTTTCTCTACACAAAAGAAGCCAAATAGGTAGGGTTTGGGCCATTGAAGACGAGAACGGTAAATTTCAGCAACGTACTTTCGCCAGTTCTTTGATACGCTTGAACACCTTGCTAGCGATTTCAAAGGCAGACCATTCAGTATTTTGATTATGATTTCCTCAGAAAAAAACTTTTTGCGTTGCCTACTACTCATTCTAATACTACTTACAAAGATCTGGGAATAGATGATTTTGAAGAGTTTTGTGTAAAAAGTGGAAGTGAAACACCTTTTTATAGCAAAATCATCAATACAAAGTATTAAATAACACTATTGTTACAACTATCTGTAATTTTATTTTAGCTAAATAACATAAATATAAAGTAACTGATGATTAGTTGGATTTGACAATTTTCCTATAATTTAAATCTCTAACATTTTCTGCATTTAATGAAGTACGACTATAAATGAGATATAATTAATAAAATCAGTTGGTCATTAAGTTAATAATTTGGTCTAAAGATATTCTTATTGTCAACAATTTAATCGAATAATGCCATTTTCATAATAAATGTACCATTTCTTTTCTTTTTGACCATATATTATTGGAATAGCTTCATAATATGACATCTATATATATTCAAGAAAAATAGCTATGTTTTATTTTTTTCATGTTATATGGATATAATTAGACTATATATAGTAAAGTTAATTTTATACAAATATATATATATATATATATATATATATATATATATATATATATATATATATATATATATATATATAATATAATATAAAATAGAAAAGTAATTATAATTGAATGCCTGATAAATTTATGGAAGGCACATTTGTGATTTTTTTCATGTTTACCATCATCAAAAAAAAAAAATCATCAATATTCATACATTACATATTTTCTGTTTCCCCCCAATTCAATCAAATTCAAAATACTTTACATCACTGAAATAACGATTTTTGTATTTTTGTATCCATCAGGTATCTTTTAATTGCATATTTATCTCGTACTTATACAGTTTGATACCCAAAAGTTGTATTTTTTTTCGCTTGTTTTTTAGTATATTCATACTTATACAGTTTGATACCCACAAATTGTATCTTTTTTTGCACGTTTGTATAATGTATTCATATTTATATACATAGATACTTGTATTGTTATATAAGCACAAGTTAAAATGTTGATTACGAATACAATTATATCTACATATATATAAGTACTAAATCAAAGGTAAAAAGTTGATTAGGGAATACAAGTATAGTTGTATCCAACGTATTCTTTTTTGTGTTTAATAACAATGTAATAATTGTATTCTATGTTGGTGTATTCATTTTTTGTTTAACAGCTAGTGTATCTATTGTCATGTAGTACACCTATTCAAAATCGAAATACTTAACCTTCATTCACAAATTCAACAGTTTATTTACAACAATTACTTGAATTAATGGGAAAAAAATTATTAATACCTTTACGATGTCAGAATAAGAAATATGGAGACAACAAGAAAATTGAGTATGATATATCACAATTTTTATTGACCTGATAAAGAATATGATCTGATATGTCTTTAAATAAGTATGTTTTTAGTTATTAAGTTAATTATGGGAAGTTGCTCATTGTATGATTTAATGTAAGGATAGTGAGTTCTTTTTAGAGTCAATTCCTTATTTAGTTTGTTGTACTTAAAGATGTATTAATGTATAAATAAAAAAAAAGTAGAAAGATACGACAAGAACATGATATAAATTGTAGTCATTTATTGCAAATAACATAATTATAGCTATTGGTATTCATTAACCCTATAAATGTAGTTATTTATGTAAGTTGCTCTTTGTTATTTCTAATAAAACTATTACTTCTATAGGATTTTATTCTTGTTTATTTTCCTTTAAAATTACTTTAATTAATACATTAATAGAAAATAACATTTTGTTCTTTTTAATCTCTTTTACCAATTAAAATAGAATAACAACATTTACATTTTAGCTAATAATATAGATCAATAACTGCATTGCTAATTTCATTTCGATAACCACAAAAAACAATTCTAATAAAATAGAGAATATTTGTATTTCTTAATCTTTTTTGAATCGATATACGATATACATGTTCCAATAAAAATGGCTATTAGGAAAAGAATGTATTTCAAAAATAAAGGGAAAATAATTTGATATACCCCTCAACTTTGGTAATGACCTGGTCGGTCATTTTTTTTGAATATTTCTTGAATTTACCATTTTCCCTCCCGTTATTGACCCCGCGTATTTTGTGTTTGGGTTTTGAAAATTGGTTTCAAACTTTGAGTTTTAAGTTGAGAATTTGGTAAAATTTGAGTTTAAAAGGCTAATGATATTTTAAAGAAAAAAGGTTTTCGTTTTCCTTGGAGTTTCAAGTCTCAAAATGGAATTTTGCCGATTCCATCAATTCTATAATGTAGAGTATTGTCTGTCAGATATGTTATCCATGAAGTCTTGAGTTTAGTAATTCATGACCATAATTCCGCATGAACCCTTAAGATGAGTAGTCTTGAGATGAGAAGTATCTTTGAGTCATCGGGTTAAGTAGTCCATGCCCATAATTCCGCATTAACCCTCTGGATCGAGCATTTTTGAAACGAGTATTTCCATTAAAGTTCTTGAGTTTTGAGATTTTGTGTCTCGAGTATTGAGTTCTAGTTATGGTTATTGAAAACATTAATGTGAGTCGTTCACGTCCATAATTCGGCATGAACTTTATTATGAGAAATTGTAATGACCCGAAAAATCAATATTGAAATTTTATTAAATTATTATTTTATCCCCTCTCGATAGTTGTCCGAGTCTTTTTTTTTTCAGTTCATGAAATTAGTTTGAGAATTTTTAACAATTCGATAACTTCAGATATCTAGTTGGTGGTATTTATTAAATAATTAATTTAATTAGTAATAGTTATTGGGTCAAGCCTATATTTTATAGAATACCCTTACCACTAGACCACATAATTAACTTAAGTAGTGGAATTCAACTTTATAATTCGATCACAATTTGGAAAAAGAAGGAAAAAAATAAAATAAAAAAATAGGCGAATACGAAACCAACCTAGAACGGCTGCCCTCAAGGTAAATTCTCAAGTCCTTAATTGTTGATTGGATTCAATTAGTATGTTGAATGCTTACTGGATGATTTAGATTGTTACTACTTATAAATTAAAAAGTGAATGATTTTCTTGGAAAAGTAATGTTAGTGTATCACTTTGGTAGGGTGTAAATTGTGGGGGAAAGATTATCTATGGTAAACGATGGTAACTATTACATATTTATTATATATAAATTAAAATCTACATGTGAGCAATTTATGTCTTGGTTTCATACGATTCCCAGTGATTCCCAAAAGCGATAAATTTTTAATTTATTATTATTTTATAATTTAAGTTTAGAATATTGAGATATGTAATTAAATGTTGTGTATATTATATAATAGAAAAATTATCAAGGTTATAGTGTTAAGGAAAATAAAATAAAATTATGAGAAAATCTTAGGCTTGAAATTTTTAAAACATGAGAGTTGACATGTTAACTGACATCAAGATTTAGGAACTTGATTATAAATTTGGTCGATTTTGGGTCAAGGTTAAACACATAGTAATAATAGTATTGTTAGTTTGAAATCTTATTATGGTTATTTACTTGAATAGATTGCTTTAAGTTGGGAGCTCAACAAAAGTAAAGGGCTCAAGTCTCGGAGTAGATTTTTTATTTGATTGAGGCAAGTGGATTTCTAAACTCTTGTTAAGTGTATGAAATGCGTGTATTTCCTTGTGGTATATGTTTGGGAGTAACGGGATTGGTGATGGGTTGACTTGTCCACATTGATTAATTCTAATGATGAAAAAAAAAGGGATAACAAAAGGCAATGTGATCAATTGTTTATGTGTGATGTGTTGAGTAAGGGTTGAAGGCTTGTTGAATCATTGTTGATGTGACTTCATGTTTGTGTGGTTGTGAAGTGTGCGATGTTATGAAAGTGGTCATCTCCTCATTATTTGTGTGAACTTGTCATCTGAATTATTCTGACGCATTGGTTGTCACAAGTGTTATGTGCATTGAAAAAGAATGAGTACTTAAGAGGATGTACCATTTCGAGGGACGTATCGCGCGCCGCGATGGATACTATATTTCGAGGGACGTATCGCGCGCCGCGATGGTTACTATATCGAGGGTCGTGTCGTGCGCCGCGACAGATGCATGGACAGATATGTCCCCCATGGGTCTCCGACTGAGAGACAGCGGGTGTGTATCACTAGGTCAGACATGCATCATTATACTTGACATTGCATTCCATTGCATTGCACATACTTATCATTAGTGAATTTGATATCGTGTTTTGCTGATCTTCTGATTGCCTTTCTGCGGGACTTGTGATTGATCAATATTGAGCTTGTTATTGCGGATATGTAGTTTGTTGAAGTATTGTTATTGAGGATATGTAATTTGTTAAAGTGTTGTTGTTGAGGATATGTAATTTGTCTAACTGTTGTTATTGAGCTACGTTCTATGTAAATTGTGAGCTGTTAGGTTGGGTTGATTTTAATGCAGGTTGTAGTTGTGGAGGTTCGGTTGGGGGTGGTAGGAGTACCCGTATTTCATCCCCTTGGCCTGTGTTTAGAGGTTTACTTGCTGAGTACCGTGTGGTTTGGTACTCACCACTTGCTTCTACAAATTTTTGTAGGTTATGAGCCTGGATTTTTGTTGTACTTGTCAGTCTCTTCTTTTCCGAGGCTTCATGGAGATTTGTGAGGTAGCTGTTTCCATCTCAGCAGACTTTCTTCTCCATAATTATGATCTTGTTCTATTCTAGAAACAAGGTCATTTGAGACTTGAGTTTTTCTTTTGAATCTTGTAATACTTTAGAGGCTTGTACACGTGACTACCAGGTTTTGGGGGTTTAATTAAGTTACTTATATTTTATTTCCGCACTTTATTATAATGGTTGAGTTTTAGGCTGACTTGTCTTGGTGGGATAAGACGAGTGTCATCACGTCCATTTTGGGGTCGTGACAAAATGGTATCAGAGCCCCAGGTTCATAGGTCTCACGTGTGTGCAAGTCGAGTCTAAATAGAGTCTCGATGATCGGTACAGAGACGTCTGTACATATCTTCGAGAGACTATAGTGACTTTTAGGAAATATCTTCACTTCTTGGATCACTATTGTGCGTACTTGGTCCCATTTTGATTCTTATCGCTTCACTCCATTCGCTCTCGTTTATGTGATGACTCGTGCGTAGTTCCTTTTGTGAATCATTGGCATGTCGTGTATTGGTATGACGTTAGATCTGGTATTAAGGTGAAAATGATATACTTATGAAACGAATGCGTGATCATATTTGAAAGAGTTGAGTAAGGTTAGTTATCATTGTAAAATAATAATAATAAATATAGTACTTATCTGGTATAAGCAAAATATGGAGTGGTTCGACAATTAAAAGTTAAATGTTTGAAGAATTGACTAGATAATAAATAGTGTAATACAATCAATATAGTTGTCATACCATTAATGGGTTGCTTAGCAAATGATGTTGCACCAATTCAGGTCAGAATCCCTTCTGTCGTTTCACAGATTGAGTGTATACCAAAGTTGGTCATGATACGACTATTACAATGGTACTGATGGGTACTTGGTTAGAATTATAGAGTGTGTTACTTTTGATATTGACCTTGCTTACGAAAGAATACATATAGCTTGGGTTAAATACAAAACTAATCTGGTAATATTTTACAGCTATTTGATGGATAAAGTGTGTGACCTATTTGGAAATGATCTTCTCAATATATATGATATGTTCTTGTGGTGGATGAAATGAATTTTCACAATGTATTACTAGTGGTACATGAAAACGGGCATGTTGATTGTTAAGTGCAAATATTAACTACTTAAGGAGTTATCTATGGTATACATGCTCATATGATAAGATTTGGTGTTGAACTCATATTTGAGAACCCAACTAGCTTGTTGGTACGGGTGGATGTGTTAAACATTAATTATAAGGACGCTTTTAGTAGTGGATCTTTGGTATGAAATTGATATGTTCAGATTGTGAAATGTATTTTATGAATTTTTTAAATGAGTGGTGATTTCATCGTAATGTCCAAGAAATTGGATCAATATTGAATGACAAGCATATGGGTAAAGAAAGTCCTAAAGAGTATACTTATGTGAAGACAATTAAGAGTTTTAGTAAGGAAGTGCGGATAAAAGTGGGTTAGTTCTTTGGATTGGATTGGTATAACTGGGTTTAAGGATTCATATTGATGAAATAGCTGACTTCGTGGTGATAACAAGATCTAACTAAGCATGATGATAATAGGAGTTTGTGATGGATTGCGATTGAGACTAAATCATAAAATAAGAATTGAGGGTTAAACGAGTTTTTATGGTAATAACGACTTGCGAGCATCTAAGGTTGTGGTTTTTCACTATTTGATGAACAATGTGGTTGTATGAAAAGTTGTTTGATGTGTTGGAAATTTCGCTTGAATAGGATTGAAAGAAGCTAGAGTCATAAATGGAAAAGAATTAGTGGGAAGTATTTTAGTCATTGGAAAGAGACAATCGAGAAAATAGATATTTACTATAATTATAAAGGACAAAGATATATCTTTAGAGAGTTGAGAATTTAGTTCAAGGATACGTGATTTCATCTGTTTCATTTTGGTTATGGTAATAGTGTCACACGTTCATTAGATTGATAAAAAAAATGTGAGTATATATATATTGGGTAAGAATTTAGAAAGAAACCTACACAGTTCGACTCGAGTGTGGTGATAAGTTCTTTTATAGTTTCGAATTTGGTAACAGGTACCATTGGATTTTTAAGAAAGGGTATGACAAGGTCGATGGATAGGCGACCAATAATAAGCTAAGATGTCCAAATTTATAAATATTTTCTATGTATGAGCTAATTTCAATAGATAAAAGGATTGAGTTACATAATTGAATTCAAAATTCAACTTTTTCATTGTGAGTTTAGATTTGTGGTAGTGTGTTTTGTCAAGGTATGAATTGGTAAGAGGTAAGAAATGATTGATCACATTGAGTATGAAGCATTTGAAGGACTTAAAAATAATTTGAGTAGTAAATTTGGTTACTTTTGATTGTTATACCTAAATGAGATTTCATGTAATGTTTTTATTTCAAGGAGAAGATAAAAATACCATAGGTTGTTGGTCAAAGGATAAGATTGGTAAGCAAGTCAGCGAAGAAAAAAAGAGTTTGGTGTATTGAAGAGTTCAAGGTATTTAAAATTTGTGTCATCGAAAGAATTTAGAAGATGTGAAGGAATAAGAATACTCTTGAATCTGAGTTAAAGGGTCTATGAATGGACATATATAGTTCTAATATGACTATGATTGTGAATCAATTCGGTATAGACTTACTACGAATTTATCAGCAATTTTTATGAAGATTGAGTGTTGATTTGGGTAAAACCCGTGAGATGTGTAAGAGTATGTGTTGTTATGTGGAGCTAAACGGTTCAGATTTTGTTAAGTGACTTATGGATACGTAATAGTATGGACATACAATTATATATGGTCATTGATGATTTTTTTTTTTGGAATCACTTGTTGTGATGTGTTACATAGATACGTGATGGTAAATAGAGATTATGTGCCCATAGTATATAGAATAATTGGGGAGACCTAATATTTCTCTAAGTATTGGCATGAGATATGTGATGATTAGGAATGACAATTGAAGCATGGTATGTGAAAGTTTGTGTGACGTTGACATTGGTGTGATTAAGTTATTGTACCTCGATGGAAAAGTACTTAGATTTGAAATTAGTGCTATCAATCTTAGTTGTGACTCATATTTTGTCATGTAATGCTTATATAGAAGGAAAAAAAAGGGGGACATATCTTGGAATTTTTTTAAAGTATACAACGTGTTTGCTAAAAAGACTTTGATTCTAGTGACAGTTTGAGTGAGGTAAATGGTTGGTGTAGTTATGATGGTTTTTTTTTGTAGTAAGAGTGTTAGCTTCAATGGAGTATTGAGAGAAGTACGTGGAGTTTGATGAATCGAGTATTTGTTATAAAGTGATGGGGGATCAGACTGGTTGATTGTGGGTGGTTAAACATCGAGAGATGGAGAAAGATGAATGGAATTCTATTTATATGGGCCCTATGGAAGGAATAGCTTATTTTATTCGACCTTACTCTGTGTATTCTTATGTAATCACCTTCTTCGTGTTGAGCACTATTAAAGTATGAATCCCTACTTATATTACGCGTGTTTCCACATCTATTGGTGAATTCTTAGTGGTGGATCGGATGAAACGATCCTCTTATGTCCCTTGATTTGTTGAGATCCTTGGGCAGAATTGATCATTTCAGCTATGATAGGTTTGGTTTTTGTTTGAAAGTTGAAGTATATAAGTAGTTCTACACGCACAACCTTGCTTATGAGAACTTATATAAGAGCTATGAAGAGTTACTAAAAGTATTGTTAGATGTTCTACATTTTGAAGTGTATTGTTTGTTGGGTGTTTAGATGATCATTTCCTTCGTTGGGTTAGATAAGTCTGATTCTCTCTTGGAGAGTATCCGATCTCTAAAGATCAGATTTTTATAACTTAAGCTTGTAAGAAGACAGTGTTGTGAAAAGGGAATCGTGATAAGAGGTGTGATGGTTTGTGCACTATGAGTATGTGATGATTGGTTCAAGTTCACTCTGATTGTAGCTAGTATCAATAGAATGTCATCTTTGCTATGTGAGAAAAGATTCGTCATGGTGGTTGTGTTATGGTCCACTTAGTTTCAATTAAGATTGGGTTCATGAGTTAGTTTGTGACTTGATAATCGCTCTTGAGTTATAGACCTTATAAAGTTTGATTGAAAGGTTCAATTCTTGGTAGTTGGTCTTGATAGAATGGTGTTAAAGATAAGCTTTCATGGAGAGATGAACAACGACTCTGAAAGATCATGCATTAGATTTTTGATAACGTCAATAATTCTTCCTTCTCGTATTTTATGTTCGAGGACGAACATGATTTTTAGTGGTGGATAATGTAATGACCCGAAAAATCAATATTGAAATTTTATTAAATTATTATTTTATCCCCTCTCGATAGTTGTCCGAGTCTTTTTTTTTTCAGTTCATGAAATTAGTTTGAGAATTTTTAACAATTCGATAACTTCAGATATCTAGTTGGTGGTATTTATTAAATAATTAATTTAATTAGTAATAGTTATTGGGTCAAGCCTATATTTTATAGAATACCCTTACCACTAGACCACATAATTAACTTAAGTAGTGGAATTCAACTTTATAATTCGATCACAATTTGGAAAAAGAAAAAATAAAAAAATAAAAAATAGGCGAATACGAAACCAACCTAGAACGGCTGCCCTCAAGGTAAATTCTCAAGTCCTTAATTGTTGATTGGATTCAATTAGTATGTTGAATGCTTACTGGATGATTTAGATTGTTACTACTTATAAATTAAAAAGTGAATGATTTTCTTGGAAAAGTAATGTTAGTGTATCACTTTGGTAGGGTGTAAATTGTGGGGGAAAGATTATCTATGGTAAACGATGGTAACTATTACATATTTATTATATATAAATTAAAATCTACATGTGAGCAATTTATGTCTTGGTTTCATACGATTCCCAGTGATTCCCAAAAGCGATAAATTTTTAATTTATTATTATTTTATAATTTAAGTTTAGAATATTGAGATATGTAATTAAATGTTGTGTATATTATATAATAGAAAAATTATCAAGGTTATAGTGTTAAGGAAAATAAAATAAAATTATGAGAAAATCTTAGGCTTGAAATTTTTAAAACATGAGAGTTGACATGTTAACTGGCATCAAGATTTAGGAACTTGTTTATAAATTTGGTCGATTTTGGGTCAAGGTTAAACACATAGTAATAATAGTATTGTTAGTTTGAAATCTTATTATGGTTATTTACTTGAATAGATTGCTTTAAGTTGGGAGCTCAACAAAAGTAAAGGGCTCAAGTCTCGGAGTAGATTTTTTATTTGATTGAGGCAAGTGGATTTCTAAACTCTTGTTAAGTGTATGAAATGCGTGTATTTCCTTGTGGTATATGTTTGGGAGCAACGGGATTGGTGATGGGTTGACTTGTCCACATTGATTAATTCTAATGATGAAAAAAAAAAGGGATAACAAAAGGCAATGTGATCAATTGTTTATGTGTGATGTGTTGAGTAAGGGTTGAAGGCTTGTTGAATCATTGTTGATGTGACTTCATGTTTGTGTGGTTGTGAAGTGTGCGATGTTATGAAAGTGGTCATCTCCTCATTATTTGTGTGAACTTGTCATCTGAATTATTCTGACGCATTGGTTGTCACAAGTGTTATGTGCATTGAAAAAGAATGAGTACTTAAGAGGATGTACCATTTCGTGGGACGTATCGCGCGCCGCGATGGATGCTATATTTCGAGCGACGTATCGCGCGCCGCGATGGTTACTATATCGAGGGTCGTGTCGTGCGCCGCGACAGATGCATGGACAGATATGTCCCCCATGGGTCTCCGACTGAGAGACAGCGGGTGTGTATCATTAGGTCAGACATGCATCATTATACTTGACATTGCATTGCACATACTTATCATTAGTGAATTTGATATCGTGTTTTGCTGATCTTCTGATTGCCTTTCTGCGGGACTTGTGATTGATCAATATTGAGCTTGTTATTGCGGATATGTAGTTTGTTGAAGTATTGTTAAAACAATATTCACAACTTTTCCATTCGATTGATCTTAATTTACTTTATTTTATATAATAGTTTTCTAATTCAATTTTAAATTTAATAACAATTCATCATTTTCTCAGACTGTTTCTATAAGTTAGTAAATGAGAAGAAAGTTATGTAGAAACAAAATAAGCAATATAAATAAGAAGAATTAAAGATAAAAATATGAAATAAGGCTAATAAATTTAAATAAAGAAAAATGAGATTGAATCCAAAAATAATGTGGCCGACAACCATATATATAAATCTGTGGGAGTTTTTCTAACCGACAACCATCACTATAAGCTATGTGATGATACAATGCAACTTCTCCGGAAGGGACCTACCTGGATCTTAGGGGGTATATATATATATATATATATATATATATATATATATATATATATATAAGAGTTCTCCATATAATGCATCTTTTATTGTTGCTCTATCATAAGTTGAGTATCCATAGTTGAGTATCTTCAGTTGAACTATATTTCATTGAGTCGAGTACCTTATTCTTGAGTTGAGCCCCATTTCACTGAGTTAAGAACCTTACAATTACTAAGTTGAGTATCTTATCCTTGACTGATTATGAGTTGAGTAAGTTGATTAGTTTTGAGTATCCTTGAGTATACCTCTGAATATCTTATCTTCGAGTTGAGTATCTTATTTTTGAGTTGAGCTTAGAGAGTGAGTTGAGAGGATACAAGTATGACACCTTTTTGTCAAGTTCAATGTTATATTTATGTTTTATAATCCCCTTACATGTTCGTACATCAATGTATTGAGTCATTTGGCAGCATCATTTCATGATGCAGATAAAGATATACATGGTCATCAACAGGAGCTTTATTGTAACTATATGGAGTTCGAGTTCGCTATGGTGTATCTCCTTGCTTCTAGAGAATATCATTTACTTTTTAGTTTATTCAGGATTTTGTAGGTCTTGCCCTGACTTTCATCTTTGTCATTTAAGTAGAGGCCTCATAGATAGTCAATACAGTTGAGAAGTCTATATCATTTATTTTGTTAAATATTTTAAAGTCTTAAATTACTTATTTTATGGCGAGTTGAATATATTATTTTTATTCATAGTTATTCATTTGAGTTAAAGATTTGTATTTGAGTCTCAATGAGTTTTATTTTGTTTTAAGCTTTGTATGCTTGAATTAGTTTTCTACTAGTAGTCAGAGAAGATGAGAGTTCTCTTGGGGACCAGCAATGATTCTCGAGCGTCGTCCACGTTAAAGGTGTAGGCTCTGATCGTGAAAAACGACAGTTGCGAAAACTTTTTAACTCTAACAATCATTATGGAAGAAAACCTTTTTGCATGCATGTATTGAATAGTATGTGAGAAACGATTTGCCTTGCCTACTACTCATTCTAATACTACTTGCAACTTCTATACAAAAAACAAAAATAGTCAATCAAGGATCTAAGGATAGATGATTGTTAAGAGTTTTGTGTAAAAGGTGGAAATGAAACACCTTTAAATAGCAACGCTAGTAAATGAAAATTACTTGAATATCACAATTTTCTTATAAATGAATAAATTAGATCTAATCTCTAGCAATTCTGCATTGAATTAAGTGACTAAACTACAAAGTAACTGATAATTACTTAAATATGACAATTTGTGTATCAATGATTTAATTGATCCGGAAAAAAATAGTTAACTAGCCAAAATAAATAACATATTTAGTAAAAATATTCATATTATATAAATATTAGCAATAATGTCAATGTCACGACCCAAAACGAGCCGCGAGTGGCACCCACACTTATCCTACTATGTGAGCGAACTAACCAATCTAAACCCCAACATTTCAAACATAATAAACATAAAAAAATAATGCGGAAGACTTAAAACTCATTAACGAAATCAATAATCAACTTCTAAACTCAAACTTATCATTATCCCCAAAATCTGGAAGTCATCATCACAAGAACATCTATCCTCAAATTACTAAGTTTAAGAGTATCTAAGAAGCTAAAATAACTAAACAGATAGTCCATGCCAGAACTTCAAGGCATCCAGACATGAAGAAGAAGATCCAGTCCAAGCTAGAAGCTTTAGCTCACCCTGAAATCTGGTGTGACGAAGACTGGCTAGAGTTGCGATTGAGTTGAAGACGACGGTACGTTTGCTGCACTCCACATTTAGCTAAAGGAAAACATACAAGTAGGGATCAGTACAAAACACAGGTACTGAGTAGGTATCATCGGCCAACTCAAAATAGAAAACAGTATATCTCAGATAATATCATAAAATCAACTACAATACTCAACAAATAGCAACATAAGTACGAGAATCATTGATAAATAACGCCAAGTACACCCATGAGGACTCAAGCCTCCATACCATACTCATTTGGGAAATAAGTTCATTAAATTGAGTATATTAACATATTCCAAGATTCATTCTCTTTACTATCCTGGTGTCGGAACGTGACACTCCGATCCTCATCATACTATCCTGGTGTCGGAACGTGACACCCGATCCATTATTACTATCCTGGTGTCGGAACGTGACACTCCGATCCTCATCATACTATCCTGGTGTCGGAACGTGACACCCGATCCACTATTACTATCCTGGTGTCGGAACGTGACACCCGATCCTCTATTACTATCCTAGTGTCGGAACGTGACACCCGATCCTCTATTACTATCCTGGTGTCGGAACGTGACACCCGATCAACTAACCTCATTCTTTTAGTTCATCAAGCCTGCTTTTATACCAAGGCATCATCATTAATAAAGAGGTTTCAAGGTTTAGGATTCAATAGCCTCATCATGCTTATTTTATCACAATTATATAATCACATCATGCAAGCACACAATTAAGCATATAGAAGACCTTACAATAATACCCAACACATATCATTCGCTATTAAGAGTTTACTATGAAAAGCATAAAAACCATAACCTACCTCCACCGAAGAATTGAAGTCAAGAAATCTACTTTTCCAATGCTTTGTTTTCTTCTTCGTTTCTCCCTCTCTCCGTTCTTTCTCTTTTTCTTATTCAAACCCTTTTTCTTTTACCCTAATTACCATATAATTAAGTATAAAAGATGCTAAAAGTAACCCACTAATTAATTCAAGGTTATCTCCTTTAACCCCCAAGTAATTGAATTATTAACATTCAACCACTAACTTTATAATTATAAGCAGAAATAGTTCAAAACGTTCCTTAAAACTTTTAACAGAAATCCGACCCAGTCAGGGTTACGCAGTCTGTGACGGGCCGTCGTGCCTGCGACGGTCCGTCCTGCTGAGTCGTCACAGAGTTCAGAGACAATTTTCACTAAAGGGCCTGTGACGGTCCGTCGTGCCCACGACGGTCCGTACTGCTCTTCCGTCGCGAAGTTCAGAGAGTTGTTCTCAGTACCCAATTTTTCAGAATTCTAAGCGTTTTGGAACGAGACACCCTCGACGGTCCATCGTGCCCATGACGGTCCGTCGTGGTATCCGTCGACTTAGACAGTTATTACCAGAAATAAACTCTACAGCTCAAAACGACTAAACAGGTCGTTACAGTCAAAAATGTCATTATTTTAAAAAATTTATGTGTCCCAATTTTCTTCCTATTTTATCTCTCTTTTTCAATTAATTCTATATATACTTTTTAAAAAAAATAAAAAATCATTCTCTCTCATATTTATCTTTTCAAATTGTTAATTCTCTCTCCCATTTAATTTTTTTTTCTCTCTCATGGTTATTTTTTTTGATTTTCCTCCAACATTCAAGTTGAAAATATTTTTTTGCCATATATTTTGGTTGTTTTTTTAATCCAAAATTGAATCAACAAGAATCCCTTTGATTAAGGTATCTATAATCTTTATCCTATTTTCAGATTTCTTTTCTAATTTTATTTTTGTTTAAATCTTTAAAAAAAATGTTGTTTGTATTTTTCAATTTCCGTTATGATTTACTCTCCAATGGCTGAATCCAAGAGGCTAACTAGAGGTATTTATCTTAATCAACCAATTTCTGGTGATTTTTCATCCTTTAATTTATTTATTACTTAACAAATAGTGTATAATGTATGATCCGCTGCTAAAATGAGGGAAGAAAGAGGGTAAGAACATTTACAAGACTCATTGGTGTGCAAAACCTTCCTCAAATTCAGAACGCAAATGTAGAATCTTTGTCTACTCGTGAGGATCTTGAAAAAGACGACGAAGATCGGATAGTTGTCGAACAATTTTCTATTAGTTTATTTTGTATTTATATTTTTTTTTAGAATTTGGTATGCTTTCTTAATTTGTATTCAAATCACTATGTATACTATCAATATTTGTATTTATTAAAAATTTCATGTTGCATGGTTTATGAATCTTGTTTTTGTCCTTAATTTGTATTCATCCAAATGTATGTCAACTAGTTATGTATTTTATTTATAAGAAGAACAACTTTCTATTAGTTTATTTGTATTAGAATACAAATACAAATAATAGACATATTGGAATGAATACGACTTAGAAAAGGAAACATGATTTTGAAAAGAAAAACAAATACACAGTGAAAAATATATACGAATACAAATGTATTTCTTAAATAGCTACATTTTATTTGACATACATATTGGAATGAATACAAACTAATAAAGGTATGTCAACTGAATTTGACATTTTTTTCTAATTTGTATTTATTCTAAAGCTATGTCAACTAGTTATGTATTTTATTTAAGAATGAGTACACCAAATATTTAATTATTTCTTTTCAATTTTATATTTCATTCACTTTTCATCATACTAATTTTTTATATTTTATATATTATTATACAAAATTCTAAATAAAAACTAGAATAAATAGAAATACAAATAAAATACATATTGAAATGAATACATACAGGATTTTTGAAGAAAAAAATAACTATATAGGGAAAAAATATATGAAAATACAAAGATATTTCTTAAATGACTATATAGATAAATTCGGCATACCTATTGGAATGAATACAAACTAATAAAAAACTATAATAAATATAAATATAATATATTGTGGAATGAATATAATTTTAAAAAGGTAAAAATTCTGGAGAAAAAAAAATTTAAATTTTATTTGAAAATGTAACTGATGAGAAAATTAAGGATGCTTGCCTTTTTTGAAATATCCCCCCCCCCCTTAATTTTCTCCTTTTTGTTATTAAATAATTATATTCTTTAAATAAAAATAAATAATAAAAACATAAATAATATACATAACAAACTAAAATGACATTTTTACTAAATATTGAAATTGTTGCTAATGAGTCCTCTTAAATGCTAAAATATTGACATTTTGAAAATTTCCCTTTAATAAATTATGACTACATATGAGAAATATTTTATAAAATCAGTTAGTCCCTACAATTCTCTAATATTAGTTATAAAGGGTCAAATAAAAACCTTCGAAGTATGTGAAATATAACATAAATATCATAATTAAATACTTTGCTCTTAAGATGTCCATGCCGTCAATAATTTGGTCTAATAATGCCCCTACCATAGTTTGGTTAAAAAAATGTCTCTCTTGTTATTTTAAGTGTCAAAATTCTCTTTTCGTACTAATGTATTATTTCTTTTCTTTTTGAACATATTTTATTTCTAATAAATATATTACTTTTAAAGAATCTTATTCTTGTTTATTTTCTTTTAAAATAACTTTAACTAATATATAAGTAGAAAATAACAATTTTTACTTTTTAATCTCCTTTATCAATTAAAATAGAAGACCAACATGTACATTTTAGGTATTAATGTAGATGTGTAATCCCATTACTAATTTCATCTCAATAACAACAAATTATTTTTAATAAAACAAAAAATTTTGTACTTCTTAATCATTTTCAAATGATATAGAACAAACATGTTGCAATAAAAATGTTATTAAGAAAAAATAGATTTAAAAATAAAGAGAAAAGAGTCTGTTATACCCCTCAAGTTTTGTAATGATCTGGTTGGCCATTTTTGGAATGTTTCGTGAATTTACCGTTTTGCCCCTCCCGTTACCAACCCCGAGTATTTTCTGTTTGAGTTTTGAAAATGGTGTTTCAAACTTTGAGTTCAATGTTGAGTATTTGGTAAGATTTTTTTTTAAAAGGCTAATGCTGTAAAATAAAAAGGTTTCTCATGTCTTGTCTTTTAAAGTTGGGAAAAAATGACAAATATTCCCTCGAATTATCATATATGATATACAGATACCCTCCATCATACTTTTTCTTCATTAGTGCCCCTGTCGTCCAAAAAAAATGCACATTTACCCCTTGCTATAACGGAAGACTTATTTGGTACCGATGGGAATCCTACGGTTCAACCTGATTTGATCAAATAATTAACTCGAAATTTAAATACCCGTCGATTACCCATTTAACCCACCCAATACATCCATTATCCACACAAATAACCTATCTAAAAACCCTTCAGAAAAATCCGTTTCTCTCAAATATACATGACTTGTAGTTGTAAAATCTATCTTAACATTAAGTTTGATTTACTTCCAGATGTACAACCTGGTTTATGTGATTCATGTTAATGCTTATTGTAATGGGTCTTAAATCCCTTTCTCTTCATTAATCTTTCTTCCAAGATCATATACACATTTCAATTTGCACGTAGCCCTCTTCAACATCAATTCAGACCTCTTTTCACGCACAATGGTCAGCTCTCACTCTTCCCCTTAATCCATTCCCCTAATTTTCCCCAAATCCCTTCCCCTAATTCTCTTTATTTTTTAACGAAATCAAATATTCACTTTTCTTGTTAATATGCATTTTTTTAGTTCTTTTCGTAGCCAAAACAAAATCATTCTCGTTTACCACTGATCTTGTGTTGTATGGTTAAGGTTATCAATTGTAGAAAAAATTATACATTCTGGGTTTAGGTTTAGCTGAATTAAAATAGTTGGTCGCCTAATATTTAGGTTTAGTGTGGATAAATCCGCAAGTAAAACACCTGAGGATTTTACAAATTCCCCAGGTAAATTACCTCGAGCTCGTATAAATTTGCTGGTAAGAGTTATCTACGAAGGCTTTTCCATTGAATTTAATTTTGCGAGAAAATTCGCATGTAATCAAATTACATGGGGATTTTACTATATTATATCCCCGCGTAAATCCTTAGGGTAATGGAAACTTTTATTATAGTGATTGCATAATCTAACTTCATTTGGGTTGGAGAATTACGTTCTAATTTTCTAATTCTCAGAGATTTTCAGGGAACATTAGAGATGTTTTTGGAGTTTTCCAGGCATAAACAAAATCTATGTACGAGAAAAGAAAATATATGGAGAATTCAAAAGTATATAAATATAAAAAAGACATCAGTACATCCCCAAGCAGAAGCAAAATGTATTGAATTACTGGCTAGCTTATTAAATACCATGCCTGATCAAATTACTCTAAGTAAAATCTATTGAATTACTTGTCCACAAGCACAACAACTTAAGCAGAAATCTATTAAAACTAAATGCACCAAGCCAGAAATTTAAAATATTCCAAAGATAACAGCAGCACCAATCAATGGATTCGATCGTCAACGAAGAACGTCTCCTTCAAACACAGAAAAATAAAATATAATTCAGTTATATTGAAAGAGAAAGAGGCATTTAAATGGGAAAACTACAAATATGTAATACCCGTCGATAGCCTACTGGAGACGCGGCCATTGAGGCCACTCATAGGAAAACAATTTGTAGTGTATTGTCTTCTGCCAAGCTTCTCCAAAATCATAAACAAATTCAGCAGTATTTGTTTCCAAATCATATGAAATAACCATGCTTCTTATTTGCACATACAATATGTGCGAAAGAGCTGGATGAAAAATCATGTTCCGAAGCTCCCTATCAAGAGAACTACCTCCTCCGAGTCCAAAATCTTGTTCACATTTCTCAACTACAGATGCAACATTGACAGCGTACTTCCTAACCCATACTGCATCTCGACTTGGAAAATTGTTGAGTTGCCAACAAGTGATGGTTGTCCAACCAGTCGATGCTAAACAGATTTTCTCGCCTGATAATCCAAGGCAACAATAACCAGGATAGATCACCGTCCTCCGTTCAGGCAATTCCAAAGCCCGAAAATCCTCGTTTACACTATCATAAACAGTCATCCATTGTCCATAATTATCTAGCCAAAAGAATACTCTATCTAATACACCGGCCGAGGATGACGAAATCTCATCCCTAGAAGGGTACAATGGAAAAGGTACATCGTCAATTAACGAATTAGCAGCCCACTCTTTAGTCTCTGAAGAGTAACTTTCAATTGTTAAACTATACTGGAACCGAAACTTAATCCTACTTACTGGAGAAGTTACTTCATAACGAACTAGAGTAAATGAGACAGACTCATCGGTCTCCTTTACTATAAAACCAACATATGGATCCTTCATAGACATTTGAGTTCTTGGGAGATCAAAACGCTGCCTTGTGGCTGGATTATAGACATAATAAACCCTTTGTCTACTTCTAAGCTTATTGCAGAGGAGAAAACCATTAGAAGAGACAACAATGTAAACTCTTTCACCGATAAAATCGACAGACTCATCCAAACTATTACCAATTAACAGTGGTGATTCCTTCGATGAGAAAAAGAAACTTCGCAAACGTTTCTCTACACAAAAGAAGCCAAATAGGTAGGGTTTGGGCCATTGAAGACGAGAACGGTAAATTTCAGCAACGTACTTTCGCCAGTTCTTTGATACGCTTGAACACCTTGCTAGCGATTTCAAAGGCAGACCATTCAGTATTTTGATTATGATTTCCTCAGAAAAAAACTTTTTGCATTGCCTACTACTCATTCTAATACTACATACAAAGATCTGGGAATAGATGATTTTGAAGAGTTTTGTGTAAAAGGTGGAAATGAAACACCTTTTTATAGCAAAATCATCAATACAAAGTATTAAATAACACTATTGTTACAACTATCTGTAATTTTATTTTAGCTAAATAACATAAATAATAAAGTAACTGATGATTAGTTGGATTTGACAATTTTCCTATAATTTAAATCTCTAACACTTTCTGCATTTAATGAAGTTCGACTATAAATGAGATATAATTAATAAAATCAGTTAGTCATAAGTTAATAATTTGGTCTAAAGATGTTCTTATTGTCAACAAATTAATCTAATAATGCCATTTTCATAATAAATGTACCATTTCTTTTCTTTTTGACCATATTTTATTGGAATAGCTTCATAATATGACATCTATATATATTCAAGAAAAATAGCTATGTTTTATTTTTTTTCATGTTATATGGATATAATTAGACTATATATAGTAAAGTTAATTTTATACAAATATATATATATATATATATATATATATATATATATATATATATATATATATATATGTAATAAATAAATATAAAATAGAAAAGTAATTATAATTGAATGCCTGATAAATTTATGGTAGGCACATTTGTGATTTTTTTCATGTTTACCATCATCAAAAAAAAAATCATCAATATTCATACATTACATATTTTCTGTTTCCCCCCCCCCCCCCCAAATTCATTCAAATTCAAAATACTTTACATCACTGAAATAATGATTTTTGTATTTTTGTATCCATCAGGTATCTTTTAATTGCATATTTATCTCGTACTTATACAGTTTGATACCCAAAAGTTGTACTTTTTTCGCTTGTTTTTCTAGTATATTCATACTTATACAGTTTGATACCCACAAATTGTATCTTTTTTTGCACGTTTGTATAATGTATTCATATTTATATACATAGATACTTGTATTGTTATATAAGCACAAGTTAAAATGTTGATTACGAATACAATTATATCTACATATATATAAGTACTAAATCAAAGGTAAAAAGTTGATTAGGGAATACAAGTATAGTTGTATCCAACGTATTCTTTTTTGTGTTTAATAACAATGTAATAATTGTATTCTATGTTGGTGTATTCATTTTTTGTTTAACAGCTAGTGTATCTATTGTCATGTAGTACACCTATTCAAAATCGAAATACTTAACCTTCATTCACAAATTCAACAGTTTATTTACAACAATTACTTGAATTAATGGGAAAAAAATTATTAATACCTTTACGATGTCAGAATAAGAAATATGGAGACAACAAGAAAATTGAGTATGATATATCACAATTTTTATTGACCTGATAAAGAATATGATCTGATATGTCTTTAAATAAGTATGTTTTTAGTTATTAAGTTAATTATGGGAAGTTGCTCATTGTATGATTTAATGTAAGGATAGTGAGTTCTTTTTAGAGTCAATTCCTTATTTAGTTTGTTGTACTTAAAGATGTATTAATGTATAAATAAAAAAAAAAAGTAGAAAGATACGACAAGAACATGATATAAATTGTAGTCATTTATTGCAAATAACATAATTATAGCTATTGGTATTCATTAACCCTATAAATGTAGTTATTTATGTAAGTTGCTCTTTGTTATTTCTAATAAAACTATTACTTCTATAGGATTTTATTCTTGTTTATTTTCCTTTAAAATTACTTTAATTAATACATTAATAGAAAATAACATTTTGTTCTTTTTAATCTCTTTTACCAATTAAAATAGAATAACAACATTTACATTTTAGCTAATAATATAGATCAATAACTGCATTGCTAATTTCATTTCGATAACCACAAAAAACAATTCTAATAAAATAGAGAATATTTGTATTTCTTAATCTTTTTTGAATCGATATACGATATACATGTTCCAATAAAAATGGCTATTAGGAAAAGAATGTATTTCAAAAATAAAGGGAAAATAATTTGATATACCCCTCAACTTTGGTAATGACCTGGTCGGTCATTTTTTTTGAATATTTCTTGAATTTACCATTTTCCCTCCCGTTATTGACCCCGCGTATTTTGTGTTTGGGTTTTGAAAATTGGTTTCAAACTTTGAGTTTTAAGTTGAGAATTTGGTAAAATTTGAGTTTAAAAGGCTAATGATATTTTAAAGAAAAAAGGTTTTCGTTTTCCTTGGAGTTTCAAGTCTCAAAATGGAATTTTGCCGATTCCATCAATTCTATAATGTAGAGTATTGTCTGTCAGATATGTTATCCATGAAGTCTTGAGTTTAGTAATTCATGACCATAATTCCGCATGAACCCTTAAGATGAGTAGTCTTGAGATGAGAAGTATCTTTGAGTCATCGGGTTAAGTAGTCCATGCCCATAATTCCGCATTAACCCTCTGGATCGAGCATTTTTGAAACGAGTATTTCCATTAAAGTTCTTGAGTTTTGAGATTTTGTGTCTCGAGTATTGAGTTCTAGTTATGGTTATTGAAAACATTAATGTGAGTCGTTCACGTCCATAATTCGGCATGAACTTTATTATGAGAAATTGTAATGACCCGAAAAATCAATATTGAAATTTTATTAAATTATTATTTTATCCCCTCTCGATAGTTGTCCGAGTCTTTTTTTTTTCAGTTCATGAAATTAGTTTGAGAATTTTTAACAATTCGATAACTTCATATATCTAGTTGGTGGTATTTATTAAATAATTAATTTAATTAGTAATAGTTATTGGGTCAAGCCTATATTTTATAGAATACCCTTACCACTAGACCACATAATTAACTTAAGTAGTGGAATTCAACTTTATAATTCGATCACAATTTGGAAAAAGAAGGAAAAAAATAAAATAAAAAAATAGGCGAATACGAAACCAACCTAGAACGGTTGCCCTCAAGGTAAATTCTCAAGTCCTTAATTGTTGATTGGATTCAATTAGTATGTTGAATGCTTACTGGATGATTTAGATTGTTACTACTTATAAATTAAAAAGTGAATGATTTTCTTGGAAAAGTAATGTTAGTGTATCACTTTGGTAGGGTGTAAATTGTGGGGGAAAGATTATCTATGGTAAACGATGGTAACTATTACATATTTATTATATATAAATTAAAATCTACATGTGAGCAATTTATGTCTTGGTTTCATACGATTCCCAGTGATTCCCAAAAGCGATAAATTTTTAATTTATTATTATTTTATAATTTAAGTTTAGAATATTGAGATATGTAATTAAATGTTGTGTATATTATATAATAGAAAAATTATCAAGGTTATAGTGTTAAGGAAAATAAAATAAAATTATGAGAAAATCTTAGGCTTGAAATTTTTAAAACATGAGAGTTGACATGTTAACTGACATCAAGATTTAGGAACTTGATTATAAATTTGGTCGATTTTGGGTCAAGGTTAAACACATAGTAATAATAGTATTGTTAGTTTGAAATCTTATTATGGTTATTTACTTGAATAGATTGCTTTAAGTTGGGAGCTCAACAAAAGTAAAGGGCTCAAGTCTCGGAGTAGATTTTTTATTTGATTGAGGCAAGTGGATTTCTAAACTCTTGTTAAGTGTATGAAATGCGTGTATTTCCTTGTGGTATATGTTTGGGAGTAACGGGATTGGTGATGGGTTGACTTGTCCACATTGATTAATTCTAATGATGAAAAAAAAAGGGATAACAAAAGGCAATGTGATCAATTGTTTATGTGTGATGTGTTGAGTAAGGGTTGAAGGCTTGTTGAATCATTGTTGATGTGACTTCATGTTTGTGTGGTTGTGAAGTGTGCGATGTTATGAAAGTGGTCATCTCCTCATTATTTGTGTGAACTTGTCATCTGAATTATTCTGACGCATTGGTTGTCACAAGTGTTATGTGCATTGAAAAAGAATGAGTACTTAAGAGGATGTACCATTTCGAGGGACGTATCGCGCGCCGCGATGGATACTATATTTCGAGGGACGTATCGCGCGCCGCGATGGTTACTATATCGAGGGTCGTGTCGTGCGCCGCGACAGATGCATGGACAGATATGTCCCCCATGGGTCTCCGACTGAGAGACAGCGGGTGTGTATCACTAGGTCAGACATGCATCATTATACTTGACATTGCATTCCATTGCATTGCACATACTTATCATTAGTGAATTTGATATCGTGTTTTGCTGATCTTCTGATTGCCTTTCTGCGGGACTTGTGATTGATCAATATTGAGCTTGTTATTGCGGATATGTAGTTTGTTGAAGTATTGTTATTGAGGATATGTAATTTGTTAAAGTGTTGTTGTTGAGGATATGTAATTTGTCTAACTGTTGTTATTGAGCTACGTTCTATGTAAATTGTGAGCTGTTAGGTTGGGTTGATTTTAATGCAGGTTGTAGTTGTGGAGGTTCGGTTGGGGTGGTAGGAGTACCCGTATTTCATCCCCTTGGCCTGTGTTTAGAGGTTTACTTGCTGAGTACCGTGTGGTTTGGTACTCACCACTTGCTTCTACAAATTTTTGTAGGTTATGAGCCTGGATTTTTGTTGTACTTGTCAGTCTCTTCTTTTCCGAGGCTTCATGGAGATTTGTGAGGTAGCTGTTTCCATCTCAACAGACTTTCTTCTCCATAATTATGATCTTGTTCTATTCTAGAAACAAGTTCATTTGAGACTTGAGTTTTTCTTTTGAATCTTGTAATACTTTAGAGGCTTGTACACGTGACTACCAGGTTTTGGGGGTTTAATTAAGTTACTTATATTTTATTTCCGCACTTTATTATAATGGTTGAGTTTTAGGCTGACTTGTCTTGGTGGGATAAGACGAGTGTCATCACGTCCATTTTGGGGTCGTGACAAAATGGTATCAGAGCCCCAGGTTCATAGGTCTCACCTGTGTGCAAGTCGAGTCTAAATAGAGTCTCGATGATCGGTACAGAGACGTCTGTACATATCTTCGAGAGACTATAGTGACTTTTAGGAAATATCTTCACTTCTTGGATCACTATTGTGCGTACTTGGTCCCATTTTGATTCTTATCGCTTCACTCCATTCGCTCTCGTTTATGTGATGACTCGTGCGTAGTTCCTTTTGTGAATCATTGGCATGTCGTGTATTGGTATGACGTTAGATCTGGTATTAAGGTGAAAATGATATACTTATGAAACGAATGCGTGATCATATTTGAAAGAGTTGAGTAAGGTTAGTTATCATTGTAAAATAATAATAATAAATATAGTACTTATCTGGTATAAGCAAAATATGGAGTGGTTCGACAATTAAAAGTTAAATGTTTGAAGAATTGACTAGATAATAAATAGTGTAATACAATCATATAGTTGTCATACCATTAATGGGTTGCTTAGCAAATGATGTTGCACCAATTCAGGTCAGAATCCCTTCTGTCGTTTCACAGATTGAGTGTATACCAAAGTTGGTCATGATACGACTATTACAATGGTACTGATGGGTACTTGGTTAGAATTATAGAGTGTGTTACTTTTGATATTGACCTTGCTTACGAAAGAATACATATAGCTTGGGTTAAATACAAAACTAATCTGGTAATATTTTACAGCTATTTGATGGATAAAGTGTGTGACCTATTTGGAAATGATCTTCTCAATATATATGATATGTTCTTGTGGTGGATGAAATGAATTTTCACAATGTATTACTAGTGGTACATGAAAACGGGCATGTTGATTGTTAAGTGCAAATATTAACTACTTAAGGAGTTATCTATGGTATACATGCTCATATGATAAGATTTGGTGTTGAACTCATATTTGAGAACCCAACTAGCTTGTTGGTACGGGTGGATGTGTTAAACATTAATTATAAGGACGCTTTTAGTAGTGGATCTTTGGTATGAAATTGATATGTTCAGATTGTGAAATGTATTTTATGAATTTTTTAAATGAGTGGTGATTTCATCGTAATGTCCAAGAAATTGGATCAATATTGAATGACAAGCATATGGGTAAAGAAAGTCCTAAAGAGTATACTTATGTGAAGACAATTAAGAGTTTTAGTAAGGAAGTGCGGATAAAAGTGGGTTAGTTCTTTGGATTGGATTGGTATAACTGGGTTTAAGGATTCATATTGATGAAATAGCTGACTTCGTGGTGATAACAAGATCTAACTAAGCATGATGATAATAGGAGTTTGTGATGGATTGCGATTGAGACTAAATCATAAAATAAGAATTGAGGGTTAAACGAGTTTTTATGGTAATAACGACTTGCGAGCATCTAAGGTTGTGGTTTTTCACTATTTGATGAACAATGTGGTTGTATGAAAAGTTGTTTGATGTGTTGGAAATTTCGCTTGAATAGGATTGAAAGAAGCTAGAGTCATAAATGGAAAAGAATTAGTGGGAAGTATTTTAGTCATTGGAAAGAGACAATCGAGAAAATAGATATTTACTATAATTATAAAGGACAAAGATATATCTTTAGAGAGTTGAGAATTTAGTTCAAGGATACGTGATTTCATCTGTTTCATTTTGGTTATGGTAATAGTGTCACACGTTCATTAGATTGATAAAAAAATGTGAGTATATATATATTGGGTAAGAATTTAGAAAGAAACCTACACAGTTCGACTCGAGTGTGGTGATAAGTTCTTTTATAGTTTCGAATTTGGTAACAGGTACCATTGGATTTTTAAGAAAGGGTATGACAAGGTCGATGGATAGGCGACCAATAATAAGCTAAGATGTCCAAATTTATAAATATTTTCTATGTATGAGCTAATTTCAATAGATAAAAGGATTGAGTTACATAATTGAATTCAAAATTCAACTTTTTCATTGTGAGTTTAGATTTGTGGTAGTGTGTTTTGTCAAGGTATGAATTGGTAAGAGGTAAGAAATGATTGATCACATTGAGTATGAAGCATTTGAAGGACTTAAAAATAATTTGAGTAGTAAATTTGGTTACTTTTGATTGTTATACCTAAATGAGATTTCATGTAATGTTTTTATTTCAAGGAGAAGATAAAAATACCATAGGTTGTTGGTCAAAGGATAAGATTGGTAAGCAAGTCAGCGAAGAAAAAAAGAGTTTGGTGTATTGAAGAGTTCAAGGTATTTAAAATTTGTGTCATCGAAAGAATTTAGAAGATGTGAAGGAATAAGAATACTCTTGAATCTGAGTTAAAGGGTCTATGAATGGACATATATAGTTCTAATATGACTATGATTGTGAATCAATTCGGTATAGACTTACTACGAATTTATCAGCAATTTTTATGAAGATTGAGTGTTGATTTGGGTAAAACCCGTGAGATGTGTAAGAGTATGTGTTGTTATGTGGAGCTAAACGGTTCAGATTTTGTTAAGTGACTTATGGATACGTAATAGTATGGACATACAATTATATATGGTCATTGATGATTTTTTTTTTTGGAATCACTTGTTGTGATGTGTTACATAGATACGTGATGGTAAATAGAGATTATGTGCCCATAGTATATAGAATAATTGGGGAGACCTAATATTTCTCTAAGTATTGGCATGAGATATGTGATGATTAGGAATGACAATTGAAGCATGGTATGTGAAAGTTTGTGTGACGTTGACATTGGTGTGATTAAGTTATTGTACCTCGATGGAAAAGTACTTAGATTTGAAATTAGTGCTATCAATCTTAGTTGTGACTCATATTTTGTCATGTAATGCTTATATAGAAGGAAAAAAAGGGGGACATATCTTGGAATTTTTTTAAAGTATACAACGTGTTTGCTAAAAAGACTTTGATTCTAGTGACAGTTTGAGTGAGGTAAATGGTTGGTGTAGTTATGATGGTTTTTTTTTTGTAGTAAGAGTGTTAGCTTCAATGGAGTATTGAGAGAAGTACGTGGAGTTTGATGAATCGAGTATTTGTTATAAAGTGATGGGGGATCAGACTGGTTGATTGTGGGTGGTTAAACATCGAGAGATGGAGAAAGATGAATGGAATTCTATTTATATGGGCCCTATGGAAGGAATAGCTTATTTTATTCGACCTTACTCTGTGTATTCTTATGTAATCACCTTCTTCGTGTTGAGCACTATTAAAGTATGAATCCCTACTTATATTACGCGTGTTTCCACATCTATTGGTGAATTCTTAGTGGTGGATCGGATGAAACGATCCTCTTATGTCCCTTGATTTGTTGAGATCCTTGGGCAGAATTGATCATTTCAGCTATGATAGGTTTGGTTTTTGTTTGAAAGTTGAAGTATATAAGTAGTTCTACACGCACAACCTTGCTTATGAGAACTTATATAAGAGCTATGAAGAGTTACTAAAAGTATTGTTAGATGTTCTACATTTTGAAGTGTATTGTTTGTTGGGTGTTTAGATGATCATTTCCTTCGTTGGGTTAGATAAGTCTGATTCTCTCTTGGAGAGTATCCGATCTCTAAAGATCAGATTTTTATAACTTAAGCTTGTAAGAAGACAGTGTTGTGAAAAGGGAATCGTGATAAGAGGTGTGATGGTTTGTGCACTATGAGTATGTGATGATTGGTTCAAGTTCACTCTGATTGTAGCTAGTATCAATAGAATGTCATCTTTGCTATGTGAGAAAAGATTCGTCATGATGGTTGTGTTATGGTCCACTTAGTTTCACTTAAGATTGGGTTCATGAGTTAGTTTGTGACTTGATAATCGCTCTTGAGTTATAGACCTTATAAAGTTTGATTGAAAGGTTCAATTCTTGGTAGTTGGTCTTGATAGAATGGTGTTAAAGATAAGCTTTCATGGAGAGATGAACAACGACTCTGAAAGATCATGCATTAGATTTTTGATAACGTCAATAATTCTTCCTTCTCGTATTTTATGTTCGAGGACGAACATGATTTTTAGTGGTGGATAATGTAATGACCCGAAAAATCAATATTGAAATTTTATTAAATTATTATTTTATCCCCTCTCGATAGTTGTCCGAGTCTTTTTTTTTTCAGTTCATGAAATTAGTTTGAGAATTTTTAACAATTCGATAACTTCAGATATCTAGTTGGTGGTATTTATTAAATAATTAATTTAATTAGTAATAGTTATTGGGTCAAGCCTATATTTTATAGAATACCCTTACCACTAGACCACATAATTAACTTAAGTAGTGGAATTCAACTTTATAATTCGATCACAATTTGGAAAAAGAAGGAAAAAAATAAAATAAAAAAATAGGCGAATACGAAACCAACCTAGAACGGCTGCCCTCAAGGTAAATTCTCAAGTCCTTAATTGTTGATTGGATTCAATTAGTATGTTGAATGCTTACTGGATGATTTAGATTGTTACTACTTATAAATTAAAAAGTGAATGATTTTCTTGGAAAAGTAATGTTAGTGTATCACTTTGGTAGGGTGTAAATTGTGGGGGAAAGATTATCTATGGTAAACGATGGTAACTATTACATATTTATTATATATAAATTAAAATCTACATGTGAGCAATTTATGTCTTGGTTTCATACGATTCCCAGTGATTCCCAAAAGCGATAAATTTTTAATTTATTATTATTTTATAATTTAAGTTTAGAATATTGAGATATGTAATTAAATGTTGTGTATATTATATAATAGAAAAATTATCAAGGTTATAGTGTTAAGGAAAATAAAATAAAATTATGAGAAAATCTTAGGCTTGAAATTTTTAAAACATGAGAGTTGACATGTTAACTGGCATCAAGATTTAGGAACTTGTTTATAAATTTGGTCGATTTTGGGTCAAGGTTAAACACATAGTAATAATAGTATTGTTAGTTTGAAATCTTATTATGGTTATTTACTTGAATAGATTGCTTTAAGTTGGGAGCTCAACAAAAGTAAAGGGCTCAAGTCTCGGAGTAGATTTTTTATTTGATTGAGGCAAGTGGATTTCTAAACTCTTGTTAAGTGTATGAAATGCGTGTATTTCCTTGTGGTATATGTTTGGGAGTAACGGGATTGGTGATGGGTTGACTTGTCCACATTGATTAATTCTAATGATGAAAAAAAAAAAGGGATAACAAAAGGCAATGTGATCAATTGTTTATGTGTGATGTGTTGAGTAAGGGTTGAAGGCTTGTTGAATCATTGTTGATGTGACTTCATGTTTGTGTGGTTGTGAAGTGTGCGATGTTATGAAAGTGGTCATCTCCTCATTATTTGTGTGAACTTGTCATCTGAATTATTCTGACGCATTGGTTGTCACAAGTGTTATGTGCATTGAAAAAGAATGAGTACTTAAGAGGATGTACCATTTCGAGGGACGTATCGCGCGCCGCGATGGATGCTATATTTCGAGCGACGTATCGCGCGCCGCGATGGTTACTATATCGAGGGTCGTGTCGTGCGCCGCGACAGATGCATGGACAGATATGTCCCCCATGGGTCTCCGACTGAGAGACAGCGGGTGTGTATCACTAGGTCAGACATGCATCATTATACTTGACATTGCATTCCATTGCATTGCACATACTTATCATTAGTGAATTTGATATCGTGTTTTGCTGATCTTCTGATTGCCTTTCTGCGGGACTTGTGATTGATCAATATTGAGCTTGTTATTGCGGATATGTAGTTTGTTGAAGTATTGTTATTGAGGATATGTAATTTGTTAAAGTGTTGTTGTTGAGGATATGTAATTTGTCTAACTGTTGTTATTGAGCTACGTTCTATGTAAATTGTGAGCTGTTAGGTTGGGTTGATTTTAATGCAGGTTGTAGTTGTGGAGGTTCGGTTGGGGGTGGTAGGAGTACCCGTATTTCATCCCCTTGGCCTGTGTTTAGAGGTTTACTTGCTGAGTACCGTGTGGTTTGGTACTCACCCCTTGCTTCTACAAATTTTTGTAGGTTATGAGCCTGGATTTTTGTTGTACTTGTCAGTCTCTTCTTTTCCGAGGCTTCATGGAGATTTGTGAGGTAGCTGTTTCCATCTCAGCAGACTTTCTTCTCCATAATTATGATCTTGTTCTATTCTAGAAACAAGTTCATTTGAGACTTGAGTTTTTCTTTTGAATCTTGTAATACTTTAGAGGCTTGTACACGTGACTACCAGGTTTTGGGGGTTTAATTAAGTTACTTATATTTTATTTCCGCACTTTATTATAATGGTTGAGTTTTAGGCTGACTTGTCTTGGTGGGATAAGACGAGTGTCATCACGTCCATTTTGGGGTCGTGACAGAAGTCCTTTACAATATTTTACTAAAATTATTTTAAGACTTGAGTACTTGAGTTGAGAAAGAGTAGCGTCGAGTCCAATTTCATGATATATGGAATCTATGTATTCCTGAGAATATATGTTTTTACATTTAAAAGAGGAGGAAACGAGATTTCCAATAGAGTTTTGAGTAACATCTTTTTTAAGAGAAAGACTTTTGAGTAATAATCTCAAAATATGTTTTTGAACATATAAACTGAGTATATTCTTGGGAGTAGTATTGAGTAACGATATGGAGATGAGTTTAGATAACTCAAGTCTCCTTGAACAATGTAGTCAAGGTAGGTAGAAAGGGTTATACTAATGATTCCTTAGTGCTTTTTAGCATAGACTAGTAGATCCACATAGTTGAGAGGTTTTATACTCCGGCAAGTTATACGACAGTTCTGTTAGCGTGGGCGAAAGGTTCAGTGGCGGATCTAGAATTTTTATTGAGTGGGTTCGAGGTATAATGAAGCAAACACGTAAAAGTTACAAGATGAAAAACAAAGTGGCATGGGAGGAAAATTTTTAATATTAATTCGATGAATTTAACTTATATTGTCATGCTGTGTTTAAGTTCTTCCTACTTTTACCCTGATCCATCGAGCATTTAAATTTTCTAATGTTTTTCCTTTTATTTTGCAATATTCTAATTTTTAGATTTTTTTCTAAATTTTGAATTAGTGCAAATTTAATAGTACGCATGTTACTTTAAAAATAATCAAGATTCATTAGAAAGGTGTAAAGACCAAGTTACTAATATTATAGTGCATATTCCGAAGATAAATAAATGACATCGTCGATTTTTTAGTTCATTTAATTCAATTTACTAGGTTATTCATTTGTTTAAAAAAATAAATTTTGAACCAATCAAATAAATTTAGCTTAATTTTAATCTCTTTATAATTGACTTGATAATACTATGAAAGAGATACAATGGAATTAAGAAAAAAATCAATTAAATAGATTTTATTAAAACAATATTCACAACTTTTCCATTCGATTGATCTTAATTTACTTTATTTTATATAATAGTTTTCTAATTCAATTTTAAATTTAATAACAATTCATCATTTTCTCAGACTGTTTCTTTAAGTTAGTAAATGAGAAGAGAGTTATGTAGAAAAAAAATAAGCAATATAAATAAGAAGAATTAAAGATAAAAATATGAAATAAGGCTAATAAATTTAAATAAAGAAAAATGAGAAAAATATATAACATAAAAAGAAAAATAAAAATAAAAGAAAATAATATAGTTTTAGATTGAATCCAAAAATAACGTGGCCTTTTTATTGGGCATTTTAAGCAGAAAGCTCAGCCCATCTCAGCCTTTTAAAAGAAAAAAAAATGTTGAATCTTCTTGCGCACACCGAGAACCAAACTCGAAATGTGCAGTTTAGAAATGAACCCCTTTTTCCAGCGACTCACGCTCTTCTTTTGGTTGTTGAGGGGGTTCATTTTACTATCTATACACTAAAATTCTTAAGTCTACCTTATATATACATTGTAATTTTGATGAGGGGATTCGGGTATACCCCCTAAGCTCCAGGTAGGTCCCTTCCGGAGAAGTTGCATTGTATCATCACATAGCTTATAGTGATGGTTGTCGGTTAGAAAAACTCCCACAGATTTATATATATATATATATAAATCTGTGGGAGTTTTTCTAACCGACAACCATCACTATAAGCTATGTGATGATACAATGCAACTTCTCCGGAAGGGACCTACCTGGAGCTTAGGGGGTATATATATATATATATAAGAGTTCTCCATATAATGCATCTTTTATTGTTGCTCTATCATAAGTTGAGTATCCATAGTTGAGTATCTTCAGTTGAACTATATTTCATTGAGTCGAGTACCTTATTCTTGAGTTGAGCCCCATTTCACTGAGTTAAGAACCTTACAATTACTAAGTTGAGTATTTTATCCTTGACTGATTATGAGTTGAGTAAGTTGATTAGTTTTGAGTATCCTTGAGTATACCTCTGAATATCTTATCTTCGAGTTGAGTATCTTATTTTTGAGTTGAGCTTAGAGAGTGAGTTGAGAGGATACAAGTATGACACCTTTTCGTCAAGTTCAATGTTATATTTATGTTTTATAATCCCCTTACATGTTCGTACATCAATGTATTGAGTCATTTGGCAGCATCGTTTCATGATGCAGACAAAGATATACATGGTCATCAACAGGAGCTTTATTGTAACTATATGGAGTTCGAGTTCGCTATGGTGTATCTCCTTGCTTCTAGAGAATATCATTTACTTTTTAGTTTATTCAGGATTTTGTAGGTCTTGCCCTGACTTTCATCTTTGTCATTTAAGTATAGGCCTCATAGATAGTCAATACAGTTGAGAAGTCTATATCATTTATTTTGTTAAATATTTTAAAGTCTTAAATTACTTATTTTATGGCGAGTTGAATATATTATTTTTATTCATAGTTATTCACTTGAGTTAAAGATTTGTATTTGAGTCTCAATGAGTTTTATTTTGTTTTAAGCTTTGTATGCTTGAATTAGTTTTCTACTAGTAGTCAGAGAAGATGAGAGTTCTCTTGGGGACCAGCAATGATTCTCGAGCGTCGTCCACGTTAAAGGTGTAGGCTCTGATCGTGAAAACGACAGTTGCGAAAACTTTTTAACTCTAACAATCATTATGGAAGAAAACCTTTTTGCATGCATGTATTGAATAGTATGTGAGAAACGATTTGCGTTGCCTACTACTCATTCTAATACTACTTGCAACTTCTATACAAAAAACAAAAATAGTCAATCAAGGATCTAAGGATGATGATTGTTAAGAGTTTTGTGTAAAAGGTGGAAATGAAACACCTTTAAATAGCAACGCTAGTAAATGAAAATTACTTGAATATCACAATTTTCTTATAAATGAATAAATTAGATCTAATCTCTAGCAATTCTGCATTGAATTAAGTGACTAAACTACAAAGTAACTGATAATTACTTAAATATGACAATTTGTGTATCAATGATTTAATTGATCCGGAAAAAATAGTTAACTAGCCAAAACAAATAACATATTTAGTAAAAATATTCATATTTTATAAATATTAGCAATAATGTCAATGTCACGACCCAAAACGAGCCGCGAGTGGCACCCACACTTATCCTACTATGTGAGCGAACCAACCAATCTAAACCCCAACATTTCAAACATAATAAACATAAAAAAATAATGCGGAAGACTTAAAACTCATTAACGAAATCAATAATCAACTTCTAAACTCAAACTTATCATTATCCCCAAAATCTGGAAGTCATCATCACAAGAACATCTATCCTCAAATTACTAAGTTTAAGAGTATCTAAGAAGCTAAAATAACTAAACAGATAGTCCATGCCAGAACTTCAAGGCATCCAGACATGAAGAAGAAGATCCAGTCCAAGCTAGAAGCTTTAGCTCACCCTGAAATCTGGTGTGACGAAGACTGGCTAGAGTTGCGATTGAGTTGAAGACGACGGTACGTTTGCTGCACTCCACATTTAGCTAAAGGAAAACATACAAGTAGGGATCAGTACAAAACACAGGTACTGAGTAGGTATCATCGGCCAACTCAAAATAGAAAACAGTATATCTCAGATAATATCATAAAATCAACTACAATACTCAACAAATAGCAACATAAGTACGAGAATCATTGATAAATAACGCCAAGTACACCCATGAGGACTCAAGCCTCCATACCATACTCATTTGGGAAATAAGTTCATTAAATTGAGTATATTAACATATTCCAAGATTCATTCTCTTTACTATCCTGGTGTCGGAACGTGACACTCCGATCCTCATCATACTATCCTGGTGTCGGAACGTGACACCCGATCCATTATTACTATCCTGGTGTCGGAACGTGACACTCCGATCCTCATCATACTATCCTGGTGTCGGAACGTGACACCCGATCCACTATTACTATCCTGGTGTCGGAACGTGACACCCGATCCTCTATTACTATCCTAGTGTCGGAACGTGACACCCGATCCTCTATTACTATCCTGGTGTCGGAACGTGACACCCGATCAACTAACCTCATTCTTTTAGTTCATCAAGCCTGCTTTTATACCAAGGCATCATCATTAATAAAGAGGTTTCAAGGTTTAGGATTCAATAGCCTCATCATGCTTATTTTATCACAATTATATAATCACATCATGCAAGCACACAATTAAGCATATAGAAGACCTTACAATAATACCCAACACATATCATTCGCTATTAAGAGTTTACTATGAAAAGCATAAAAACCATAACCTACCTCCACCGAAGAATTGAAGTCAAGAAATCTACTTTTCCAATGCTTTGTTTTCTTCTTCGTTTCTCCCTCTCTCCGTTCTTTCTCTTTTTCTTATTCAAACCCTTTTTCTTTTACCCTAATTACCATATAATTAAGTATAAAAGATGCTAAAAGTAACCCACTAATTAATTCAAGGTTATCTCCTTTAACCCCCAAGTAATTGAATTATTAACATTCAACCACTAACTTTATAATTATAAGCAGAAATAGTTCAAAACGTTCCTTAAAACTTTTAACAGAAATCCGACCCAGTCAGGGTTACGCAGTCTGTGACGGGCCGTCGTGCCTGCGACGGTCCGTCCTGCTGAGTCGTCACAGAGTTCAGAGACAATTTTCACTAAAGGGCCTGTGACGGTCCGTCGTGCCCACGACGGTCCGTACTGCTCTTCCGTCGCGAAGTTCAGAGAGTTGTTCTCAGTACCCAATTTTTCAGAATTCTAAGCGTTTTGGAACGAGACACCCTCGACGGTCCATCGTGCCCATGACGGTCCGTCGTGGTATCCGTCGACTTAGACAGTTATTACCAGAAATAAACTCTACAGCTCAAAACGACTAAACAGGTCGTTACAGTCAAAAATGTCATTATTTTAAAAAATTTATGTGTCCCAATTTTCTTCCTATTTTATCTCTCTTTTTCAATTAATTCTATATATACTTTTTAAAAAAAATAAAAAATCATTCTCTCTCATATTTATCTTTTCAAATTGTTAATTCTCTCTCCCATTTAATTTTTTTTTCTCTCTCATGGTTATTTTTTTTGATTTTCCTCCAACATTCAAGTTGAAAATATTTTTTTGCCATATATTTTGGTTGTTTTTTTAATCCAAAATTGAATCAACAAGAATCCCTTTGATTAAGGTATCTATAATCTTTATCCTATTTTCAGATTTCTTTTCTAATTTTATTTTTGTTTAAATCTTTAAAAAAATGTTGTTTGTATTTTTCAATTTCCGTTATGATTTACTCTCCAATGGCTGAATCCAAGAGGCTAACTAGAGGTATTTATCTTAATCAACCAATTTCTGGTGATTTTTCATCCTTTAATTTATTTATTACTTAACAAATAGTGTATAATGTATGATCCGCTGCTAAAATGAGGGAAGAAAGAGGGTAAGAACATTTACAAGACTCATTGGTGTGCAAAACCTTCCTCAAATTCAGAACGCAAATGTAGAATCTTTGTCTACTCGTGAGGATCTTGAAAAAGACGACGAAGATCGGATAGTTGTCGAACAATTTTCTATTAGTTTATTTTGTATTTATATTTTTTTTTAGAATTTGGTATGCTTTCTTAATTTGTATTCAAATCACTATGTATACTATCAATATTTGTATTTATTAAAATTTCATGTTGCATGGTTTATGAATCTTGTTTTTGTCCTTAATTTGTATTCATCCAAATGTATGTCAACTAGTTATGTATTTTATTTATAAGAAGAACAACTTTCTATTAGTTTATTTGTATTAGAATACAAATACAAATAATAGACATATTGGAATGAATACGACTTAGAAAAGGAAACATGATTTTGAAAAGAAAAACAAATACACAGTGAAAAATATATACGAATACAAATGTATTTCTTAAATAGCTACATTTTATTTGACATACATATTGGAATGAATACAAACTAATAAAGGTATGTCAACTGAATTTGACATTTTTTTCTAATTTGTATTTATTCTAAAGCTATGTCAACTAGTTATGTATTTTATTTAAGAATGAGTACACCAAATATTTAATTATTTCTTTTCAATTTTATATTTCATTCACTTTTCATCATACTAATTTTTTATATTTTATATATTATTATACAAAATTCTAAATAAAAACTAGAATAAATAGAAATACAAATAAAATACATATTGAAATGAATACATACAGGATTTTTGAAGAAAAAAATAACTATATAGGGAAAAAATATATGAAAATACAAAGATATTTCTTAAATGACTATATAGATAAATTCGGCATACCTATTGGAATGAATACAAACTAATAAAAAACTATAATAAATATAAATATAATATATTGTGGAATGAATATAATTTTAAAAAGGTAAAAATTCTGGAGAAAAAAAAATTTAAATTTTATTTGAAAATGTAACTGATGAGAAAATTAAGGATGCTTGCCTTTTTTGAAATATCCCCCCCCCCCCTTAATTTTCTCCTTTTTGTTATTAAATAATTATATTCTTTAAATAAAAATAAATAATAAAAACATAAATAATATACATAACAAACTAAAATGACATTTTTACTAAATATTGAAATTGTTGCTAATGAGTCCTCTTAAATGCTAAAATATTGACATTTTGAAAATTTCCCTTTAATAAATTATGACTACATATGAGAAATATTTTATAAAATCAGTTAGTCCCTACAATTCTCTAATATTAGTTATAAAGGGTCAAATAAAAACCTTCGAAGTATGTGAAATATAACATAAATATCATAATTAAATACTTTGCTCTTAAGATGTCCATGCCGTCAATAATTTGGTCTAATAATGCCCCTACCATAGTTTGGTTAAAAAAATGTCTCTCTTGTTATTTTAAGTGTCAAAATTCTCTTTTCGTACTAATGTATTATTTCTTTTCTTTTTGAACATATTTTATTTCTAATAAATATATTACTTTTAAAGAATCTTATTCTTGTTTATTTTCTTTTAAAATAACTTTAACTAATATATAAGTAGAAAATAACAATTTTTACTTTTTAATCTCCTTTATCAATTAAAATAGAAGACCAACATGTACATTTTAGGTATTAATGTAGATGTGTAATCCCATTACTAATTTCATCTCAATAACAACAAATTATTTTTAATAAAACAAAAAATATTTGTACTTCTTAATCATTTTCAAATGATATAGAACAAACATGTTGCAATAAAAATGTTATTAAGAAAAAATAGATTTAAAAATAAAGAGAAAAGAGTCTGTTATACCCCTCAAGTTTTGTAATGATCTGGTTGGCCATTTTTGGAATGTTTCGTGAATTTACCGTTTTGCCCCTCCCGTTACCAACCCCGAGTATTTTCTGTTTGAGTTTTGAAAATGGTGTTTCAAACTTTGAGTTCAATGTTGAGTATTTGGTAAGATTTTTTTTTTAAAAGCCTAATGCTGTAAAATAAAAAGGTTTCTCATGTCTTGTCTTTTAAAGTTGGGAAAAAATGACAAATATTCCCTCGAATTATCATATATGATATACAGATACCCTCCATCATACTTTTTCTTCATTAGTGCCCCTGTCGTCCAAAAAAAATGCACATTTACCCCTTGCTATAACGGAAGACTTATTTGGTACCGATGGGAATCCTACGGCTCAACCTGATTTGATCAAATAATTAACCCGAAATTTAAATACCCGTCGATTACCCATTTAACCCACCCAATACATCCATTATCCACACAAATAACCTATCTAAAAACCCTTCAGAAAAATCCGTTTCTCTCAAATATACATGACTTGTAGTTGTAAAATCTATCTTAACATTAAGTTTGATTTACTTCCAGATGTACAACCTGGTTTATGTGATTCATGTTAATGCTTATTGTAATGGGTCTTAAATCCCTTTCTCTTCATTAATCTTTCTTCCAAGATCATATACACATTTCAATTTGCACGTAGCCATCTTCGACATCAATTCAGACCTCTTTTCACGCACAATGGTCAGCTCTCACTCTTCCCCTTAATCCATTCCCCTAATTTTCCCCAAATCCCTTCCCCTAATTCTCTTTATTTTTTAACGAAATCAAATATTCACTTTTCTTGTTAATATGCATTTTTTAGTTCTTTTCGTAGCCAAAACAAAATCATTCTCGTTTACCACTGATCTTGTGTTGTATGGTTAAGGTTATCAATTGTAGAAAAAATTATACATTCTGGGTTTAGGTTTAGCTGAATTAAAATAGTTGGTCGCCTAATATTTAGGTTTAGTGTGGATAAATCCGCAAGTAAAACACCTGAGGATTTTACAAATTCCCCAGGTAAATTACCTCGAGCTCGTATAAATTTGCTGGTAAGAGTTATCTACGAAGGCTTTTCCATTGAATTTAATTTTGCGAGAAAATTCGCATGTAATCAAATTACATGGGGATTTTACTATATTATATCCCCGCGTAAATCCTTAGGGTAATGGAAACTTTTATTATAGTGATTGCATAATCTAACTTCATTTGGGTTGGAGAATTACGTTCTAATTTTCTAATTCTCAGAGATTTTCAGGGAACATTAGAGATGTTTTTGGAGTTTTCCAGGCATAAACAAAATCTATGTACGAGAAAAGAAAGTATATGGAGAATTCAAAAGTCTATAAATATAAAAAAGACATCAGTACATCCCCAAGCAGAAGCAAAATGTATTGAATTACTGGCTAGCTTATTAAATACCATGCCTGATCAAATTACTCTAAGTAAAATCTATTGAATTACTTGTCCACAAGCACAACAACTTAAGCAGAAATCTATTAAAACTAAATGCACCAAGCCAGAAATTTAAAATATTCCAAAGATAACAGCAGCACCAATCAATGGATTCGATCGTCAACGAAGAACGTCTCCTTCAAACACAGAAAAATAAAATATAATTCAGTTATATTGAAAGAGAAAGAGGCATTTAAATGGGAAAACTACAAATATGTAATACCTGTCGATAGCCTACTGGAGACGCGGCCATTGAGGCCACTCATAGGAAAACAATTTGTAGTGTATTGTCTTCCGCCAAGCTTCTCCAAAATCATAAACAAATTCAACAGTATTTGTTTCCAAATCATATGAAATAACCATGCTTCTTATTTGCAAATACAATATGTGCGAAAGAGCTGGATGAAAAATCATGTTCCGAAGCTCCCTATCAAGAGAACTACCTCCCCCGAGTCCAAAATCTTGTTCACATTTCTCAACTACAGATGCAACATTGACAGCGTACTTCCTAACCCATACTGCATCTCGACTTGGAAAATTGTTGAGTTGCCAACAAGTGATGGTTGTCCAACCAGTCGATGCTAAACAGATTTTCTCGCCTGATAATCCAAGGCAACAATAACCAGGATAGATCACCGTCCTCCGTTCAGGCAATTCCAAAGCCCGAAAATCCTCGTTTACACTATCATAAACAGTAATCCATTGTCCATAATTATCTAGCCAAAAGAATACTCCATCTAATACACCGGCCGAGGATGACGAAATCTCATCCCTAGAAGGGTACAATGGAAAAGGTACATCCTCAATTACCGAATTAGCAGTCCACTCTTTAGTCTCTGAAGAGTAACTTTCAATTGTTAAACTATACTGGAACCGGAACTTAATCCTACTTACTGGAGAAGTTACTTCATAACGAACTATAGTAAATGAGACAGACTCATCGGTCTCCTTTACTATAAATCCAACATATGGATCCTTCATAGGGATTTCAGTTCTTGGGAGATCAAAACGCTGCCTTGTGGCAGGATTATAGACATAATAAACCCTTTGTCTACTTCTAAGCTTATTGCAGAGGAGAAAACCGTTAGAAGAGGCAACAATGTAAACTCTTTCACCGATAAAATCGACAGACTCATCCAAACTATTACCAATTAACAGTGGTGATTCCTTCGATTAGAAAAAGAAATGGCTTCGCAAACGTTTCTCTACACAAAAGAAGCCAAATAGGTAGGGTTTGGGCCATTGAAGACGAGAACGGTAAATTTCAGCAACGTACTTTCGCCAGTTCTTTGATACGCTTGAACACCTTGCTAGCGATTTCAAAGGCAGACCATTCAGTATTTTGATTATGATTTCCTCAGAAAAAAACTTTTTGCATTGCCTACTACTCATTCTAATACTACATACAAAGATCTGGGAATAGATGATTTTGAAGAGTTTTGTGTAAAAGGTGGAAATGAAACACCTTTTTATAGCAAAATCATCAATACAAAGTATTAAATAACACTATTGTTACAACTATCTGTAATTTTATTTTAGCTAAATAACATAAATAATAAAGTAACTGATGATTAGTTGGATTTGACAATTTTCCTATAATTTAAATCTCTAACACTTTCTGCATTTAATGAAGTTCGACTATAAATGAGATATAATTAATAAAATCAGTTAGTCATAAGTTAATAATTTGGTCTAAAGATGTTCTTATTGTCAACAAATTAATCTAATAATGCCATTTTCATAATAAATGTACCATTTCTTTTCTTTTTGACCATATTTTATTGGAATAACTTCATAATATGACATCTATATATATTCAAGAAAAATAGCTATGTTTAATTATTTTTTTCATGTTATATGGATATAATTAGACTATATATAGTAAAGTTAATTTTATACAAATATATATATATATATATATATATATATATATATATATATATATATATATAATGTAATAAATAAATATTAAATAGAAAAGTAATTATAATTGAATGCCTAATAAATTATGGAAGGCACATTTGTGATTTTTTTCATGTTTACCATCATAAAAAAAAATCATCAATATTCATACATTACATATTTTCTGTTTTCCCCCCAAATTCATTCAAATTCAAGATACTTTACATCACTGAAATAACGATTTTTGTATTTTTGTATCCATCAGGTATCTTTTAATTGCATATTTATCTTGTACTTATACAGTTTGATACCCAAAAGTTATATTTTTTTCGCTCGTTTCTATAGTATATTCTTACTTATACAGTTTGATACGCACAAATTATATCTTTTTTTGCACGTTTGTATAATGTATCCATATTTATATACATAGATACTTGTATTGTTATATAAGCACAAGTTAAAATGTTGATTACGAATACAATTATATCTACATATATATAAGTACTAAATCGAAGGTAAAAAGTTGATTAGGGAATACAAGTATAGTTGTATCCAACGTATTCTTTTTTGTGTTTAACAACAATGTAATAATTGTATTCTATGTTGGTGTATTCATTTTTTGTATAACAGCTAGTGTATCTATTGTCATGTACTTCACCAATTCAAAATCGAAATACTTAACCATCATTCACAAATTCAACAGTTTACTTACAACAATTACTTGAATTAATGGGGGGAAAATTATTAATACCTTTACGATTGCAGAATAAGAAATATGGAGATAACAAGAAAATTGAGTATGATATATCACAATTTTTATTGACCTGATAAAGAATATGATCTGATATGTCTTTAAATAAGTATGTTTATAGTTATTAAGTTAATCATGGGAAGTTGCTCATTGTATGATTTAATGTAAGGATAATGAGTTATTTTTAGAGTCAATTCCTTATTTAGTTTGTTGTACTTAAAGATGTATTAATGTATAAATAATTAAAAAAAAAACAATACAAAGATACAACAAAAACATGATATAAATTGTAGTCATTTATTGCAAATAACATAATTATAGCTATTGGTATTCATTAACCCTATAAATGTAGTTATTTATGTAAGTTGCTCTTTGTTATTTCTAATAAAACTATTACTTCTATAGGATTTTATTCTTGTTTATTTTCCTTTAAAACTACTTTAATTAATACATTAGTAGAAAATAACATTTTGTTCTTTTCAATCTCTTTTACCAATTAAAATCGAATAACAACATTTACGTTTTAGCTAATAATATAGATCAATAACCGCATTGCTAATTTCATTTCGATAACCACAAAAAACAATTCTAATAAAATAGAGAATATTTGTTTTTCTTAATCTTTTTTGAATCGATATAGGATATACATGTTCCAATAAAAATGGCTATTAGGAAAAGAATGTATTTCAAAAATAAAGGGAAAATGATTTGATATACCTCTCAACTTTGGTAATGACCTGGTCGGTCATTTTTTTTTTTGAATATTTCTTGAATTTACCATTTTGCCCTCCCGTTATTGACCCCGCGTATTTTGTGTTTGGGTTTTGAAAATTGGTTTCAAACTTTGAGTTTTAAGTTGAGAATTTGGTAAAATTTGAGTTTAAAAGGCTAATGTTGTTTTAAAGAAAAAAGGTTTTCGTTGTCCGTGGAGTTTCAATTGTCAGAATGGAATTTTGTCGATTCCATCAATTCTATAATGTAGAGTATGGTTTGTCAGAATTGTTATCCATGAAGTCTTTGAGTTGAGTAGTTCATGCCCATAATTCCGCATGAACCATTAAGTTGAGTAGTCTTGAGATGAGAAGTATCTTTTAGTCATCTAATTCCACATGAACCCTCTGAATCGAGCATTTTTGAAACGAGTATTTCCGTTAAAGTTCTTGAGTTTTGAGATTTTGTGTCTCGAGTATTGAGTTCTAGTTATGGTTATTGAAAACATTAATGTTAGTCGTTCACATCCATAATTCGGCATGAACTTTATTATGAGAAGTCCTTTACAATATTTTACTAAAATTATTTTAAGACTTGAGTACTTGAGTTGAGAAAGAGTAGCGTCGAGTCCAATTTCATGATATATGGAATCTAAGTATTCCTGAGAATATATATTTTTACATTTAAAAGAGGAGGAAACTGAGATTTCCAATAGAGTTTTGAGTAACATCTTTTTTAAGAGAAAGACTTTTGAGTAATAATTTTAAAATATGTTTTTGAACATATAAACTGAGTATATTCTTGGTAGTAGTATTGAGTACCGATATGGAGATGAGTTTAGATAACTCAAGTCTCCATAAACAATGTAGTCAACGTAGGTAGAAGAGGTTATACTAATGATTCCTTAGTACTTTTTAGCATAGACTAGTAGATCCACATAGTTGAGAGGTTTTATACTCCGGCAAGTTATACGACAGTTCTGTTAGCATGGGCGAAAGGTTTTGTGCCGGATCTAGAATTTTTGTTGAGTGAGTTCGAAGTATAAAAAAGCAAACACGTAAAAGTTACAAGATGAAAAACAAAGTGGCATGGGAGGAAAATTTTAATATTAATTCGATGAATTTAACTTATATTGTCATGTTGTGTTTTAAGTTCTTCCTATTTTTACCCTGATCCGTCGAGCATTTAAATTTTCTAATGTCTTTCCTTTTATTTTGCAGTATTCTAATTTTTAGATTTTTTTTCTAAATTTTGAATTAGTGCAAATTTAATCATCCGCATTACTTTAAAAATAATCAAGATTCAATAGAAAGGTGTAAAGACCAAGTTACTAATATTATAGTGCATATTCCGAAGATAAATAAATGACATCGTCTATTTTTTAGTTCATTTAATTCAATTTACTAGGCTATTCATTTGTTTAAAAAAATAAATTTTGAACCAAT